>CM060954.1:80803087-81368087 GCA_030765055.1 Mantis religiosa
GCGGCCCGGGTTTGATCCCAGGCGACCCCAAAGTGAGATTTGTGGTGGACAACACGGCACTGGGGCGGGTTTTCTCCGGGATCTCCGGTTTCCCCCGCCATCTCATTCCACCGGTGCTCCATCTTCATCTCATATATCATCAGTGTCATCGCCTGCGGTGCCGTATGTAGTAAAAGCGGGCGTTAAACACTACACATTTCATTTCATTTTTTCTGCATTCTGCAGTAAAACACTTTTGATTTTAGTGTAAAACCTCATAGGATTCAAATTGAGTTCATTCAAAAGAAGATGCATTTTTCTTCTGCTATGACACACCACAAATTTTAAATCTTGCTCTCTCATATACAAACTTTTTAATTATCATATTATTTGTTTGTTTATTTTCAGTCCCCTGCAGAAATTGTGGTGACTAGATTTCATCTTCCTGTTGGAGTGCAGTTGTTACATGTATATATTGAAAGTAAGGAATTCAGTAAGTTACAACAAGATGCTTCTGGTGCAAAAGCTGCATTTGAAAGTGCAGCAAATTGGAAGCAAGTTCAAAAGAAGGTACTTGCTTTCTAAGTGTGGTTATCTTTCTGACATAAGAGGTGCTGGGAGCACGTTCTCCTTTTGCATATGTGTGATTATGAGTAGGACCTACAAAATGTGAGGTTATTTTCTTGGGAACATAGTATTACTTTCATAAACAGTGATGTTATTTTTATTAAAAAGTCTCTTCAAGTCGGCCTGGATTCGATCTCAGGTGATCGCAAAGTGAGATTTGTGGTGGACAACACGGTGCTGGGGCAGGTTTTCTCCGGGACCTCCGGTTTCCCCCGCCATCTCATTCCACCGGTGCTCCATCTTCATCTCATGTATCATCAGTGTCACCGCCTGCGGTGCCGTATGTAGTAAAAGCGGGCGTTAAACACTACACATTCATTAAAAAGTGAGATGTTTTAAATATACCTAATACATCCTGTACTGTTAAAGAAGTTAATATTTTTCTTTAATTTCTATGTCTCTCCTTTTTGTACATGCATCATGCATGCATATTCTGAAACCTGCTCTGTAGGTATTTTTTCTTTGCCCTTTTAATAAAGAAATTTACTGGAAAGTTGTTTTAGAGTAGAATATATTGACCTAGATAGGCCTCATTTTCTTGACTTTAAGGAAGTAATATAACTGAAAATGATTGTCTTCAGAAAAATGAAAATGTGCAGCCAGTTTCACCAATCAATGTTAACCCTTTAATGCATGGTGTAGCCAATGCAACATTATGTTATACTCAGCTTGAGAAATGTTTTACTGTGTTTTTTTTATATAATATTGTACTAGCCTTTATCAATTACATAAAAAATGTACAGCATTTTAAAATGTAAATATTGTATTATTTTTACAGTTACATTGTAGTGTTCTTTTATTTTACTACAAAAAGGCACAATCCAAACAACTGCAGTCAAATGATACCCCATTACTATCCACCATGTCATCACACCAATTATTTTACATGGGCCCTCCCCATTCTTTACCATAGGCACATTTGACTGCAATTGCCGAGATTCAAACTCACGATGTTTGGCATTGAATAGATGGCCAGTTCATTATGTATTGCTTTAATGACCATGGCTATACAAATCAGTTGTGTTGAGACACCACAGAAAGCAATATGAAAACCAGTTTATGAATTAAAGCAACAGTGGCATAAGTAGCAAAATAATGCATTAAAGAGTTAAATTATAATTTGATGTGAAACTTATTTAAAAGTGAAATCAATGTAAATTCTGCTTCATTGAACAATTTTACTTTTAACAAAATGTTAAACTTGGTGTAAACTTGTTAAGGTGTTTAAAAAATGTTAGAAGTTCGAAAAAGTTGCACCAAACCAAGCTGTTTATGTGAGATCTATATTGTTAAGAACATAATTCCTAATGGAAGAGTGGATATCCATCATAATAATTTTGAAAACCTGCAAAATGAGCAACTTATAAAGCAATACAGACTTGCCAAAGCAGTCATGAGTATAATGTTAAATTAAATACGATGGGCTAGAATACTACTAACAGAATCATGATATTAATAAACTACATTGAAATATTTTCAGAGACTATGAAGCTGTTTTAAGTAATTTGAGATAGGAGATTTATGGCCTGTTTGTTCAAATTTTGAAATTACTACTATAAGTTTTGAGAGTGCCACTATGTCATTCTGCCATTTGAGAGCACAACACCCAAAATGAAATTAAGTTTTAGAGCATATGTTTTTGCCACAATGGTCATAACTAGGGCCTCGATTTTTAGGCTTTAACCTTATTTCATTAAAAAAAAAAAAAAACTAAATGAGGTTTTGACACCTAGAATAATCTAAATAGCTGCTTTCCCTTTTTGAAATGAACATTATTTTCCAAATTTCAAAAGTTAATTTAGAAGGTCATATTCAAGGGTAAATTAATAAAACAAGGAAATGCTTCCTTAAACGACCTTCATCTCGGTAAGGAAAATATCTAATGGTAAATCAGTCTGACTGAGCTTTGAATTCTGCTCCTCTGAAGCTGTTTGGTGAAGAAAGTTTTCCTAAAAGCCCCAACACGATAAAATTGTTCAAAGAGAATGTTGTTGTTGTTGACTAATGGCACTGGGGATTAGTTGATTTGCATCATTTTCCCCCTAGCTTCCCGATATAAAGCCTGTAGGTTCCCACTTTTGAGACCATTACAGTTGTTAAATGGTGTTTGTTCATGATGACATCCTCTTTAAAATAGTACATTTGGGTATAGGTATGCAGTGTATTTTATAAAGGTGTTCTGCAAGACAATCATGGCCAGTTTCCATTCTAAATAGGGCCACTGCAGTTTTTCTTGGTAGTTTTTGTATTTCAGTTTTGTCACCAATGTTCTTATAATCCTTGTCTTTTAGTTTATCTTCTTCATCAAGTCTCTGCTGTCTTTTAAAATGTAGCTTAATGTTGTTTAATTGTTTATTAATTTCAGTTTGTCTTACGGGTTTTATATTTTGAATTGCACCTTTTTTTGCGAGTTGGTCAGCATGTTCATTACCTAAAAGTCCAACATGGGCTGGAATCCATTGCAGGGTGACATGGTTTCATCTAGTGAGATACTGTGCAAAATGTTTGCAGTATACTCCTGCACCAGCATCTTGTTTGTTAATAGAGGATCCATCTGTATATATTTGGAGCCATTCTTTTTCTGGATATCTTTCATTTTTTGTGGCTATTGCTATTGCTCTCATTTCATCTAGTAAATTTTTTTGCATATGTATTGTATGTAACAGGTCATTCTTATAATGTATGTCAGTATATTCTGTTGGGCTTGTTTCCTTTATTGTTGTTATATGTGTTATTATGTTCTTGTGTTTTGAGTTATTGATGTATGTTCTGAAGCTTGTTTGGGTTTTTAGATTGCTTATATTATCTGCTGTGTGATACCACTTGTGTCTATTTTTGTTAACTAGCAGTTTTTGTGCTAGGGTAATTGCCTTTAGTTCATGTTGCAGTTCTATGGCCATATTGTTTGTGAAGCTCTGTAGTATGGCAATTGGTGTTGTTTTCACAGCTCCTGTTATTATTCTTAGTGAATTGTTTTGTGAGGTTTCTATTTTCCTTTTGAGTTTCTTGCTTACTGTTGCTAGCAGTTCTCCTCCAAATAGTTGGGTTTTATGTATGTTTTATATGTGTTATTAAGGAGGTCCATATTTCCACCACATTTTTTTCCTGCTAGGCGTTTTAAGATGTTGTTCTTTCTGTTGATCTTATTTGTTACATTGTTTACATGTTCTTTCATTGATAGTTTCCGGTCTAGTTCTATTCCTAGATATGTTGTTGTGGATGCTTCTTGTAAATTTTTGTTATTGATTTGCAGACATATATTTTCTGTTTTGTGTTGCATTGTGAACAGTTGATATTGGGTTTTTTCTGTGTTTATTTCTATATTGTTATGGTTAGTCCATTGTTCCAGTGTTATAATTGCATTCTCTCAAGGAGAAAGTACCAGCAACTTCTCTTTCACCTGAACCGATACTTACATGCAGACAAACTTTGCTGTCTGCTGATATTTACTATGCTGAGCACTTAAAGGACATTCAAAATGTTGTCAATCAGAAGCTTTCTCCATTGCTAAGGCTAAGAGATCTCAAGTGCCACACTCTTACAGCTTCCCTTGCTTATATTAACATTCATTTTGGTTTTACACCAAAAGCTATTCTCCGGTTGGGAAGTACAACTTTGCCACAAAAAGATGCTCTTAGATATCATTGACAGTGTTTCGAGAAAACAAACATCTGGAACAATAGGAGGTGCATGTTCTTTGAAGTTGCAGAAGATTATTTAGCAAAATTCTGGTTTTGAAGACATGAAAATCATAAACTCAGTATTACAGGAAGAAAAGTATACAGGAAAGCCACCCCTAGAAGCTGCTGCACTGTCATCAGTGGTCTATATTCCATTGATGTCATGTTCTGTTGAAAGAATAACTCTCTTTAAAGTTAATTTATCATAACAACACTGTTTTCAACACTTCCAAGAAAGGAATTGTAACATGTATTGTTTTAGTTAATTGATGGAAATTAGTCATTTCTTCACACTAGCCGTATATAGGCTAAGG
Source organism: Mantis religiosa (assembly GCA_030765055.1). NCBI lineage: Eukaryota > Metazoa > Arthropoda > Insecta > Mantodea > Mantidae > Mantis > Mantis religiosa. The sequence continues at coordinate 80,807,688 of CM060954.1, forward strand.
TTTTTGATAGATAGAGTCAACATGAAAAATTCAATGTCATGGCCGGGATTTGAACCACGGATCTCCTGGTTTCCGTCCAGTTGCTCTTAACCTTTGAGCTACCATGGCCAACGTGCCATCCTGACATTAAATTTTCCAGTTGACTTGTATATTTCCCCGGTAGACCACTAGGAGATCCGTGATTCAAATCCCGTCCATGGCATTGAATTTTTCATGTTGACTCTATCAAAAACATGTATTGTGTTATAAAAGGATGAAAATAAATACTAATACTAATATGCACTATAAAGTATGAATATATGCATGCATCTATGCACTAAAAATCTGCAAAGTATGCTCTAAAAACTTTATTATATGCATTATTTTAACTTTCTCAAATTTAATCGTAAAAACTATTTGTAGTCGGTTTATTGACACTCATCACTTATTTTTTCATATTATTGAGGGACTAGTTTCAAAGGCCATTGCCTCCATTTTCAACCTCTATCCACCTAGCATTTGTTGTCGTCTGCTCTCCTCTCTCTGGTGGTGGAACTATGACGAATGTCATAGTGTCAACAAACTGACTACAAATATATCGAGATTTAACTGTATTGGAACACCACAGTGAAGCGAAATAATTATTAATTTGTAGATGAGTCATATTTATTACACATCAGCTTCACTTACAAACCTATTTTGAGGACATGTTTCGCAAACCATCGTTTGCATCTTCGGCTCTTATGCGACTAAAGCTTGATCCAGTGGTGTGGGTAATTCTGTAGTTGCTGCCATCTGTTGATTTAGTGATGAACTTAAATGTGGGATTCTCTGCTGGCGGGATTTCAAAGTTCATTAGTTGGTTTTTATGTTTTTCTATGTATATTCTCTCCCATATGACGAGTTCACTATGTTTTTGTACGTATTTTAGTAATTCAGTGCTATCTTCAATTTCATGATTTTCAGACCAGAAATGAGCTGCTATTGCAGACTTATCAATATTTTTGTATCTTAAGTGCCTGAAGTGTTCTTTCTTTCTAGTGCCTATGTTTCTTTTTGTCCTCCCTATGTAAATTTTTTTGCAGTCTTTACACTTAATCTTGTAAATGCCAATTTATTGTCAAAATGTATTTTAACATCAGGAGATTGTGTAGAAAAATCATTTTTTATTTTTTGTTGTTGTTAATACATTAAATCCATATTTTACAAATTATGGTTTATATTTGATTCACCAAATGTTTTCACGCTTTAACATTGTTTCTTGTAACAATATATTTTCCTATTACACAATGTTTATTCTTTAAAGAATTTCCTCAGTCATAGACATAATTAAATTTCCTCCCTTTCTTCAATTCTAAGTAGGCTAAAACTCTAGAGCAGTTGAATGAAATGATAATCATTGAAGATAAATAGAATTGTATGTGATGTGTAACAGTTTTTATTTTCCTACAGGGATCAACTAAGATGCAAACATCTAAGGAACCAGTTTCTGCAATGAAGAGAGACATTTCTAGAATCTTTACAGTTCCAGAAGAGAAAGAAGGTGAAACAGAACAGACTGATAGTAGCAGTTTAACTGAGACAGCAGAAGCTGTAGAGGAGCCAGTTAGTTTTAAGCCGAAGGAATATAGTGCTAGTGTAATTACCAGTGAATGTCCTACACCTATGCGGGAGGTGAATCTTAACAAAGTGTTGCATGCTAATAAGGTGCTTTCCATTTGCAGTAAAACTCATGAGGATGAGATTAATACAACACAAGCTGAAGAAAAAAAGCAATCAGTTGAAGATGCTTCCATCCCAGACTTAGTGAAAGATACCCTCAATTCTGGCATCATTAATGGAACACAAAATAAAGAAGATAGAGATGAATCACAATCAGAAACCTCTTTCTCATTTATCCCACACACAAAGGAAAAAAGAAGCTGGAGTCTAAATGATTTAGTGCAGAAAAGTTCTGTAACTCCACCCTCTACTGTTGTGCCAATGAGATATTACAGTTTTGGCCTCCCCAAAATTCCACAGGTTGCATCATCAGCATCAGAATACAATGATGATATCTCCCCACAAAAGAAACTGTCATTAAGAAAGCATTTCTATAACACCATAACAGATCCGCTCTTTCCTGTTTTTCGAGATGATGGTTTACCAATATCACGATCTCTTTATACAGAGAATTTGGCTCGACATTATCATTTGCTTGACTTAGAAAGAAATGCAGAACTAAGTGTAAATAAAGTAAATAACTTTGAAGATAAATCAAAGTATGATGCTAATGTAGTTGAAAGTATAACAAAAAACACATCAACAAATGGCATTCCAGAGAAAATAAGTGTTTCTAAGTTGCCAACAAATGACACTAAAGATGAAGCCTCTGCTTCAAAGCAAGAGGTGTATCGTCGATCACTTAGTCTTCCATTGAAAACACTTACAACAGAGGATGGACAAGATGACATGCGTCAAAGGTCTACATCATGTACTGTAGGTGATTACTCTGGAGGCAGAACTTTGGGAGCGCTTCAGTTGACTCCTTTAATGTCTAAGTTGAGCCTGCTAGCCTCTACAACAGAGGAAAAAACCAGTGGATTTTGTAGCCGTGACACAACACCAGGAGATTTCCGTGAAGTAGGGTTTCCTCCATTAGGTTCTGAACTGACCAAGAGAAAATCAGGATTTGAAAACAGGGAATTAGAGAAGGAGGAAGATTCTACTAATGAAACTCCTAGAGAAGCAGTGCTATACATTTGTGGCCAGCAAAACATGTCATTATTGCTTATAATAGAAGAGGAACTGGGAACAGACCCTGATCTTATACACTCTTTGGTAAGTTTGTGCAAGGCACAGGCTTTTTTTTTTTTTAATATGCTTTCATAGGGATGCAATAGTGAAATCACTTTTATACATTTTAAAGATTCAGATTTTGCACATTAATGCAGGGTTGGGCCATTACTAGAGGCACCTGTTTTTTCAAAGCATGATATTCAAAGATTTTGCAAACTTTAATTAAAATTTCAAAATTAAATAAAAGTTTTGAAATAATCAAAATAACAAACTTACATATTTTTTAATTTGAAGCGCAGTTGGTTTCTAGCTGTAGCATTAGAAAATAATGACCAGAATGAGTATCAAACTCAACAAAAACTGTGTTAAGTTATATCAGTAGTTTTGGTTCCAGCTGCTTTCTGATTTCCTTCTTGTTTCCTTGAGTTTCTTCATTGTAGTAAAACTGTAGGTGTTTCTTTAAAGGGTATAGTTTGCTTAATCTGCATTCACCTTATAGTGACCTTATAGTGCCAATGTTTACTGAAATGGTGGATAGGTGTTTGACTGGAAAAAAGAATTTGTTTAGAAAGACTTCTATGCTTTTGATAAAGCAATACATTCATTAAATGGCCAATAAAACACACCAATGGCAGTGGTGCACGTAGGAAGATTAAAATGATGGCAACCATATCGAAAGTCAAGTACAAGCTATTTGGGCAAATATGCCAGTAGCAAAATGCAGTGTAACCCAAAATGACAAAGAAAATTTTGTAGTGACAACAATGTGATCATTCATGGAGGCAAGTAACCCTATTGAGCCTATTGCAGAAAATTGATTGTTCCAAGCTAAAAATAAATGGATCAATAAGTATGTACATACCAGGTTAGTTATTCTTTAAAAAAAATTTTTAATTACACAGAAGTCTTAGAAGGGAAAAGCTCTATGGACTTTGGCCTCATTTGAAAATCATTTCTTTATTCTGTTGACAATCATACCTATTATGTAAAGCAGCCTGGACTGTATTCATTATTTTTAAGGTGCTGGAAATTTATATACAAGGTAAAGAGCAGGCTTTGCACTTCAAGTCATGAAAGAAGAGGAGGAAAGAATGAAAGAAGCTATGAAAAATGAAAGTGACAATTTTTTGTGATGAGATGACCGACAGAAAGGGACAATACATGTTTATTGTCCTAATTAAAAGTCCTTGCCTTTGGAGATAGTACTGTTTAAAAATTGTTTGTGGATTGATTGAAGGTTCTTATAAATACTATGCTTACTGCATGTTCACAAGCTAAAACCAACATACTATAGAAACTTGGCAATCAGTGTAATAACTTCTGATTCATCATGTTGTAGGACCAAGTGTATAAATGCTGTCAGATTTATGGTTCCAGAAAGGGTAGGGAATAAGAATTGATGCACCAAGAGTTTAATGATTTGAACCATAGTGTTATACAAGCAAAGCATGTGTTTGAATAAATGAAGAGAAAAAATACATACCAGTCTCTGACACAGCAGTCAAGTGAAGCATTTTCTTATTTCCATTATCACCAGATGGAACAGAGTGTTGAAAATATTAAAGAGTATCATTTTCTTACAGTAGAATTTACGCAGAGAATGAAGAAGAAAGTGTAATCTTGTGAAGTACTTAAAAATTATGAACCAAATTGAAATGCAAACAGTTCATTGCCAGGTTGTCTTTCCTGAACACTATTCAAAATGTTATCACTTATTTTTAAATTTACAATGCTCCCAACACCCATTAATACATGTAATTAAAACTCAAAACTCTGTGACCTCTGTAAAAGTTTTCAGTTATCAGAAGATGCATTGTTTTTTCAGAATACCTCAGGTGTCCTTTTAGAACTAATTAGGTAGGGTTGACCACTGTGTTTAAATCTATGGACAAAGGCATGAAGAAAAAAGTGAAAAAGCTAACGCAGTATGATCTCCAGAAAAAATTCTGATAACTTTAGTTGATCCACACAAATAAGGTTGTAAGAAATATTGAAGTTTGTCGACTAATGAAACAAACCAGTTTTGCAACAACCACTTCCATCACTGTGTATAAAATTTGTACACTGTATTTAGAGATCTGGCAAATAGCTCTTGCAGAACTGAGCAAGATGTTGTGATTTATCTTATACGCACATAGTCTAAGTATAAAGATTATGAAGCTGCAATGAATGCTTATACCAATAATGTAGATACTAAGAGATCATTTTCAACTTACTCAAATGTCACATTTGACAAGAAAACAGATCTGACACATCCTAATATGGAGTTAAGTGGTACTCTTGTCATTTGTTGATTAAGAAGATTTGTGAGGTTTATCTTTTACATAGTAAATCAGTAAATTTTTCTGTCAGTTCATGATAAAATGGGGTCAAAACATCATTTCGGTACCTCTATGCATTTACAGTTTACTCGTAGAATATTGAACTGACTATGCATCTAGCACTAACAGCATACCAAACTCCAACTTTCTGATCATAATGAGGGATTTCTTGAACACGATGTGGATTTTCAGAGACCCAGTACCGACTGTTATAAGTGTTGACACGACCACTGAGGTTGAACTGTCCCTTATCTGAAAAGAACAGAAGCTATGGATCAATTAAACCATCATTCACTGATGAAAGAAACCATTCACATTACTACATTCGTGATATTGGGTCACCTTGTTTTAAAGAATGGAAATTTGTACACTTATACAGTTTTAGTTTTAATAATTCAGTTGCTCTATGTGCAGAAGACTGAATTTCCCACCTGCTATGCTAATTTTAGGATGGATTTAGTTGGTGAATGTTTCAAACATGCACCATGTCGTCTAACTTTTCCCTGTTAACACTGTTACGTTTACGCTTTTACTTTTGTGTTTGACACAGAACCAGTAGTTTTAAATTTCTTCACAATCTCTTGAATTGTAAATCTGGAAGGAGGCACTTCACCAAGGAACATTTAAATATACTCTGTGCATACATGGCTTGCTAATTTCCATTTATAATAACTTTAACCCTGACAATGGGTTGCTCTAGAGTCAAATTGCTTATTCATGGTGGTGGTCGGTGCAGTATTGCAGAGTGGAGTACATGCCACTAGCCCAGCAAGATCACAAGAGAGGTGAAACATTGTGTGCTCTGTTAGATTTTAAATGAAGAACCCTGTAGTTTTCATTTTGATGTTATTGTAGATATTGTCAGATATTTTATTGCAATATGGTGTTATACCTCAATTCATGTACCTTTTCTCCAGGGAACTAAAATTAAAAAGAAAAACTAAAAAGGAGAACTGAATAATTGCTAAAATGCAATAAAGAATAGCTAAGAATATAATGAAATTTACTTTAAAAAATTACAATATTCTGGTAACAATTTTTACCAAAAACAGGTGGCTCTATATCCATTACACATTTATAATAGTTTTCTTCAATTTTAAAATAAAGTAATAAAGACAGTAAAGAATAACAAATTTGTAAAATATTTTAACATGTAAACACATATGTTTCACTTACGTCAAACTTACATTTTGCATAAGTGAAGGATATGTGTCTACAGTTAAAACATTTCACAAATTATTAATTTTTAGATGAGTCGTATTTATTACACATCTGCTTCACTATCGTACCTATTTTGAGGACATGTTTCGCAAATCATCGTTTGCATCTACGGCTCTTATGCGACTAAAGCTTGATCCCAGTTAATACTCGATATATTTCACAAATTACTTTTCTTCTTAATAATTTACAATATGTATAAAAGGTATATATTTTAAGTTTGTAATGGATAGTAAGGATAATTAAAATATTAGCTGCATATTCATTTGAACACAGGGGCGGCTGGTGGCTCTGAAAATTGGTGGTTCATAAAGTTATCCATGCAATTTAATTTTTTAAAAGTAACAAAGTTTCTTTAAGCCTGTCACTATAGATAGCTGTACACACAAGTTAATGGTAATTCACTGCATATAACACAACATGCACATTTCAAATACACTCTAGAGCATACAACACTGACCCATTTATATAGAAACTCAGCTCTCCTCTCCTTTCTGTTGACAAACTTATCAATGACCAACTTGTTGAAGTTCTTATCTGCATGACGAAGTTCCTTTCAATGGAAAGCATGGCCAATGCTTAACGGATTCACTAAAAGTAGAACATAAGTTATTTTCTCTGAAAATCTCCATTAGTGAAACAACCAGTCAAAATCAAAATTCCAATAAAACCAGGTGGAACAGAATTTGTATTGGTGATTCACCGCTCCTAATAATTTTCATGCATTCTATTAATTCCTCGGAAAAAGATTCTTGCACTGCTATTTGCTGATGCTGCATTCAACATAATTAGATTTAATTGATGTGCATGGCAGTGAATATATTCTGCAGATGTATACTTCTGTTTTATAAGGCACTGAACGCTTTTCTTCACCTCAGACATAACATTAGCCCCATCGTATGTTTGAGCTATGAGTTTATGTTCACAGTCTTGCAGATGTCGGTGAAGCTCTGGCAATATAAACTCAGCTAAGTCTTCTGCTTTTTGCCCGGTAGAATTTAGAAATCCCCAGTACCTTTCCACTGGCATGTGGTTTACCAAATATTTATGCAAGCACCATTTGTTACTTGGAAGCTGCATCACTGGTTTCATCTGCTATGACAGCTAAAAATGGGGAGTCTTTGATTTCTTTTGATATATCTTCATGACAGACTTCAAGGATACATTGCAAGATTTCGTTCTGGATTGTCTTAGAGGTTCCCTTAAACACTGTAGCATTCTCCAGATGGGTTTTCAGAACACAGTCTAGCTTTGCACTGAAGTTTATCAGTCCTCGAAAAATACCCGGATTGCTTGACTTAACTGATTCATTGTGTCCTCATAGAGCTAAGTCAAAAGCCCCACAAAACCTAATGCAGTTAACAATAATGTATAAAACATACCTATTTTGAGCCATTTTCTGATTGTGTTCTTCAATTGTTCTCCGATATGCTTTGTCCATCTGCTTTGCTATATTTACATTGCCAAGCATAGCAATACTGACTGTGTTTTTCATATGCAGCTTTTTTAGCACATGTTTTTTAGCACGATCATGAAGGTGCTGTAAATCATTCACGACATGTTTTGTCCACAGATCTTCACCGCCAAACAGAACACAGGGAAAGCAAAACAGGGCATTTTTAATATCACAACCACACATCCAATTATATTTCTCATATGCATCGTTAAAGTTCCTGTTAAAACATCTTGTTTTTGTTTTGACTACCTGTGTGATTTTTAGTTTTGGTCTGGGTCTTCCAAGTCACTTAATTTCAATTTTTTCTTCTAAGCTCATTTTTGAAAAAGTATGTACTAAAAGACGCTGTATGGAATTCATTGTTTCTTCTTATAACACAATTTACCTGTATTTAAATAAATCACTCTGATGCACTACTCGAAACACGGCACAGCTAACACAACATGGCACAAACCATGTGGCTATGTACTGGTAAGTAATAGTTGACTAATGCGAACATTTAACATGAGTGCAATAGATGCTGCTGCTGTGATGAAAGCAGAAGGAGCAGACTTGGCATCCACTATTCTCTGGCAGCTAGGTTAACCAACAAATGCAGCCTTATGCCCCACATTTCCCCTCTACTTGCCTCAGTAAACCCTAGGTTCATCCTGCCCTCTACCTCCCCATTGTATGCCAGTGGTTGGCATCTGGGAGTGAACTACTCAGCACCTGCAAACAGTACAGTGCGCTGAGACCCACTGCACTAGACAAGGTCGAAATGAACTCCAAATGGAACATGCCTTTACATTAAAGGGAGACCCAGCATTTTGGTTGTAGCGCAAACATGCTACCCTATTCAGAAGCTGCCCCTGTTTGAACAAGAGGTTTATAATGTATGTTATGCAGCACTATTATATCATGTATTTTGTTTTAACATATTATACTAATGTTAAAAGTAATCTTTAATGAATCCATGTGGATTATATTTAACCATTTTTCAGCATAGACATGTTGAGTTGAAGACTATATTGAGTAACACTAATGGAATAACATTTTTTCAGTACCTTTTTGACCATCATTGTTCTTACTATACTCATCAGACAGTAGCAGTCAGTATCTTGAAGCTATGACTTGATTAAATTATAAAAACATTGTCAAACCAGAGCCACATCAACTTGCTTTTTCAGTAACATCACATATAACAATTTATTTACACAGAATATAAGTTTTCAATTTTGAAATCCTGCCAAGCATCATACTTAAGCAGATGTTCATCCAACCACCAGGGACAAGGCCAACCACCACAATGAATGACACACGCAGTCAACTGGGTTGACCATGTATTGAGGAGCAAAGAGCTTCTGAAACATGTTTTCCTTATTAGATAAGTAAGTGATATATTATAAAAATCAACTCAATAATTAACTAAATTATTAGTGCACATCATTGTCATGAAGTCCAACATAATAATTTTAATTGTAAAATGTTGAACATTACACATACATTACTGAATATACCATTAAACAAAAATTCATACACCAAAATATATGAAAATATGCATAATGTGCCGTTCCAAAGGATTTCAATAAGCAATAATGAAACCAAAAGATAAAGACATTCAAAACGGTGTAAGCACATTGCTGACAGAACTGTAAAAGTGTGTGCAATGTTTGTACAAAACAATAAATACTATCAAGAACATACTGAAATTTCCAAAGACCATTACTGTTAAGCAGTAAATCTGGAATTTAAAAATGTACCTTGTGAAGATAAAATCAAAAGAAATTAAAATTGAAAACAAAACAAAAATTTCAGGAGTAATAATTATAATCATTTAGAAAAATCAACAATAGCAACACATATGTATAAAGCATATCAGATGGAAAATCAGTACATAAACAAATTAATAGTACAGATGGGATTAGGTCAAATACATTATTAAAATCAAAGATAATGTTTGATTCTATCAATGGAAATTATGTATATTAGTCATACTACCATCATTTAGCTTCAAAATAGTTAATAAATGCAGGTAATCATGGTGAAAACTTTCAGGAAAAAGTTAATGATAGTCACGAATAGGCTGAGGGTTTTGTAAGCGTTAACGTCAGAACAAATGAAAATTAGGTGTGGTGCAGCTGGACTATAGGCAGTGCTGTCAGAGGTTCCACTTCTGCCCCCACTCCCTGTGTAGTCTTGAGTGCATATACATTGCACCTTGTCCCACTGTCTTCAATGGTGGAATTGACATCAAATATTATTGCTTTGCATCTATCACAAGTCGGAACAGATCACTCATGGTTTAAACCTTGTTTGTATGATGATGCATCTGTCACAATATAAGGAATATCTTACTGCAATTTGTAAGAGATTCACATTCAAGAGCATCAAATGTTTTAAAATATATAAATGCATTCTATGTTAAAACGATAATGTGATCCTATTATACCAAAATTCTATTCTAAGTATTGTAAAAATAAAATAAATATTGAATACAATACATCTTTGTTGTGTATTGTTTCTTAGTTGATAGCATTGCCATGCTGCCCGCCTCAGTAGCGTAGATGATAGCATGTCTGCCTCACATTCAAGAGGTCCTGAGTTCGAATCTCAGTCAGGGTGAGTTACCTGGATAAGGTTTTTCTGGGGTTGTCCCTTGTCCTGAAAGACATATGTCGGATAACTCTGAGCTCTATGGACCCCGGGCTCATTTGAGCATCATTTCACCCATTCCATTCATTGTGTATATGACTTAATGTTGGAGGACGTAAAATTAAACCCAAAAAATTGCCATGCTGTAGTTGTTTATTTCCCAACTGTAAGCCTGTAGTGGTCAGCTGATCGTGCCCCCTTGAATATCTATGATTCATATCTATGACTCTTTACATTTTGTGCAATGCATTTAATGTTTTGCATGTGGAAAACCTGAAGCAAACTACTTGCAAAATTCACAGCCTAATCATGAAGGTACTTTAAAGATGTTCATCCAAACAAATAGTGAAGGAAATGTTGCGGCACAATTCATTCACTCCCAATTATTCAATTATTATAAATTAATATGTTTTGAAAAATATGTATGTGTTTTCAATGATACTATATTAAACTATGTTAAAGTGGGAAACAAGTATCAGCAGCCTTGGCCGGTTAGAAGTGCACCTGCGACAATCTCTTGAGCATTTTCCACATACAGATGGGATGGAATCATATAGCTACTTGTGCTTGGATCCAAACTGGGACATGATGCAACGAGGAGGCCTTTGGGCAAGTCAAGAGCTTGAAACTGTGGCTTGTATTCATAATGATTTTCTGAAATGTCCAAGTCTTACAGATGTTGTAATAAGGCAAGTTTTAAAACCATTTTCTCTTAACCTAAATGATAGAAATTTAACTAAAATACTGAGAATTCGGACATTATGATTTGAAATATTAAATGACTATACAAAATGAAGCTAGAAAAAATTTGCATTTTTAAATTTAAGGTGAGTTAGCCATCTGTTGATCTGATCAAATGATTTCCCAAAACATGTAAATAAAAATAAGTAATATTAGTGGTGCCATTACCAATCTTTAGTAAATTAAATATTCAGGTTTCTTTATTGTGAAAATGAAATGTAGACATCCTTCAATAGAGTAGTTTCCTGTGCAGAAAGGCAGATAGATTTATTAAGCCTACATTTCAAAAAATACACTTAAGTGAGTTTGTTGCTTTGTTCTCATAACTACTGTTCATAATATGTAAAACTGAAGCTATTAACAGTGAAGCAATAGAAATATTGCAATAATATATAATAATTTATTACACTTCACTTATCTTAACGAGAAATTATAAATTCCTCACAGTACTCAGGACTTTCAGTAATACTTTGTAATAAATACAAAAATAATCCATCACCTAGTGACAGTAATGATAACAACAGAAATAAAGATAATTGCTGAGGATGCCAATTATATACAGTTCAACCTGATTTATACGTATACCAAGGGGAAGAGGAGAACTGCCAAAAGATTTGTCACACCTTCTCCAGACACTGCAAAGTAGGTCTCTCTTCTTTGGCATCTGAATGTACTGGACCTGTCACATAACAGTTTACCACCTCAGTGTGAAATCAAAGTATTTATGGTGCAAAACGTTTCTTGATTTCCAACATTTCCATCATTTTTCAATTTTTGATATGAACTGTGTAGCTTTATTTTGTAAGTTTAAATGTTTAGAGCATTATTTATGCAGCTATAAAAATATAAACAATAACACAAATAAAACAATAACAAAAATATGATCTGGGTATCTATATCAAGCCTTAAAGGGAAAACTGCAATGACATTTCATAAAAGGCTCATGAGATGATCAGCAAATGAAATGTGTAGCTTTTACTACAGGCGGCACTGCAGGCGGTGACACTGATGATACATGAGATGAAGATGGAGCACTGGTGGAATGAGGTGACAGGAGAAACCAGAGTACTCAGAGGAAACCTGCCCCAGCGTTGTGTTGTCCATCACAAATCTCCCTTTGCGGTAGCCTGGGATCGAACCCTGGCCACTTTGGTGAGAGTCAAGCGGTCTAACCACTAATCCACAGTGGCCTCTGATAATCAGCAAGAAAAGGTGAAAGTGGAGAATCATTGCCAAACCAGAAGTTTATTGAAACAATTTTCTATTAAAATTGAGAAAATTTGCCATTAAAGTTGAGAAAATTTTAATCTAAACAAAGGTCAGAAATAGTTTCCTTTCATGGAAGTATTGAAAACAGTGTTGTTATAATAAATTAAATTTAAGGATGAGTTGATTAATGACACTAAATAACACTTAGTGTCATTAATCGACCCACCCTTAAATTTAAAGGTCAGAAAGCTTAATAAATTAATTTATAAACTCTTGATTTAATTCTATAGAACTTAATTTTTTTGAAAACCTCAAGGTTCTTTAGGAATTTTTGGAAATAAAGCAGTTACATCAAAAGAAACAAGTTTATTAGCAGATAATCCTGTATTGTTGATCTTTTCTACCAACTCAAAGAAATTTTTAATGCTTAAACTCTCAAATTTATCAAAAGGACCGAATTTCTCATTTAACTTTTAAGCTATGTTAATAAGTAGGTGAATTTATACAATTTACAATAGGTTTCATTTTATTTCCACATTTATAAATTTTGAGAAGTGTATACATACTGGGAAAAATGAATTATTATCTTTTACACTATGCTTTTCTTTAATATGAGGGCTGTTTAATAAAGAATGATCACAATTTTTTTTTGATAACGTACCTTTACTCATCCTCATAATTTTGATGGTACTAATCAAAATAGTCTCCCCTGAATGTGATGCACTTGTCCCAGCATTTCTGCCAGTCTTCAAAGACATGCTGGAAACCATTTTTGAGAGATCCTTCAAAATCGTCTCTGCAGCCTTCACCAGTGCTTCTGATGATGAATAATGCCTCCCATGAAGGCGTTTCTTCAAGTTAGGGAATAGAAAAAAGTCACATTGAGCTAAATCCAGACTATAGGGAGGGTGAGAGATGTACTTCACGTTGATATTCAGGAACAACATTGGCAATATGCAGCCGCGCATTATCGTGGGGCAGCATCTAGCCTGCTACACGGAAATGTGGTCTTTTGCACCTGATATGGACTTGCAGTGTTTTCAGGACATCCCAGTAGTATTGTCCAGTTACTGAAGTGTGTGCAGGTACAACGTGCTGATAAACCATTCCATGAATATCAAAGAAAGAGATGCCAATAAGTTTCCCAGCAGAAGCAACCACTTTTGCTTTTTTGGGGGTTGGTGATGAAGGAGATTTCCACATTGAGCTTTGCTGTTTGCTACAGGATCAAAATGATGTAGCCAAGTTTCATCAGCAGTAATTATCTTTGAAAGAAACTCAGGATCTTCCTCTAACATCAACTTTAACTGCATGCAGACCTGCATGTGAATGTCCTTTTGTTCGGATATTAACAGTCTTGGAACCCATTGCGCACAAACACGTCTCATGTGTAATGTTTCTGTCACCAACATGTGAGTGGCACCCAATTAAATGTTCAGTATTTCAGAAAGTGATCTTAAGGTAATTTGTTGATCCTCTCTCACAATGGCAGCAGCAGTGTAAGAGCAGTAACTGGAGCACAGGGTCCCTTTGAAACTGTCTCCCCTCTTTAAACATCTTAAATCACCTTCAAGCTGGGCTGTAGGGAAGAACAGACTCTCCATAGGCCTCCTGTAACATTGTATAGGCCTCAACTGAAGATTTGTTGAGACGAAAGTAGAATATCAAAGCCGAATATTGTTCCTTGCATGTTACCTTCATTGCAGCGGTAGGCGATACTGAACATGTCTGAACTTGCCTGGTTCTCACAGGCGGGAGCCAGGAGTACCAACAATGAAACTGCTATGGCGTGTTGTTTCACATTAAGCTAACAGAATATAATAAGATTCAATTTTAGTGTGAAAAATTATGATCATTCTTTATTGAACAGCCCTTGTATAATTTTGAGTCAAACTAGTACTCCATGCTCCGTATATTGCCAGTGTTTACCTAGAATGCATTTCGTTAGGACCTTCCTAACATCCTCAGAATCCAGCTGCATTAACCACGTGGGAAAAGATATATGAAGGAAAACTCTTAAATTTTGAAGAGAACCGTAATTTCAAGTTCATCTAGATACCAACAGAGATGCCCCTATCACTTCCAAGTTCACCAAATCAAAATTCAACAGTCGACATTAGCTGAGGATGTTAGGAAGGTCCTATTGAAACATGTTCTAGGTAAACACTAGTAATAAAAGGAGTATGGAGTACTAGTTCAACTCAAAATTATATTAAGTTTTTGCTTCATTGTATCATAGTCCTTAGTCATAAGTGCTTTTCTTTATTTGGTATAATTTTTACTTCATTAAGAGTTTTATTAAATAAATTGTCAGTAGCTTCAGTTTTAATTATTATAAGCTCTTTTCAATTTAAAATTGTCATTTTTGCCATAACTATTGAATTTTTATGAAGTCCAATCTGTTAAGTACATTACCTTGCTCTGTGTGTGAGATAGCATGCCTAGGAGCACCTGAGTTCTGATCTTGATTAAATTCTTGACCCAGATAAAGCTTTTAGCTACATTTTTGCCTTTTGCTCATAAAACAAACATCAGGTAACATAGCTAATCAGATTCCAGGCACATGTAAGGGCATTGCATTAAATACCTGCATAATTGAGTTGTTAAAAGTGAAGTTCATTCAGTATACTGTTCATTTAAAACATTTTCTGCATGACAGGATCATTATTTTGGAATTTTAATACATATTGACTATATTTACAGGTGTGAAGAAAGTACAGTTTATGGGTATCAATGTGGGCAAACACAAGTATTCTACCAACAGATGTCAGGGAGCACTGTTGGTTTGCCTACTCCCTCAGATTTAATGGGGTTAGTACCACTAAAAGCACGAAGGAGATTGGAACGTGATCATGGTATTGTCCTTCTCTAAGACTGGTTGGTGAGGTCTTTAAATAACACTTGACTGGATTCATCTGGTTTCCTATACTTCCACTTAAATGTGATCGACCAAACAGCATTCCATAAGCTTGTAGCTTTAATTATTGCTGTAAGTGTAATAGATGTCTTTGAAAAAGAAGTATTTCATATATAGCATGCATGAAGTTAGTACTTAATAGATGTTGCATTTAATGCATTTTATTAATTTTGTCTCATCAGGGTTTTTTTTCCTCATAGTTATTTATATTTTTTAAATTTTATTTTTTTAACTATTTTAATGTACTTTTGACTTTTATGATTTGTTAATGCCCATAAAGTGGACAAAATATAGCAGCTGTATAATTAGCTATCAAATAGCCAAGTTTTTTAAAAACTTATTGATATAATAACAATGAGAAACCTTATATGCTTGTGCAGAATGTGATGGCATATCGTGAAATCAAGAAAATGTACTAGGGTTCAAATATATTTGAGTTATCAGTGAGTCTTTCCTGAAACCCAATTACATGCATGGGTTCATCAGAAAACATCTTATAGATGTTACTGAATTTTGTTTAAATAGTTTTTCTGTTATTTTATTTCTCTTTTGTTGCAGAAACAATTTAATTTCAAAACTTAGAAGGAAACTATCACTGTGCTCACTCACACCGCTATGCACCTGAAAATTTGATGTATAATGCCTGCTATATATAAACCATGTGCACCAAACATCTGCTGTGGAGTAGAACCGAAATCTCCAAAACTAAAGCCTGGAAAGTATTTCATGTGACCACTTACAAGTAGCTGCACATACCTCATCAGTTGTGTACTGACTGTGGGGAGGTGCTCCTTACGTATGCCTTGTGTAGATTGCTGCCCATCAGGGGTAAACAATCCTGCCCATACAATGCTGTGCTATTATGCCTATATGTTCCTATGCATTCTGGACTCATTTTCGGGTACTTCCAGCTATACTCCACATCTGATTTTTGACACACAGACTCCACATAGAGCAGAGATGATGCCATCAAACTCTGCACATACAAATGTGAGCATAGTGATAGTTCCCTTCTTTAGAATAAGTCATCATATGAATTTTAATGGAACTTTCAGATAAATGTGCAAACTAATTTCAAATATTGTTATATATCTGTGGTCATAGCATTCCCTTAATCTTATTGCTTTTATTTATTGTACTGTCTACTTGTGATCAAATTTCTCTCTTTTTTTTTTTTTTAGATTCTGTAGTTCTTGTTTAGTTGTATTAAAATGTATTTTATAACTTTCAGTTTCTTGTAATAATTGATCACTGTACTTAGATCAGAGTATTTTCTAGCAAAACTTTAAAACTAAACTGGTGCTTTTACCTTCTTTAAAACAGCATACAGAGTTGTTATGACATGTTTGTTATAATGGATTGTCCAGTGAAACTCACTCTAAACCTACAATTACAATTTAGATTCTGAAAATATTTGAACGCCCAGTATATTATCAGTAAAGGCCAGAGGGATGTGCGCTAGCATGCGATACAAGTTAATTGGACACAGAGTATGAATGACATCAAATGTGCAAACAACTGCCACTAGAAGCAAGCGTCAAAAACAATGTTACGTAGTACTCTGCGAACTAGTGAAACATTGGCTTTCAAGTGTATGCAGACGCAAAGTCAAGATGTGGTATAATACAACTATTTTGTTTCCTCTCATAGTAAGATGGTTGTCATGATCAGGCTGTACCTATCTGCATTGTTTACATGCATGAGTGATAACAGGAGAGTCCATGTGCAGTACATGTATGGAAAAATGCACACACCTCCGGCCTATAATTATCAGTACTGAAAATGAGCTGTCTAGAATTTTAGTGAAATTCAGTTCCAAAAGAATTAAAAGGACTCTTTAAATCATAAATTATTTGTACTGTAAACAATATGAAGTTATTGTCCATAATTTGATTAAACCTGGGACATTTATTTCCATATGAAAATTTCTAACTGAGCTAGCAGAATGCACAATAGTAAATAAAAATGCTCAAGGAGAAGGAAACAATAAAATGGTCTCTAACTTTCATATAAAAAATTGGTGTACTCTAAGCCTACTAGAGCCAGTTACATCCCTGCAGTTTGTTAATGCAATAGCTATGCCATTAATTTAAAAAAAAAAAAAGAGCATTGTAAAGGTTAATGGGAAACTAAGTATATTAATGAACATATTAATAATTTCAATAAAATGCACAAAGATATTACAGATTACCTGCACACGACTTACTCTAGTCATTCTCATTTATTTTTATAAATCTTCTACAGGCTGTTCTTACAAAAGGTTATTGTTCTGCCTATTTCATGTTAATGGAGATAAACATTTTTAAAAAATTTATTTCAACAAATAAGGTTTCTTTCTCTTCGCTATTGTTTTGTTGCACGCTGCCTTCTCCTCTTCTGCCCCTCTAGCTTCTGTGTATAAAGTAGGATCATTTCACTGCCCTCTCAGCATTTTCTCAGTGCTTAATTTCCCTGGTTCATTGCTCCTAAGGTTTCTGCTGCAATGTTTGTTGATTCCTCTCCTCTACAATTTTCCATCAGCCATAGTTTCAGACCTTGGATGTAAGACCTTTTCCCCTGTTTGCCTGTCTTCTCTGATCTGTTAGTTTCTTCCTTAGTTGTCTTTGCTCATATGATAAGCCTTTATTAATATGCATATTGTTCCTTTCAGTGTTTTTGTCTGTTTCATTATGTTATAGATCATCTGTATATTTATCAATTTTTTTAAAATGTTTCTTCTTTCAATTCCTCCAAATCTGAATGCTTTGCATATTTTGTTGTCTCTCATATTCATCTGCAGCCTTCTCCAGAATTTCCTTTATCTCATGTCTTTGGTCAATTACTAACCTTCCTTGTATTCCTATAATCACTACGATATATTTCCTGTCTATCCTCCCATTTTTTCATACCTCCTTTGGTGTTTTGTAATTTTTCCTTTATCAGTTCTCTATTCATATTTTCCTCTTCTTTGTTGTATATTTCTCTTCCTTTATTTTTTTTTTTTTTTTATATATATTTGGTATATTTACTGTGCATATTGCAAAATCCTTTATTTACTTTTGCATCACTTCAATTCCTAATACTACTTCTGTTCTCTGCTAACACTGTACCTTTGTACAGTATGTTTTCTTTGCATCCTTTTTCCTCTTACTCTAGGAACGTTCTAATATGAAATAGAGGTATAACAGGCTTCATTATGTGTGCCAATGGGACGATCAAGTTCTTCCCTCTCTCTTGGAATATGTTCAACCTAAAGAGAACAGAATAAAGGATTGAAAAGTTGAATCACAAGTGAAAAATTCAGTGCCTACACTGGGTTATCTGTGTTAGGACAGTTGTCATTAATTGCCCTTGATAGTTGAAAAAATGAAGGATATTGTAATTACTGTCCTCAGAGAGTCAATTTTGCCACGTAATCATTTGTACATCAGTTATCATATGTGACCTGTAAAAACATTATTAGTGCTTTTCTATTATCATCATTATCATCGCTCCTCTTTTCTTTGGTAGCTTTGACTTTTTACTTGAAGGATATTGTAATTACTGTCCTCAGAGAGTCAATTTTGCCACGTAATCATTTGTACATCAGTTATCATATGTGACCTGTAAAAACATTATTAGTGCTTTTCTATTATCATCATTATCATCGCTCCTCTTTTCTTTGGTAGCTTTGACTTTTTACTTTGCAATTCAGGCCTATTTGTCATACACGTACATGTTCCTTGCTTTTCTCATTTCAATTTTTATTGTTAAGTATGCTTTGTTCATATTGGTTTATACATACAGGAAGCTGTGTTTCAATAAGCAGCTCCAGCTTTCGGAGTTTCTACAAATTCTTCTTCAACTTCCCTAGTTATAGCACTATTGTGGTATTAGGGGATTCTTTTTCCTTTATCCCTTGTGCCTTTAGGCATCGGGTTGAGGAACAGAAACTCTGGATCAGATAGAGAACCCAGGATGGGTGATCAGCCCAATGCCTGGCATGAGAGTGAGAAGTAGATGAGAGAATGAGGGCAAAATGAATGAAAGGAAAGATGATAATGGAGCAATTGGTGGAATTTGATTGGGGAAACTGGAGAAAATCAGCCCCTGCGCCGCATTGTTCACCATAAATCTCTCATGTGGTCACCCACCTGAGATTAAATCTGGGCCGCCTTGGTGAGAGTCATGCGGTCTAACCACTCAGCCACAGCACAGCCCAGATTTTGCAAATTGTTAAATTTAATTTTCTTTAAATGTGCAACTCATTTTAAAGCTCATTTTGTGCCCTTTCCAAGATTGCATATAATATTTTTAATTAAATGTACCAGCTTTTTCAAGTTTGGATAAAATAAGTATACATTGCATAAATACAAATATTTTCAACAAAAACTTCATTACATTAAGAAAAAGATGTCAATTTTTCTTATTAATTGAGATCAATTTCACAAACATTTGTCTGCATCTTCAGTCAACACACTTCGTTGTCAAGGATACAGGTACTATATTACTATGTTTTTTCAGTATTACCAAACACTGAAAACGGTTCAGAAAAATGTTAATAATATTTCTACCCTTAAAAAAATAAAAAACTATTATAATTTTTAAAAATTTACTTACCATCCTTGAGTTAATAAACATTTTAAAAAATTTTAAAGAGTTTGGTATAACTTTAGCTCCTCAAAATAAATATAGTATTAAAAATTTACTACATTTCTCTAAAAAGATAAAATTCCTAATAATAAAAAATCTGGTATTTATCAATTTAATTTTTTAGATTGTGATCAGGTGTATATTGGAAAGACGAAACGTAATTTGGAAACCAGAACGAAAGAACATTTTCATAACATTAAGTATAAACAAACTGATCAATTGGCCGTAGCAGATCATTTTTGGTAATTTAACCATGAAATAAATCCTGAAGTTAAATTATTAAAACAATTAAATGGTTCGATAGATTTAATGGTTTAGGAAAAGATATTTATTTTAAAAAATAAACATTGCATAATGAATTTTGAAATACCAGCAGTTGATTCTGCTTTTAGCTTTGTTTCATTTTCATATTTTGGTAATACTGAAAAAACAGTAACGTGTATCCTTGATGAAGAAGTGTGTTGACTGAAGATGGGGACAAATGTTCGTGAAATCGACCTCAATTAATAAGAAAAATTGACATCATTTTCTTAAGATAAGTGAAGTTTTTGTTGCAAATATTTGTATTTGTGTAATATTTATTGCTTCACTGTAGCTAGCCTCATTTTTTACGTAAGTATACATTGGTTTATATTAACTACTCTCAGAAATGTAAGAGATTAGTAGTATGGAATGATGGTTACCATCTTTTTAATGATAAAATTAAAATTTGTTTTACATATTTTCTGAATTTTAAATAATACTGTGTTTTTGTTCTAAATTTTTCACCTCATTGCCATCATATTTTGCACAAGTTATTAGTTGAGGGATAAATACATATGCTTTACTTATATAATTGAAATATTTATGTGAATAATTTAAAGTATAAAATTAATTTACTTCAATGCCTTTTTTATATTGCTTTTTGTGGAATACTAAGAAAGCAAATTCTTCCTGGATAACTCTGATCCTTATTTTGACTTTTCATAAGCATAAGATATTTAATTCATGTTCCAGAACATGATTTGAAAAATCTAGTTTCAGGACTAATTTTTGTTAAGAATCTATTATTCATTTGTTGATATTGTTAACTGGTTATTGATATTTTTGGCTGAATATGGAACCAAAAGGTTGAAATATATATTTACATTCACTTCATTTCCAACATATGAAGTGAGTGTACATTATAATTATTAATCCATCAGAAAATGAAACAGTATTTCTGTGATTTTGCACCATAATCAAAGGAGAGAACAGGGATAGTAAGAGCAACTACAATAGCATTAATTGTCTTACTTAATTTAATTGAATAGTAACAGCTAAATCAATTAAAGTGCAGAACATGTCATTGTGCTTAATGTCTATATGTATACTACTGCTCAAACGTTTTTTGGATGTTCCCATACGTTTTCTGAATATTGTATAGATTCAAAGAGAAAAACAAAGTATTGTTGAAAAATTAATTTTAATTTCAGAAATATGTTTGTAGAAAAGCATGTTTCATTCACACCGTATTTCTCTGAATACAAGACAATTCCAAATGTGGTACAATGCCTACACTGAACCCAGCTTTTCTGAATCTAATTTTGAATGTAGCATGTTAAAAAAAAGTAAAGAAAAAAAAAACAGTAAAGGTATGATGCAACAGGATGATGCAATCGATTCAATTTGCCAGTTTTCTTGAGTACACAGTGACAATATTAACATCCCCTGGAATTCTTTAGCCTATTCTTATATTTATGTCTTACAATACCATTATGTTTCCATTGTATCTTCTTTCAAAATTGTTTCAGGTTATTAATATCCAAAAGAAATAATAGCAATGAATGTTATTTTCTTTCAAATACATTAAGAGATCAATAGGTATTTTTGTTTGCTAATTATATTGTTAATTAACAGCATTATGTCAGTACCGCCGGTGTGCCAGAATTTCACCTACAGGAGTCCTACATTCAGTAAATCTGCTGACACTTCTAAGTACATTTAAAACCACCAGTCTGGGCCAGATTTGAACACAGAACATTGAATCAATGGGCCATTTCCTCAATGCATCTCAGTTTAAATTTACACTATTCAGAAAGTATATACTGCAGTTTTCAGTTGAATATTTTGGAAAACATTTTCTTGTATTTTGAGAAATGCAGTAACTTATTTTAGAGATACTTATTCGTAAGATAATTGCCAAAACTTAGGAGCACATCCTCTATACTCTAGTTCAGCCATGCTCATAAAGTACTTTGTGCAGTTAGGACAATTGAATTAATATAGGCTCATATACAGGGTGTGGATTCTGATGACATTTCATTTTGGTCACTTTTGCGTCATTTTTCTCTATTTTAACATTTTAGGTCATTTTTTAATATCTCAGAACATTTTTAAACATATGGAGACATTAATAATAGTTTTTAAATTATGTCATCTTTTGCAATGACACGAGTCTTAACTCCGTGGGCTCTGCATGGGTTGACTTCGTCCTAGAGGATTCCCCTTTCTCATTGCCTCGCACTGCTTGGAGTTGCAACTGTGTTATTGGGTCAGAGAACTAGCTAATTTGTAACAGTGTGGTTGTGCATTGTGTTATCTACGTGTTCCATACAATTTTGCCAAAAGTGAAGCCTAATGGTGCTACAAGATTAAGAAATACATATTTTAAACAAGTTTTGGGAGGAAATTTTTTCTACAGATGGTTCCATATTTTTTGTAAGCTTCGTGAAATTAAAGTAGCAGCTGAAAAACAATTCACAGTGCAACAACATATCAGACATGACAAACATAAGTAGGCTGTAGAAAATTCTAAGAAGCAGAATAATGTGCAAAAGTTACTTTCTGAGAGTGTAGGATTAAATGTTGGTACAGGTTCCGAGATTTTTAAGGAGATGTATAACGTGTGTGTGTCTGCAAATATTCCTCTAAAGAACTGAATAATGCTAAGTTCAAAAACTTTCTGGAACATCACATGGAGCTTGTTTACCAGACGAGTCAAGATTGAGAAAGAATTGTATTCCATTATGCTAGGAAGAAACTATGCAAAATATAGGAGAGTACATCACAGGAAAGAAAATGTGTTTTAATTGATGAAAGCACAGTCAGATTTCATTTTTTCTAATAAATTTATTAGATTTAGATATACTCAGATTGCTAATTAATACTGTTAGTGTTGAAAATTAAGTATGTGTGCCTATTAAGTCAATAATCTTTAACTTATATTTATAATTTGTAACTTTTGATTAGTAGTCATTTTTAGGAAATCCAATTTTTAGGTCATTTTCATTGAATTTTCAAGTCATTTTATAGGTCATTTTTCAAGCATTTTTAGTTCATCAAAATCCACCCCATGCTCATATATATAATATGGACTCTTTTCAAATGAAAACAGAATAAAGAATGCTAGAAGGCACTTCATTCATATAATCTTTAAAAACCTTAGATAAGGATTTCAAATACATATTTGATGAAGTACAAACTTTGCATTTGGATTTTCAAATATTTGTATCCCGTTTTCAGTCAACCTAGCCAGAGTTTCATCAGAGTTCCATATGGAGTTAGTGGATCTAAAAGGTGACAGTTTTCTTGAGGAAAAGTTCAGAACAACAAAATATATACAGTTGAACCTGCTTTATGCGTAACCCAGTTATACATAATTTGTATTTATACGTAAATATTTGTAGGTCCTGGAAAAAAGTGTAATTTAGAAACATGTTAATAGAACCTTTTTATACATAATTTGCAGTTATGTGTATTAAATTTCACTGAAGTACAACTTAGTTATATGTAATTAGATGAGCATATGCTATATTAAAATGCATTTTCCTTATTGCTGAGCAGGCCATTTTTGATCACTGAAACAAAAGACAAAGATGTTAGCTTGTGTGAATACGATTTTTGGCACAAGAGTATTGTAGCAACAAATAAGAAGCAAAGATAGTTTTCAGTATCTGATATATACTGTTTGAATAGTGGTTTTATCTTTCAGTTTTAAGTTGCTTTTAATCAGTCATGGAGAAAAGAAAAAGGAAATGTTATAGCTAGATCGGAAAGTAAAATTCATAGGAGAGGTGGCACTTAACAGACTCAAACCAAAACCTTATTTGCTTCCATCTTAGGAATTGCTTATACACACTGTGTGCAGTCATTAGGATGGAAAACCCCTCGGAGGGGAGGGGGGAACTTATCCAGATAACTCACCCTTACCCAAATTTGAACTTGGATCTCTTGAACGTGGGCTGTGTAGGTGTTACATTAGTGTGCAGGCTGTGTAGGCACGAAAAGTGAAAACTAACTGAATAATTTTAATAGGAACCAATTTCTAAATAATCTTTGCTTTGTACATATCTTTATTTTTTTTTTAATTTATTTAGTTAGTTTTTATTCATCCTTTTGATCATATTACATGATATAGGACACGTCAAGTACTTATAACTAAAAATTATTTAGAGTCACTTTAACAACTAGACTGTATCGTGACCATTTTGTATAATACAGTGTATACAATAAATTGGTTACAATTATTTAAACAAAAACATGAAAACAATAATCAATATGACAAAGGTATTCAATATCTATAAATCATAATGATAAAGTTCTGAATAACAGGCAGTAGAACAGTAGTATTTAGACAATCAGTTTGTTGCATAATTACTTGTGTATATTCTAAATTGGTATCCTTACAGTTAGATTTTTGTATACAAGTTTGTACTTTTGAGGAATAGCAGTATGTGTTTGAAGTTGGATGGTGTGCTTAGAATGGTGGATAAGTCTCCAGTGATGTGATGAAGCTGTCATTGTGAAGCGTATTCCTTGCATTCTGTGAGGAGATGGTTTACTGAGAGTCGGGTGTTGCATACTACACATTGCAGTGACTGGCCTTCGCTAAGGAGGTATGAGTGGGTTAACACTGTATGAGCAATGCAGAGAAGTGAGATAACTACCTGCTCCTTCCTGCTAAAAGAGTAGACAGAGGAAGAGTTAGTGTCCCCTTTCCTTACCATATGTAACTTTTCTGGAGGCAATTGATTCCAGATCTGTTTCCATTTTGTATTTATTACTCTGGAGAAGTATTTTGTAATATCCTGATATGGTACTGTTTTTTGTTCATCTAAGTCTGTGAGTTGACTTGCTTCTTTAGCAGCTTTGTCCTCTTCTTCATTTCCCTTAAAGCCACAATGTGAAGGAACCCAAATGACATATCTTTATTGTTTGTAAAATTTTGTGCCCTTTGTATTACTTTTAAAAAAATGATGCATTATCAAAACCTCATTTGTACGTAATGCTGAGTTATAAGTAATCCTTCTTCTTCCCTTTGATATATGTATAAATCAGTTTCAACTGTAATTTTTTTTCCCCACTTATAGAAATTATTACAAATTAACTTTAAAGAGAGTCGATTAAAGACACTAGACAGTTGTCTAGTGTCTTTAATCGACTCTCTTTAAAGTTAATTTATCATAACAACACTGTTTTCAACACTTCCAAGAAAGGAATTATTACAAATGTTTCAAGCTTTGTCATACTCTAATACATTTATATTGGTATTTACAATTTTACATATTTACAATTTTTACATATAAAATTTAATACACAAGCTGCATCAAAGATAAGTACTATACACTATAATTCGTCTAATCTATACAGGCATCTTTCAATTAGATATGTCTTTAATCCTGGCTTAAAATTATTCTTACTTAACTGCTTTAACTTTCTAGGGAGCTTATTGTATAACATACTGCCAATTATAAAAGGATCTTTTTCTACAGCTTTTTTTGTAATAGCTATTCTGAAAAAATTATCCTGGTTTCTTATGTTATAATTATGGTTGTCTCTATTTCTGGTTAGATCGTACCTATCTTCTAATACCAGGAGTATTACATGATATACATAGAGGGAGGCACCCGTTAATATATTTTGGGTTTTAAATGTGCTTTTACATGATTCCTTCCTTCCTATCTTATAAATAAGTCTTAGGCTCATTTTTTGAAGTGTGAGTATTCTATTCAGGTTTCAGATACCAGCACTGCCCCAAATTTCTATTCCATAATTGATCTGGCTATGTATCATCCCATAATAAGCAAGTTTTAGAACATCTGTTAAATATTTGGATAATTTCCTTATAACGTATATAGCTGTACTAAGTTTTTTACATATTTTATCTATCTGATGATGGAATTTTAAATTACTATCTAACTGTAGACCCAAAAAATTTATAACTTTTACCTGCTCTGTTGCTTTTTCATTGAGAGTTACATTAATAATGTTATTACTGTTTCTAAGTTCAAATAACATAACTTTACTTTTCCCTGCATTAACATTTAGATTATTTTTCTTAAAGTATTCAGCCAGTGAATTTGCCTGTTCTTTTATATTATTTTGTAAACTAATTTCTGATTTATCCCAAAAGATCAAGGATGTGTCATCCACGTATGCTATTGCTTTACTATTGTTGAAATCTGGCATATCGTTTACATAAAGTATGTATAGTAGAGGGCCAAGTACTGATCCTTGCGGTATTCCCAACCTTACATGTTCATAATTAGATGAAACTATAACTGTAGTTATATTCTAATAATAAGTAAGACTTTCTATGCTTCCAAAGGCAAGCAGCAGAAAACATGAGAACGTTTGGCACCATATCACTCATTCAGAATATGTGGATAATTGAATCACATGAGAAGGCTTACTGCACACATAAGCATATTATTGATGATGTGATTGTAAAGCATGACATGAGAAGACAAAGATCGTGGTGCAAATTTTGCCCATGGCATTGAATTTTTAAAGAGTAAAAATATGTACGGAAACAAGCTGGCAAATAGACAAATTACTGATTGTAAAATGGTGACCTTCTTTGTTGTCTTTGGACTGAAACCATGTGTATTACATTACACTATTATTATTCATATAATGTAGCCAAAAACATTTGAGCAGTAGTATAGTTATAATTTATCATTTGAGAAATATTTTGAATACATGTGAAAAATGTAAGACAATGCTGTGAGTTTATTGTATTCCTCTAGATAGACTGATTATAGAGTAAATGTCATAGTTGAGTATATCATTCATTGTATTTCATGAACAGAGCCATTTTTTTCTGTTGAATATAAGTTTGTATATACATCATTTAATTATCATTCCATGGTGTTTTTAATTTTTTGTTTCATTTTATGACTGTTTTAAAGAGTTTAGTTGAATTAATTTAATTGCATCCTTGAAAATATAGGTATATTATTAGCAGATTTTTAATGGGTGCTTTTGAAGTCGTAAAGACTATATTATAACCTGTTTATTATATACACTTCACTTATGTTATTGTAAAAGATTATTTTAAGATGTTTGGAGAACATTATAATTATGTATCTACTGTTATATTAGTTTTGCTTATTGAGAGGTGATAGTACTAAAAGTATGTGTTTGCACTCATGGTTGCTTAAGTCAGCCATATGGAAGAAGCAGTCCTCAGGAGCTCTTCCCTTCAAAGCAGAACTTCCCCACTCTCATTCTAATGATCATCTATTAACATTCTGTAAACACACACTTCATCTTTGGTCAATATTGTATTGACTTACGGCTTATTAGATTTAGTTGAAGGAAAAAAGTTTATTTGAAGTCTAATTCAACTTTTCCCGCAAACGTGAACAACAGATAACAATAATAATAATAATAATAATAATAATATTAATAACAACAAAATTCTTTCTCAAACCTTATACCAAGTATCTTTTTGGGCCATCTTCAATTCCCTCTATCTAGCACAAAAGTGAATCGAGAAGATATTGACTCATTGCTTCACTCACACTGTTTATTCACAGGACATGTGAATAAATAACAGTGTGAGTGAAGCAATGTGTCAATATCTTCTCGATTCACTTTTGTGCTAATTTGTGCTTCACTGTCCCTACACTTCTTTCAAGTTTATACTCCCTCTATCTACTTATTTCTTGGTTAGCCTTAATATCTCTTGCCATGAGTTAGGATGTATAATGTGTATTTTTGTTTAGAATATTCATGCCCTATCTGCTGGATATGTCCAATATACTATCCCTTTTGTTGATTCACCGTAGGGCTGTTAAGATCTTCTTATGCTTCAATCTCTACCTCACATTTTGTTCATCTGTCCCCAAATACACCTTAAAATCTCTCTTTCATCTAAGTAAATGGCCAGCTCCTCTTTCTTTCAAACATTGAAATCCCACACCCATAGTTTAGATAGGCCTAATTATCATGCAATATTTTTGCTGTTTTAGTCAATACTGTGGCTTGACCCATTTAATCAAACTGTCACTTCACTTAGTTTTCACTGTCCTTCACTGTTCACTGTCATTTCACTTTGTTCCATGATGTGGCAGCTTAATGATTAACACCTGGCGCCAACTTCTTCCATGGTTCACTCACTGGGGAGTGGAACATAAGGCATCTCCAATCCTGAGCAGTTACAGCATTTACTGCACTTCACCACAACCATTACCAACTCACTTCAAAGCACTACACTTTTGTGCACCCTTACTCATTCCACAAAACTCACTTTACCAACCTGCTCCTGTATCCATTCACGTAGATCGGCACACTTCCATAAAGTCCCTGGCAATGGCAGCGATTCTAGCAGGCGAGCCGTCCTGTTCTTACATGTGCAAACCTGTATACGCATAAGTCAGTGTGTTGTTGGTTATAGATAAGTGAAGTACTATACGGGACCAATTGCTTTGTGGTTGTAGAATGTGGGGAAGTCAATTAAGGGGGATAAGCTGGTGACATGTGGCAATGCTTGTATAAACAGAAATTATCATGTGAGATTGTTGTTGTTCCTTACACCAGCAAAGCAAATGATGATTTGGATGGAATCACAGAGCTTCCCCAATCCCCTTAGAATAGTGCACTGACGTCACACCTCCTACCATTCCCACTGTGCTGGATGGGCCTTGCTTCTAAGCTAAGTTAAGCTACTTTAAATACAGGGACTTTATGGAAGTATAACTGCTTTACTTGCTGATTTGTCAGACTTTCTTATTCGCCAGACTGACTTGCTCTTGAACATCACAAGAATTCACTTTGCAAGTGTACTCACTTCTGTAGCCATAACATCTTTCCAAAATGTTTGAGACATTGAAACATCCAGAAAGTACCACTTTTCTGGCAATGGCATTTGTGGTGTTTATATTGGGCGAGCATGCTGCTTATTTGTTTATGGTTACAATTGCCGGACGCTGACCTTCTGACTATGTATTGAATATTTCCAGTATAAATACTTGTAGTTCAAAATGCAATGAATCCAAAATATATTAAGTCATTAAAAAATATATATGTATTACATACATATGCTTTCTTTAGCTACTATCATTTATTTTCATACCAGTTCTGCAAATTCTTCTTACAAACGTTGTTTTTCCACATACTTTAGTAATAGTAATAGTAATAGTAATTTATTTCCTTTTACATCAACAAATGGAATTACAAAATCAAGATTACAATTATAAAATCCATACTGAAATATGCCATATATTCCTAAATCCTGAAAATCCTATCATTTTATCATGTTGCCCACCATTGAATAGTAATTCAGCTCCCATACACCTAACCCTAGGTTTTTGTGTAATGGAGGCCCTCTGCTCCTTTTTACACTTTCTGCCATTTCACCTATCTCACTCTACATTTTTCTCTTAATTGTTCTTAGCCATCTCTCTTTAACTTTCCCTAAATAATTCCCTATATTTCTCCTGTTCTTTTCTCCTTTTACTGACAACATTTTTCTAATTACTACTTCACCCCCCAAACTATCCCATTTACGTAGCCAAGCCTGCTCTCTCCATATCTTTGTTTGACTACAATTTAATATACATTGGAAATCTGCATTCTCTTCTCCACACAACGGACATTTATCTAGCTCCCTCTCTTGACCTATACCTTTCAAGTTTCTCACTCCTGTTCTCGCCCTAACTTACTACATATATCTATATATCGTTCCCTCCCCCAGGTTATTTTTATTTCTCTATATAATCTTAGTGAGCTTTTGTCACTTATATTGGCAAAAATATCTTGTCTGTCAATATCTTCTAATCTTAGCTTAACCTCTTTCCAGAAGCCTCTATACCCATACTCTGCATTTATCCAAGAATGACCCATACCTATCTGCTTCAACAAGTCATACATTTTATGTGCCCAAGACCCATCCCAGTTACTTCTCTTTTGAATATGAAAACATTCTTTAATTATATTGCCATCTTCCAAGTTAGTGATTCTGTATAGATATTTCATTGCCCTTGACAAGATTTTAATTTTAGTAGAATGCCTGCCTAGTTCTAATTGTGCTGCCCCATTAGGTGATGCTATTGGTAATCCCAATATGTATTTACAAAAGGATCTATGCACTCTATCAGTCTCTCTCCAAGCCTCATCTATTCCACAAACCTCTGATCCATGTAACATTCTATTTTCTACTACT
Source organism: Mantis religiosa (assembly GCA_030765055.1). NCBI lineage: Eukaryota > Metazoa > Arthropoda > Insecta > Mantodea > Mantidae > Mantis > Mantis religiosa. The sequence goes on from CM060954.1 coordinate 80,837,960, forward strand.
GCCGTATAGATCCTCTCCAACCATTTGACATTTATATCCGGTAGTTTACTGTAGCATGATCTTATCACTCTCATGGCCATTTTACCTTTTGCCACAGACATCTTTTTTTGTTCTTTCCAGCTGCCATCTGAACTCAACCTTGTACCCAAATAATCAAATCTCCTTACTACCTCTATTTCTTTTCTATTAACCTCCCATTTCTCATCCTTACGCAACTTGTATCCTTTTTTGAAGACCATAATCTTTGTTTTGTTTTCATTCACTTTCAAACCCCATTTATTGCAATAAGAATTGGCTGCCTCGATTGCTCTTCTCAGCCCTCCACTTGATATGGACCCAACTACTAGGTCATCTGCAAACAGTAGCCCTGGTATTTCTTTATTATTAATAACTGGTGAATGTACCCTACAACTTGATATCTCCTCTAAAATTCCATCGATATAAAGATTAAATAATACTGGACTAAGTTTACATCCCTGCCATACTCCTGCCTTACTCGATATAGATTTAACATACTTAATGTTAATTGAGATGATCATTTGCAAAAAGGTTTCATGATTTTCATTATAGCCAAAAAAGGGATACATGAGTCTATAATTATATTCAAACCTTTAAAAAGCAGATTGTTGTATGCTGGCTTTGAAATGGCACTATGAGAAACAAAAGAATGGTAACTTATTAGGTATTCAAAAAAAATATATATATATTGTAAAATTCAACCAACAGCATAAACATATCAGAAATGTTTAATGACTGAAAACATTTTATTTGATATAAGTTGTTTTAGTGAAATATGCATTTTTCCTGTATTAAGTTTCTGTTCAGCTCTAACGTTTTCCAAGTTATAACTAGGGCCCAAGCCAAGAAAACAATACAAGTTAGTAGTGACAGGGTTATATGCTACCTACGTCATGTAAACATAGGGGAGGGGATTGAGTGCCATGCAGTCACACATGTACTCATACAACTGAGGTCACAGGCAACAGTAATCTATTAAATGTAGCACACGATGGACAGTGTCATAGAATATATTGTACATTTATTCATAAATTGTACAAAATAAACTTATCTTTTCCAGATATATGAATATAAACAAAATAATTATTAATATTTACAATGTTAACAATAAATGAAAAGCTAATTCATTGTGACAATACCACGTTATGTCTGTGCATACGCCTCAGTGTACTCAAGTGTACCAACAATTACATGTGGTACAATCTTTCCCATATATCTGTCGTTTTGTCTGGGGAAACCCATTGTTGTCAGACACATAGTTTCTAATATCCTAAAGTACATCTTCATAGCACAGCTATAGGTATTCCTTGCATATTGTGGACTCGGACGGCTATATTTTTCCTGTATATTTTTCTAAGAACTGTTTAAATGACTATTTTATATGTAAGACTTGAAGCTTTCACGGTGAGCATTATTAAGGCTTCACGGGTGATCAGCTGCATCAAATTTATGAAGATCGAGCTTTTGGCCATGGAGTGCACAATGGCCAAAAGCTCGATCTTCATAAATTTGATGTGGCTGATCACCCGTGAAGCCTTAATCAATAACCATTTTCTGCTTTCCACAAGGGGATGTTAGCTCCCAACATCATGTTGCACAGATCATGACAAAAGTTGCTGTGTCTGTTTGTATTAACATTAGATGCTGAAGGCACATTTTCCTCTCTTTCTCTGTTTACCAACAGCACAAGTTACTGACTAGCTCAGTTGATGGTCTATAACCTCATGCACAACTAACTTCACAAATTTTCGGCTAATCTTCTGGGCTGTAGTAATAACAAATTATACAAAATGTATTTGAATGAAGAGGACTTAATAAGCAATTATAGAAAAATCAAACTATATATTTTATTCTTTTTATACACTCCTGGAAATGGAAATAAGAACACATTGACGCCGGTGTGTCAGACCCACCATACTTGCTCCGGACACTGCGAGAGGGCTGTACAAGCAATGATCACACGCACGGCACAGCGGACACACCAGGAACCGCGGTGTCGGCCGTCGAATGGCGCTAGCTGCGCAGAGTTTGGGCACCGCCGCCGTCAGTATCAGCCAGTTTGCCGGGGCATACGGAGCTCCATCGCAGTCTTTAACACTGGTAGCATGCAACGACAGCGTGGACGTGAACCGTATGTGCAGTTGACGGACTTTGAGCGAGGGCGTATAGTGGGCATGCGGGAGGCCGGGTGGACGTACCGCCAAATTGCTCAACAGGTGGGGCGTGAGGGCTCCACAGTACATCGATGTTGTCGCCAGTGGTCGGCGGAAGGTGCACGTGCCCGTCGACCTGGGACCGGACCGCAGCGACGCACGGATGCACGCCAAGACCGTCGAATCCTACGCAGTGTCGTAGGGGACCGCACCGCCACTTCCCAGCAAATTAGGGACACTGTTGCTCCTGGGGTATCGGCGAGGACCATTTGCAACCGTTTCCATGAAGCTGGGCTACGGTACCGCGCACCGTTAGGCCGTCTTCCGCTTACGCCCCAACATCGTGCAGCCCGCCTCCAGTGGTGTCGCGACAGGCGTGAATGGAGGGACAAATGGAGACGTGTCGTCTTCAGCGATGAGAGTCACTTCTGCCTTGGTGCCAATGATGGTCGTATGCGTGTTTGGCGCCGTGCAGATGAGCGCCACAATCAGGACTGCATACGACCGAGGCACACAGGCCAACACCCGGCACCATGGTGTGGGGAGCGATCTCCTACACTGGCCGTACACCTCTGGTGATCGTCTAGGGGACATTGAATAGTGCACGGTACATCCAAACCATCACCGAACCCATTGTTCTACCATTCCTAGAACGGCAAGGGAACTTGCTGTTCCAACAGGACAATGCACGTCCGCATGTATCCCGTGCCACCCAACGTGCTCATGAAGGTGTAAGTTAACTACCCTGGCCAGCAAGATCTTCGGATCTGTCCCCTATTGAGCATGTTTGGAATTGGATGAAAAGTCATCTCACGCGGTCTGCACGTCCAGCACGAACGCTGGTCCAACTGAGGCGCCAGCTGGAAATGGCATGGCAAGCCGTTCTACAGGACTACATCCAACATCTCTGCGATCGTCTCCATGTGAGAATAGCAGCCTGCATTGCTGCGAAAGGTCGGTACTAGTTCCGACATTGTGCATGCTCTGTTGCCTGTGTCTATGTGCCTATGGTTCTGGCAGTGTGATCATGTGATGTATCTGACCCCAGGAATGTGTCAATAAAGTTTCCCCTTCCTGGGACAATGAATTCACGGTGTTCTTATTTCAATTTCCAGGAGTGTATTTGAAGCATGTGATATTTTAATCAAAATAAAATATATGTTATACTTTGATTCAGTATTCCTCATTTTAGGACTTTGTATAGTTAATGAACAGTCACACCACCCCTCATGCCAGTGAAATAGAATGTGGAGTGTGGAAGAGATATTCCCTCCATGCCTGTTATAAATGCACAGTTCTGTGTTGGGTGTAACTAAAATATATCTGATGAATTTGTTTAATTTCCATTAATCAGATACTTAGACATATAAGTTATCCAAAATATGTGAAATGTGCATGTGTCTTACATACATTATTGTTGCAGTTTTACTTGTTTTGTGTGTTTTTATCTAAGATATTTAAAGCAGAAGCACTCAGCACTTCAATATGAGGTTAGTATACACACCAAAATAACCATAATCTGAGCATTTAGTCTTTCAATCTGAATTCTTCCCTTGTTTCTTTTGGATACATCATATCTCTCTTTCTCTCTCCTGTCATGACCTGAACATGGGGTTTAAAAAGGTATAACAGATAATAATAATAATAATAATAATAATAATAATAATAATAATAATAATAATAATAATAATAATAATAATAATAATAATAATAATAATAATAACAATAACAACAATAATAATAATAATAATAATAATAATAATAATAATAATAATAATAATAATAATAATAATAATAATAATAATAATAATACTGTCCATAGACTCAAAAGTTTCAAGCATTATTAAGTAAATAAATTACAGTTTAGAAAATTAATAACAGAATATACAGATTCTTTTGAGAATCATCAGTATAAAGATAAAAAATTGAAAATCACAATAGGTTAGTTTATATAAATTATATATAAGCAAGGGGTTTCTTTTTTTTTTTTAAATTGAGCCTGCCAGATCCTGCCAACCCACTGCCAGCCTCATGCCCACATATGCAAGGCAGAAGTAGGTGATCATCCAACCAATACAGGGAGGAGATGTGGTCAGCATCACGGCACCCCCAGCCAGAAAGTTGGTTTTCTAGTACAGGGTTTGCTACCTAGCATAGCTCCTCAATTTCCTCATGATGCTGCGTGGCCACCGGTGACTCATGAATGGAAGATCTACTGTTCAGTTCTTGTCATGACCATCATCCCAGACTGAGTTTTCTGTCTGTATGTCTGTCTGTCTGTCAGTCCATTGCTGCTGGCAGGCTGGGGTTCAGCCTGAATGCTGTTGCTGTGTTTCCACCCTCAATAAGGTTTAATTGCAGAAAGGACTATTTTTAAGTAGGAAGCTTTTAGAGTGATTTTATTTGTATTGGATTAGAATATAGAAAAAGGAAGCATGCTGCTCCTCGGTGTTATTTGTCAGGATACAGGATCCACTGCATCCTTGTGGAAGTGATTTAATAGTATTCCAATTCGATTGGTTGTTGGTGTATTTTAGAAGCCAATCAGCTTTAAGAAGGACTTACATGGAGCTTAGATTTTGCTGCTGTTTAGATTTGCTCCGGTGTTATCTTGGGTGCCTACAAGCCATTCGGGAGACCCATTGTTGCTTGAAGCAATGTGTTCTGGGGACATAGTCCCCTAGAGACGTAACCAAAGCACTTTGATATAGGTAATGATAATTGCTAGTGAGATCAAACTTTGCTACCCAGCGCCTAATTTCATCCTCCATGTATAGAAGAGAGGAGGCTTCGAAAAGTAGTCTTATAAGGAAGGAATCAACAGAATTGAATGGACCTCGGTCCTCTGTTCTGTGGCCATGCCCCAAATCTCCCAGATATATAACATTAGGAAGACCGTGAATGGCTGGAATAGGTACACTTAAGGCAAACAGGCATCCCAACCTTATGAAGGGATACAATGAGACAATTGCCCAATGCACCCATCAAGAAAGGTCCCTGATGTGCTCCCGAAAAGTTAAACCCTTATCAAGTTTCAATCCAATAGGCAGTTGAACTTCTCCATTCAATCCTTCGGCCTCTAATCTGGAATGTGGGGCAGTCAGCATTTTTTTTATATAATTTACATCCTCCAACATTTAGTCATATCGGACTATGAATGAAATGGATGAAATGATGCTCCAATGAGTATGGGATTCATGAGGTCAGCAGGGGTGTGTCGTTTCATGAGTAGAATGGCGTGACTATTGTCCCAAGTTATTGGAACATGCACCAACACCGGCACTCCTTGTGCAAGGCAGAGGGGTCTCGAATGAGTTGAAGGCCCTGGAGAGGTATTTATGTAGAATAGGAGTTCATTATCAGCATACTGGGTCATGTTAATGTAGCTGAGATGGTAAATTTGCCAAGTAGACAAAAAGCACTGGGGATAACGTAGAGCCTTTGAGGACTCTGCCTCTTGCTGGCCTAAGTGTTGATGATTTCTGTGCAATTATAACTTTAAAGGTGCAGAGGCATAGGAAGCTGTATAGGATGGTGAATAGCTGTGTTGGGCGTCTCAGTTGGGTGATTTTGCATGCCAGGTTGTTGAGACTGTCTTCTCTACATCCATACACAATGCAGCAGTGAAGGCTTCCTCCTGGAAGATCAGGGAAGCAGCTCCTGGATTGTAGAACGTACAGGACAAAACCCAAACTGGTGATTGTGAATTGCTAGAATGCCACCCAAAAGTGATTCCTATGCCAGCTAAATGAGTGTACATATGTTTTTAAAAGACAGCTGTTATAATAAAGAAAATTTAAAATGTCCATGTCGTGGGTATCAGTATTAGCCATTTTTCATATAAGTAATGTTGATAAAGCATACATGACATGCATTCATTAGGAGTAGCTAGTAGATATAACAAGAGTATGAATTAATTTGGCATAATAACTCATTTTTGAAACGATTTTATGATGTGTCTAGAAGGAAACAAGGAGCTCAAATTAAAATAAATTATTTTGTTACAAATACAGTCAAATGCTCATATCTTAGAAAATATTAATTTTAGAAACCGTTTTAATATGTGCTGTTACCTTTCCAAAATAATAAATTATAAGATCCTGTATTTTTGTTATTGGCAGTATCTGGATTTGCTGTGTGGAATGTTTGGTATCATACATGTATCAGTTTAACATAATCTCATTTAGAAGTTTTGAGTTTTTATGAAATGATTTGCCCATTTCCAAACTTGTTAAGTGCACTTAAATTAAAATAAGAGGAGATACTCTCTTAGACATTGAAGCACTTTTCATTAATGAAACAGTTTTGTAGCTTTTTGCTCCCTAAAAATGCAAAGAAAAATACTTGAAAGTTTGACTGAATTGCAAGTAATTTTCATAATTTAAACACAATCTTGACCCTTTTGGTATATCCAAATGCACCAGAAAATATCTAAGCATTCTTTTACATAATTATAAGACTGTTTCACATACTGCATTGTTTTTACCTTGATGAGTTCTTGGTGAGTTTGACAAGTTTTGGAAATGATTGACTCAATGAGGATTTGTGGAAGAAATCAGCTTCATTGCTTTTCTTTTCTGTAATGCTATGTAATATATTGTTTTCTATCATATTACCAAAAACACATATTATATTTGTTTATTTTTGCAAATTATGCTTAAGCTTTTTTGGAAGGGGGAGAAAGGGCAGGAAACAGGTTCACTCATTCTTTTTAACTTGCCAAGCTGCACTTAACAATCAGCCGTGATTTTTATAAACATAAGTAGTGGTAACAGCTTGAGAACTAAGAAGTTAATAATTTTAACTTCACAAGTAAATACTAAGATGCAAATTTGTTTTTGAAACAAATTGTAAATGTCTCCTAAAGATTAAAGGTTTTAATAATCTTACATACAGGGTTTGAAGTAAACTCCTATAATTTTATAATGTTAAGCAGTGGCATAGGCAACAATCTCACTTCCTTTCCTAAAATATGCCTAGATTTGGTAAACCAAAGTATATATGCCATGTGGAAGGGGATATCGATGTGATGTACTTAGATTGAAATCTATGGGCAGAGATAAACATTGAACTCTAAATTTTAGCAACAACAAAAAAATTGCATACTTTTGTAGTATATTAATATGTTATATAGAAAGAATTGATTATTATATGATACACTAGAATAGCTCTCATCTACAATTTTTGTCATCTTCATTTTGTTTTTGGTAAAGTATAAGTTCAAAATCAATCACCATTTATCATGTTTTGCCTATGTTTTGATTCACACTGCAGTATTTTATTTGCAACAAAGCTAATAGTCTAACATATGGCTCCAGAAATTGTGTTGACACATACCAGAGATGGTGATGATCTTGGTTTTTGGTTTTTCTTTCTTTTCATTACTGCATGTTTAAGTAAAAACGAAATGGACTACTTCATAAGTTAAATGGAATCATTTACTTTGTACTTCTGTAAATTGTTGGATAAAAATAGCCATTTTTCTTTCATGTAACAAAATGAAACTTACTCAATGTTCTGAAACAAACATTTCTGAAGTTTATTACCTAAAATGAACAGAAGATAAATGTGCTATCACTTATCATTCAGTACCATGACAGTTGGATTTTACATGCTAATATTTGGTCAGCATGCTTTCCTTAGCAGCCTCCCTTCTTCCCTAGTTATACCACTGTTGTGGGTTAGGGGATTCTTGATCATCTACAGCTTATGCCATTAGGCATCAGGTTGAGGAACCACAACTCTGGATCAGATAGAGGAATCCAGGATTTGTGATCAGCCCGATGCCTAGAACAAGAGTGAGAGAAGTAGATGAACGGAATGAGGATGAAGTGGATGAAAGGAAAGATGATATTGGAGCAATTGTTGGAATGATGGTGGATTAAACTGGAGATCCTGAAGAATACCCACCCCAGCACCATGTTGTGCACTAAAAATCTCACATGCAGTCGCATGGGATTGAACCTAGGCCACCTCGGAGAGAGTTAAGTGGTGTAACTGCTCGGCCATGGTGTGGCCTAGCTGCCTCTCAAAGGAAAAATTACAATTGAAATAGAGAATGCCAGCTCTTTTTCTGTTAAATTTCAAATCCGTATGCAGCAACAACACTGTCATAGCCCCTTATACAAGCTCAATTTGTATTTGTTGTTGCTAAATGCCTTATTGTGCAAAGTGTTTCTTTAAATGTATGAGTGGAAAAAGTGGAATAAATTTTTTCAGTGTACTAGTTTCAAGGATATTTATATCCCTTTTGCCCAGATAAAATGAATTTCTTAAATGTGCCAATGGATAACAGAATAATTGTAATATACTAATATGCAATGTTGTTATGACTATGTCACTGCCTATTAGTGATTTTCTGTTTACAAAATAAGTAATTTATGAGCAGTCTCTGATAATAATCATACAGCTTTTCTAGAATATTATGTTGATTCAGATATTTTGTGTTGCTGTGTATAATTTAAGGCCAAACTCCGTTGTTATTATCCTGGAAATACTGTAAAATTTCTTTGATATGAACATGGTGCTGATTAAATGTATAAACCCTGGTAGTGTTAGATCAAGATTTGCCAAATCATTCTTTACAGTTGAAATTTGTGTAGGATATTTGTGAATAATTCACTGTAAATGTTAGAAACAGCCTAGCATAATAACTTCCTTGAGAACTGAACATTGCAGACAATTGCCAATACAGTATTCAAAGATAAAATTGATGTGCATGTAGTTTAAAAAATTACTGAAGAATTCTTTATGTAAATAAAGTATTTTATATTATGTATGATTTTGCATAATGAAGTTAGGTTACTTGGGGTGTAGGGTAAGGAGGTGTCTGATTACTATTGGTATTGTTAGTGGTAAGTAACATCGAAAACTGTCCATCCACTGGATAAAGAATGTTTGTCAAAGTCCATTGCTAACCTGAACAAGAGTGCTGTTGGAATCAATATTTTTGCATTTCTGAATATATCATAAATGTTTCCATTAGCTTTAAAGTAAATTTCCAGACAACATTTACATTATACGGCTGAATGAAATTGTATACAGCATATTATTTGAAGAAAGAGTGAAAATGTGAATAGTGCAAGTGAAATCAGGTTTGTTATAAAAATATTGTTTGAAATGCGCTGAATAAGATCATTTGTATTAAAAATGCAGAAGAAAGCTTTGCTACAAAAATGTTTTTAAATTGTAATAGTCTGTAATTGTTCCAGAAACATAAAATGTGTAGCTCAGGTCTGGGGAACTCGTAAAATACATTTGTTTCATAGCTTCTGCAATGCATCTGGGCTTGTGAAAGTCTTAGTGGTGGAAGTGGGTTACTTATCAGCTCTGGTTGCAACCAGTCGACTGCATGCAGGAGTAGTGCCTGGGACAGTCAATGCCAAATATCTATACTTTATTACATGCTGCATCACATGGGCTGCATTATTAAACTTAGATATATTGATAAAATTATAGAGTGTAAAGTGTATTTAAATATATCACCGTCACTGTACAAACTTTGCTTAATTTATGGTCATTCAACTGCCTCCAAATTTTCCACATGTGAAATTTCTTCCACTTCTGTTATTTAATACATCATAGGAGTCATCACTGCTATCACTACTTTCTGCACCTTTATTCTGAATAAGAACTCTTTCTACATGTTTTTCTACTATTCCGTCTTTTTTGAAATGGTAATTTTCCATTTCTTCAACATAACAATATACATTTTACCTTTCTGGCCTTCCAATTCTGCAAATCGCTGGTGACACAACTGTTCCACATCTTGTAGCTTAAAAATAACATTTCTACTTGTCACCCATTGTATACCATCGGGCCATATTAATTCAGTTAGGTTTATAATCTGGATGATATGGCTAAGTCCACTATGACCATGTTGTATTAATAACTGGTCAAGTATCTTATGACTACTGAAGTGCTTTGTTGGTTTTAATTAAGTCATACATTTGTTTTACTCATTTTTTCATCAAAAGCTATATTAGGTTAAAGTAACCAAGCTCTCATCTTACTTTCAACGAATTTGAGGTAGGTGGTTATCCTTCTAAGTGTTGTTAAGAAGCATTGTTGATAAATAACCATAACAGAATTAGCAGGCTTATTAATTGTTAAGATGGTGTTAATCTAAAAACCATCAAATCAAATCCCGGCAATGGCATTGAATTTTTCAATCTGACTATCTTTCCATGGTTTTAATCTAACTTGTGCAATTCTCTGAATTCATTTCCTAACAAAAACTGTTGTTGTAAGACTTAAAACTTATACCGTAAGCATTATTAATCATAGCTTCACAGATAATCAGCCATGTCAAAGTTAAAAATATCAAGCTTTCGGCCATTCTAGGCTTCATGGCATTACAGTTCCTGAGGAAGGCCATGGAGCTTGGAATGGCTGAAAGCTCTACATCTTTAACTTCAACACAGCTGATCATCCATGAAGCTATGATTGAAAACTCTTGTTCTTTGTTGCAACTTCCAAATGAGAAGAGCATTTATAATGTAGCCAAATTTTCCACCAGCATGAACAATGATAAGTCATTGTCCTTCGGCAACATACGCCTGCAATCCTAATCCACTACCATTACTCCACTTTTAGGGTATTGCATGAGTATGACTGCTGTGTGTATGTGATTTATCTTCTTACATTTTGTTTCAGTACTTCCAGATAAGAGTGAGATTTTTTCCACTGAGATCATATATTGTTTTTCTATTAGAACTATTTTATTTTGTTTCACTTGAACCCTCTTTTATAACTGTTCTGTTGCACTACCATGAAAGTGTATGGTACCCTTCAGCTTGTCAGTAACCGTGTTTGTTGACAGAGTTCTTTTCCAAATCGAAATTTTGTATCTTATGTTTAATGACAGTTAATGAAATCATCTATTCCTGTTATGCTGCTATTCTGTTATGGATTTCTTCCCAGGTGTGTCAAATGGTACTCCTTCATTCATTTGCTTACCTCTGAGAACTCTGGAAATGGAACGCAGAAAAAAGCCAGTTGCTTTGGCTATCCTTTTATTTACTGTCTTCAGTCTTTTGTGTAAATCGAGTGAGAGCTCTCATCATCTCTGTCTCTAAATTTATGAAGTCATAAACATTTGAAATAATTTCCCTCCTCCGACTATAATGCAATACTGCCACTTAACTTTGAAAATGTAGGAGCCATTATTATTGTCACAAATACAATATAAGCACTAATACTGCTCTCTTTAAAAACACAACATATGGAGCACAGACTGTATGTGGTGCGAGTTGTGAGTAAGGACAACTATTATATCAATAAACTAACAAGGAAACCATCACTGTACTCACACCACTACATACCTGAAAATTTGATGGCATAGTGTCTGCTGTTATAAACCATGCGCACCGAAAGTCTGCTGCGGAGTAAAACCATAACACCCAAAACTGAAGCCTGGAAAGTGCCGCATGCAAGTAGCTGCTGGATATCCCTTGTCAGCTCTGTGGCAGGTGTGGTGATGGCGCTCCTTATTTATGCCATGTGTAGACCACTGCCCATCAGGGGTAAACAATCCCTCCTGTACAATGCTGTGTTACGTCTATATGTTCCTACTCCTTCTGGACTCATTTTCAGGTCCTTCCAGCTATACTCTGCTCCCAATTTTTGGCACACAAGCTCCACATAGAGCAGAGATGATGCCACCAAACTCTCGAGCACACACAGGTGTGAGCATAGTGATAGTTCCTTTGTAAGATAAGCTATAAACAATTCCCAGGCTCATCAGCTGGATTGACAGTTAGACCCACAAGCCCAGAAATTTTGCGCTAGCTGTACCATCTGAACATATAGTTATCAGTGCAAGACCATTAGTGGACTGCGCTTCAAGACTACCAGTTCCCCAGGACTGGAATAGATATAAAATCCTTGTTTGATTAAACAAAAATTATATGAACTATATTTCATATCTTATATAAATCCAGAAATTCGGTGAATTCATAAATGCATTCGTTATCTAATATTGGTTTGAAAGTATATTAGGGAAAACTTATCTGTCATAAAATAGTTAAAGTACATGCAGTGAAATCATAAATCAAATTGTCTCTCTTATATACACTCAATGTCAAGCGAACTAAGAAATTTTAAATTAGCAAAAATATTTTCTGTACTTTGATGAAAATTAATTCTGTGATTCTCCTAATTGAAAGTATATATGCTTACAAGCTATTTGAAGCATTTAAGTTGTTAAAAAATGCATATAGATTGAACATATGTGCAAAAACCTTTGCTACCCAGTTTTTATTGAAATTCTTAATATCTGATGTCTGGTATCTAAACCATGTCATAGATTAACAAACCAGACAGCAAAGGACACAGTCAATTAGCACTTCTGAAATTCATAAAAGTGAGATTCAAATTCAGTTTTACACAGTTACGACTTATGCTACCAGCCTAGAATTCATTGAAAAAATTGACTGTATAGCAGAAAATAGTAATGAAAACTTCTGAATGTTAAATTGTTTTTATGTAAATCAACAATGTTAAATTCTCAGTGGCTCCAAAGGTGGGATGTGAATGCTGGTTTTCAAATTCCTGAAAATGAGGATGTTAAAATTTATTAACATATTACTTACCATGCCTTAAAAATGTTACTAACCTTATGAGCCTAGCAAAAAGAGGACAGTGTACAAGAGAGCTTTATTAACAGAGCATTTAACAGTGTTTTGCATAATTTAAAAAGTAAATTGGTGTTTCCAGTGAATGATTGAGATATTTGTTAATGATTCTGTTAATTGCCAGCATCATATCAGTGTCACCAGTCAATTGGGAATTTGTCCCTTAGAAGTTCTTGTAAATGCCAATAAATCTATTGACATCAAATTGTTGCCTTTAAGCAACTTAAAACCATCATTCTGGGCTGCATAATGTGTGACGTTGACATTATTAGACCATGCCTAACCAACTAAGCGAACCAAACCAACTTTGTTCTCTTGCATCCCTCATAACATAATACTTGAAATAGCTGGTTTCTGCCTAGAAATCTAATAGAAACTTCTACACATTCACTAATCATCCTTTTGATATTTTCTATTCCCAAGATTTTATATTTTAAAATCAGAATAAAAAGTTGACAAAAAAGAGATTTAAATTACTATAACTATTAAATTTGAAATTAGCATTGATATGTTAATAAACTTAAATAATTCTCTTACTTGAAATATATATATTGTGTATGGAATCATTTGGACCACCTTTCCATTCATTATTACATCTCAGAAAACAAATTGGGAGAATTATTGGAAAAATTAACCAAAAAATGTCTAATCCTTTAAAATTGTTTGAAGTTTATAAGTCTGCAACATGTTTTCAAAGGAAACAATCTCTCCATTTTATTCATTTACAGCTGTTCATTCATATAGCTAATATTGGAGTAAGTTGCTGGGGAAGTTTTGCAGCTGCATCATTCTATTTTCATCTAATGGCTTAAATTAAATTACCTATTTTTCTGATTCCTCAGAATCAAAGCACAAGCAAAATTATTCAAACTTGTTCTTCTGGTGCTCAACAAAAATAAAATGAGGTGAAATGGCAGCTGAGTGTATATTAGAAGACAGTTGGATTTTGTTGATTGAATTTGTATTTGTATTTGTACAGTTGGATTTTGTTGATTGAATTGTTGTATTTCTGTAAGGTGTGCTAAAATATTTCTAAAAAGCTGAAGCTTGATCACTACTGTTATAACTCATAAAATGCTGTCTACTGTACTAGTCTTTTTACATATGTTATTTTTGTGCATATTGTCCAATATTAACCTTTTTTTCAAGTGTTACATTTGATGTAGAGGTATATGTTATTAAATATTTTTTTTAAATCTTAGCTATCTTTTATTTTCATCAAAGTGCAATTAAAAAAAGCTCCTGCTTTTCACTGGTGATATAACATATAGTACTATTCAAATTATGTTAGGAACTGATGCTAGGATATTCAGAATGGTGTTTGGGTTCACCAGTTTAAATGAGGAGCCTTATTTAATTACATTTGTCATTCATATAAAATAATTGCATATCGCTGCTGTCAAAAATGCCTTAAATTCTGATACACCAACCTAAGTTAAATTTAAAGGTGAGTCAATTAATGACACTAAACAACACTTTATTTTAAATTTCCTGGAACATATTTCAGATACTACTTTTCTCCATTGTCAACCAGACATCAACTGGTTCTCTGTGGTGTAGCTGGTGATTTTTTGGGGGGATGTCAAATTTTAATACTTTGTTTCTATTTTTTGAAATTAAAATTTGTTCCCCTTTCATTTTAAAAAATAGAAACAAAGTGTTCAATTTCAACATCCCCCAGAAAGATTTGTTTAGCAAGTTCCTCAAACGCCACCAGAGGAGACCAACAAAATATCACCAGTTACACCACAGAGAACCAGTCAATGTCCGGTTGACAATGGAGGAAAGTAACCTCCAAAACATGTTGCAGGAAATTTAAAAGTAAGTGTTGTTTAGTGTCATTAATCGACTCACCTTTAAATTTAATTTATTACAACAACACTGTTTTCAACACTTCCAGGAAAGGAAACTAACCAACCTAAGTATTTAAGTCATGAGATAATGTATAAATATTTTTGATCCAATCATTGAAAATTTGATAGATATTTGTGTAAAATAATGTAAGTAGGTGCTGGAAAGCTTTTCTTGTTCTTAAAAGCAGACTCAAAGCAAGCTCTGCGTGCTTTGCTTTGCTTTGCTTAAAGATAAATTAAAGACAGCCCTAGTTTTCCTTTGAAGGACAAGGATCTCCTCCTACCTGCCAGTAGGGTGAGCTGCACTTTACTTATATGGTGAGCTAATCTCTGTAAGCTTGCTTCTATATATTAATGTTCTTATTATATAATGTTTGTTTTTGTTTATGGTCTATTTTGTATTGTTTTTCTATTTTCCTCTGGACAACAGCTACTTTCTGGAAGTCGTTTGACCATCTGTGCCACAGGCATCCTCTGCTCCTTTTTCCTTTCTGCAGGTCCCACATTGTTACGGCATAGACCCATCTGATCTGGTTCATCCTTGTTACATATCCTCCACAGCGCCATCTGGTTTGTCTTATTCTGCTTGCCGCATCTTCCATTCCATTTTTAAGTTAACCGTTCTGTTACCTTCTGTTTTCAGTTTACCATTTCTTACATGTACTCTTATTATTGTGAGAGAAATCATTGTTATTGTGGTATAACCAAGGCTCAAATTACTCTTGTATTAAACACATCAGTAGAGAGTCAATCTGGTTGTCTAATGGCTGGCCTACTGATCCCAAGGTATAGGTTCAAATACTGATGATTTTTAAGTGTGCTTAAAATGATAATGATATGTGTATAAGGGTGCTCAACTGCAGTGGTTATCAGCACCCTTTAAAAAATTATTCATGGCAAAAGCCAGATATAAATTGTTCTAAAATGGTATGCAAGTGTAAATAAACTTACAAAAAATACATGTACATAACAAAACACCAGGAGAAAATCAAAAGAAATATAAATCCAAACGGCAAAAAATTCTCTTCACTAAATTCTAAAATCTAACCTAGAAAAGAACCTAAAAACCTTCTCCACTACTTTGTTCTCATCTTCTAGCATTTCTGCAAAGCTGGCCGGCAGCTGCAGAGACATCCTAAGGTGAAGTGTGCTTAAAAGTGTTGCTGGTATGATCAGGACATTTGACAGTGTTGCTAATAAACAAAATGTTTATTTATTTATTTACACCAGTGGAAGATATTTTTAATATTAGAAGATATTTTAATGTTGGTGTAAATTTCCAGTTTCATATCAGCACCATCGGTGTCCTAGGATTTTATCCCATAGAAGTTGTTTTACTGCCAGTAAATCTATTGATGTGGGCAAAAAAAGTGCAATATAATGTTAAAACTATACACAAAAATAATTTATTGGAAGTTCTTTCAATTGCAATAGCTATAAATATGTGATTTGACCACAAATTTGTAAACATTGTCCATAACTTTATGTGTACTGTCTTTCAGAGGTTTTCCCACTATGGCAGACAGTATACTGCTGTAAGTTAATTATTCTTTATCTGGTTCCTTAGACCATTGTTAGGTATAGCCTTCTCTGTCATCAAAAAAATACAGAAATCCTCTGAGAGTGCATTTAAACACACTTAAAAGCATCGGTCTGGGCCATGTTTGAACCTGAGGTCTTTGTATCAATAGGCTAGTGCATAACCAATTGAGCCATACAGACCAATGGTGTTTTTTAGACACACATTGTCAGCGTAACACTGATGATTATACTGTTTGTTCAATAGAATTCCGCTAGTATTTGAAACTTCAATGATTGTTCTATATGTGTGAGTGTTAATTATAGTCTCCAAAAATTGATATGGTGGATAATATTTAAAAGCTGTGTGCATGTTTCAGTTTAACAAGGATTTCAGACATAAGCGTTTATACTTCCCTTGTCAAT
The DNA here is from genome assembly GCA_030765055.1 of Mantis religiosa. Taxonomy (NCBI): domain Eukaryota; kingdom Metazoa; phylum Arthropoda; class Insecta; order Mantodea; family Mantidae; genus Mantis; species Mantis religiosa. The sequence goes on from CM060954.1 coordinate 80,854,562, forward strand.
AAACTAAATCACCTGATTTATTTTGTCCTGGCTAGTCCAAATATTAATTTTCTGAGTCCATTAATGGAAATTTATTAGTGCTGAAAAAAAAATTATTATAAATATTATTATATTTTCTCAATCTATTCGTGCAAATGATTATTTTTCTTCTACTTTAAATTAATTGAAATATACATTTGTACAAATAGTTTCTATACATTTGCACAAATAGTTTCATTGCTCATTTTATTATCTATGCATACTTGAAAACTGGTTGACATTTGCAGGGGTTGAAATTGCATGTCCTTTCATGCTCTGGAGAAACAATTAAAAGGCAGTACCTCCTTCAGAAAATAATTCTAAGAATTTTTATTTAGGCTGAATAGTTTGGTATCAGCTCATGGGACTGACTTACAAGCAAATATTGGCATTAAATACAAATTTTTGTTTGTTCACAAGCATAACTGAGGGTTTTCAACCATTGGATCCAGCGAGAACATCTGGTTTTGGTTCTGGATTTAATTTTCATAATTGTGAATTTGATATGTAATTGTTTTTAATGCACACATATGCAAATACAGTTTATCCACAGGGAGAAATAATGACAAAGTTGTGCCATCAGGAAAATTTAGGCTGGGGATATAAAAATAATCAAGCAGGTATTTGTAAAATAATATTTTTCCACGATATAAAATGAAACACCAACACTTGGAACACTGCTATGAGTGATTAGGTTGTTTCAAAATTTATGCAGAAAGTGAAAGAAACTTAACACTTATTCCATTACCCTTGAATCCATCGTAGTGGCAAAAATTACATTGAAATTATGGGTGGTGCAGATTTAAGTATAGAGTCAATACAAACAGACGAATTGCTGAAATGGAAGACTTGCCACATTGATGTTAAAAGTACCTCTCCACAGTATTAATGCACATCGGTGCATGTGTAATCATTTTCAAATATACCCAGTGTAAAGTTCCAAAGATAGTAACCTCATGACTGATGTGTTTCAGTTTCTGTTTTATGTGTAGATCTGTTTCATATACATTTATTTTAAAATATCCACAGGATAAAAAAAATCACATATCTGGGGAACACGGTGGCCACAGAATCCACCAATTCATTCCACAGAGAAGACTAACTCATTTGTAGATGTCGATGTAACAATCAGATGTTTTGGTTTTTTAAACACAATCCACTGCATTCTCTCTTTGCTGATAGTACTCTAACTGGAAACTTCCCCCAAAAAATGTCCCGTTTTTTCCCCTTAATTGAACTTGTCTTGACAATGCTTCCGCCATTTAAATTCCTTCTTGTATTAAAGTCATTTTGCAGAATGTGAACAGCAATATATGTATGATTGTATTGGATTATGCTATGAAAGGGTTTCGGCACTGCAACTAGACTAGATCTATTATGCCTATGCCCCAAGTGGGGCATCCCCTAAAGGAAGGATGAGGCGAGAGGAAAACCGAAACAGCAGTGTAATGTGTTCTCTGCATGTTTATTTCAGGGGATCGGGAACTTGTAGTGGAAGGGATAACATCATCACCATCCAACTAGCGGCCGCGCCGTGGTCGAGTAGACCATTCGACTATCCCCAAAGCGGCCGGGCTTCTATCCCGGGCGTCACAAAGTGAGACTGGTGGTGGACAAAACGGCGTAGAGGCGGGTTTCCTCCGGTTTCCCCCGTCATCTCACTCCACCGGTGCTCTATCTTCATTCATCTACGTATCATCAGTGTCACCATCTGCGTAGCCACATGTAGTAAAACCGGGCGTTAAACACTACCAACAAAAACACCCAACTCCTTTCTGTGCACGTGAAAAATGTCTACTTAGTTCCCGGTCGCTCCATTTCCGCATAGCGAAAGCTTGCGTCATTGCGTAGCGTTGAAACGTTTATGTAGATATTGTGACTTCGTGGGTACGTAGAATTAAAAGTCTAGTTTGCAGAAATTCACAATGCTCTTTATTTCCGTAGAAAGACAGTTTGTACACCCCTTACAGGTTCTATAAGTGGCGTGTCATGCACACAGTAGTCTCTGGCTGCTTCACCACACATAAATGAACTAAAACACTCGCGGTACACTTCAAAGGTCCACAATGAACAGTTCTCCACTTTCAACTCACAACTCCATTAACAACTGAACCACTGCGTTGACAACAGCGGCAATATCTCCAGTCACTGTTTCTAGAAATTAGTGGAACGCTCTGTAACAATCAAGACGGCATCAGAAAGGAAGAAACTTCCAGACATCTGTCTCTTTCTTTCTCTGTTTCGGCAAACTTTTATCTCCGCGGTGCACTATCTGCCTCTTTCGCGCTCGCGCGCCGGCCGCGCCCGCCTCAGCAATGCCAAGCGACAACATTAATGCGTTATTTTAGTAAAGAAATTGGCAACATATAGTGAGATCAATATAACTTTCCTTCTCCAAATAAGGCTTTTGTATATTTAAAACACACCTTGAAATTCAAGGGAATTTTCATATGCTATTAATAACAATGTAACTGAGTTACAGAGACAGAATGGGGTATTAATTTTAAGCTCATTTATCGAAAGTGGAACTGAGCCACTGAGGTCGACTGAGATTAACACAAAGTTAACACATTTCTCTCTTCGTTACGTTTATTAGTAAACAATCAGTTGTCGCAGTTAAACATTAACGAATAACTAAACTCCGTATTTATTACAATCCATAAGCAAACAATGCCTATGGACATGCTCTTTTGAAGTTTCGTCCGATGTTAGGAGAATAAGCTTACAACATAACAATAGGCATACTTACTTCTTCCAGTAATAACTTTAAAATTTTTCTACGATAACAATAGCAACGCTTCACGAAACATACAAATCCCATGAGCCATTTTAACTGCTAATCTTACGTATCGTATACAAACTTTGAAGTACTTTAACCCCCTATGTTTTATAAATTTTTCAAATAATGATTAAGTAATTTTTGTTGTACATTTCCCAAAGGAAAACACGGTGGCAGCACTTTTTTATTTTAAAAATTATCTAGATGTCGAGGTAATTTATTTTATTTTATTTATTTATTCATCCTCTGATCACTGTTCACTATATGGGATACGTCAATCGAAAGAACAGAAGGATACAATAAGTCAGTAAAGCATAATGTCAATAATACATAATTAAATGATACAATATAATGATTAAAAGAATAGTTTCCCTAGGTTTAAGGGATGTGATCCAAAGCCATCAGGGGCATGCTTATATGTTAGAGATCTCAAAATTTGTCCTATGCTCGGGTCCTTACGGCTGTATGGTGCTCCAGTAATTTAATGGTTAAACCATGGTTCATATTATTGGATCTTCCTCAGTTATGTGAAATAAGAATCAATCTGGAAGGCAAAGTAAAACTGAGTATTAATGCACCATCACTTATCGTTGTATCAGTATATACAGGAGCAGATAAGATTAATTTAAGATGAACTTGCTACTATAATTTTTTTATATCTAAAGGACTTCACTGATTAAGCAGCATTGTTAACTTTGTTTACCCGTTGCATTTGCGTTATTACGTCTCAGGATATTCTAAGTAAATACGAAAATGTATTTCTAATATCGTAAAAGGAAAATTAAATATAACTTCAATAGAAGTTAGGTACCTACCCAAAACTGCGCTTACATTTGGCTACAACCCGCAAGTCAGCTTAGAGCCACCGTAGTGCTTGATTCATGTCGATGCTGTGTCGTATATTTCAATAATTATGTTTAATTTCTAGGGTTAATTAAATATTCATTTTGTGTTTCACGCTTTTAACACCTTTTTTTTCTTTTAATTTTACGTCCTCCAACGTTAAGTATATCGGACGGTGAATGAAATTGGTGAAATGATGCTCAAATGTGTCCAGGGTCCATGGAGCTTAGAGCTACCCGACATTCGTCTTTAAGGATAAGGGAAACGCCTGGGAAAGCCTTATCCAGGTAACTCATCTTGACCGAGATTCGAACTCGGGACCTCTTGAACGTGAGGCAGACATACTACCATGTACGCTACCGAGGCGGGCAAAAACTCTGTTCATTACCTTAGTATCAACAACAGCCTAAATGAAACACCTGTTTTAATTGTGGCTCACTAGTGAGAGCAAATTAATGCCGGAAATATTGCATTTTAAATAACATGGAACACTTGACAGTTCAGTCGAAGCGGAGAAGTGGAAAAATTGCGTTGCTAAGTTGTATTAGCGCATCTGTCAGCTGCTTAGCAACACGCCAAATAGCAAACATTCTCAGGGATTTAGCTTTTAATAAGTCTGAAATGATTAAAGCTATAATTATAAACTAAATTGCAGGTTTTCGGCGCATAAAGAAGCCAAAGACTACGATATTTTTATTTTATTCCTAACATTTTGCATTTCATATATGGAACATTGTGTTTGTAATATATTCTGATATTCCTTTTCAGATATTCCTAATTTATGCAACATTCATCTAAATGTACAATATATGTGTAGAAAATAATCAACTGTAATAGGAATCGATTTAGCTCAAATTATTTTCTGGTTACAGTGAATTAAAAGCTTACGCTGGCTATCAACACTTCTTCTGTAAATAAAGTAATCTAAAACTGTTCACGTTCATGGTGATAATGGGGTGACTGCAGGAGCACTTTCTCTTTCTGCAGAAGGAGAGGAAGAAGACTAACCCCTAATGTAGATGATACGAGTAATTTAGTTTATACACTCATCTAAAATGCTTTGTTTCCCCAATAATTGAAGCGTTGACATGAGAAAGGAAGTAACTGCCAAAAACATTTATTTTTCAGGGGAAGTATCAACCGAGCGGGATGACTCAGATAATGTCGCCTGTGGCTCGCATTCGGGAGGTCCGGGTTTGATTCCGTGGCCGACCTACCTGACCCATGGGTTTTTTCGGGGGTTTTCCCGGGTCGCCAGGCGAGTGTTGGGAGGTTAATCACATCCCCTGAATTCCCTGTCTCTCCATTTCATCTTCACATTTCATATCATTTCTCATCTGGTGATCTCTTTCAGGGTAGAAGTATCGGTGGGAGTCTCGGCGGCGCATGGCAGGATGATATGCTCTAAGGAACACTTTCGCTCCGAAGAGACAGACTTCGGACTCCGAGCCGGCCTAGTGGGCCGTTTCATGCGCGTTGCCGGTTCTGCAAGCCTGCCTGCGTTCCTCCTTGCTCTGAGAGGACGACCTCTGGTCTCCGAATCGGCTTGATGACTGTTTCGGGGCCATGACAGGTGGGATGACGACTGTTCTAAAATCCACTACCAGGGAGTTTCTGTGTACTAAGGTCTAGGAATCCCGCCCTCTGTACTGTAGTGACTCTTTGAGGTCGGCCACTCTCTGTCTCCTCTCACCTCATCCTTTCCCCGGAGATGCCGCACTTGGGGCGTAGGTACAAAAGATCAGTTTGGTCGAGGTGCCGAATCCCCTCCGAACAATCCAATCCAATAAAGAGGGGGACATCGCCGTGGGTACATAAATCTCTAAGAAGAATCAGAAGTCTCATGTTGTTTAAATTCTACTCGTATACCTAAGGATAAACCATAGGTGTGTACTAATGAAAGTATACTCCCTTCTTCATATCCTTTTCGGTATCAGTAGGTACTGTCCTCCACAGGAGAGAAAGTCTCCGGGGTCTGAGACGCAGGGGCATTGCAGAAGGTTCCCATACCCTCCCTGGACAGGTTTATGACACCTCATGTCAGTACAGTTACAGATCATTCAAAAACATTCTGAAGGCTTCTACTTGTGTGAATGAATCTTCTAGGTTTTAGTGCGCAACGAGAATAGTGTATATGTTTATTTAACGGTTCTGTTCCTTGTGTAGCAGGCGTTCTCTGTCACTCACATTCGCTGTCCTTGTCCCACTGGTAAGGGAGCACATTCCTTTCAGGGACCTTCTTTGCATTGTTGGACTGTAGCAACTCCATCGGCCTTCCCAGCACTGCTCCTACCCCTCCCACATAAACTCACTTCCTTACGTTTATTGTCCCAGTAAATATTTCTATGTAGCTGCTTAAACTCTAGAAATGAAATACATCGTGAAGTCATTTATTGGTGCTCTGTTGTTTACCATATTTAGAGTAGTACCTACCCATTGGTTTTGGACACGATAAATCTTGTATCGTATATTTACGCTCTTCGCCTAGCAGAAGAGGAATGTATTCTATTCATACTAAAACAAGCCCTGCTTATTCTCTAATTACCTACAATGGCAAATTCTCCATTCTGATGCCATTTGCTGCATTGTTCTTTTTAAAACGGGACCCTCTCACAAGTAAGGTGTTCATAGTGAAACCAACTTCCCTATCACGTACTTTACATCAGGTACAGGACATATTCTGATGTCTCTGGATAGTTAAAGTTAGGTATGAATGGCTTCCTACCGAATGTGTAACAAAATATAGTGTTGACTTTATAGAACAATCCTTCATTGAATTTGAAGTTTCCGGTTGTGATGAGGATTAGTTTTTAGTTCGTGATGTACATAGTAATACTTTTCCCTTAGGTCTTGGTTTTGAATCGAGAAGGAGATGATGAATGAATGAATGAATGAATTGGGTGAAATGATGCTCAAATGAGTCCGGGGTCCATGGAGCTTACAGTTTCCCGGCATTCGTCTATCAGGATAAGAGAAAATCGCGGAAAAGCCTTATCCAGGTAACTCACCCTGACCGACATTCGAACTCGGGACCTCTTGAACGTGAGGCAGACACTCTACCATCTAAGCTACAGAGGCGGGCTGGTGTGGTTTGACAAATAATTATAATTTCAATTATTTTCATTTACTTTGTGTTTGCCGCGTAAATATAAAAATATAATGTTAACACTTTTACATTAAAACAGATGGATACTCTTCTTAAGAACTGTAACAGAAAACATTTACTAGCGTGTAATAACACGTTTTAACATCTCGCGTCTACACGTTTGTCCTCTACCGCTTCTCGACACTGATGCCCGATTTCACCAACAGATGTTAAAATCGACGTTAACAAATGTAACGTAACAATTGTCACGGCGCTAAAACTAATGTTAAATTTCTTGCATTTCACCAACCTGTTTTCTAAAAATGGTAACAAACCTGTGTTAACGCCAAGAAACTTGTAAATATCACAGCTATAGAAGGCTATGGATGAGTCGTATTATTTTCTGAACGTACTGCGATGCGCTTTTGTTTTCATTTTCGTTTGCACAAGCTGAAAAATGGCGGATGAACAAAATCATAAGTAAAGTCGTGGGACAAATTTCTCATCGATGGAGAATGAATTGTTAATTGAATTGGAGACGAAGTTTAAGGATATCGTGGAAAATAAGAGGACGAATGCGGTGAATGTAAAAGAGAAAGATGTCGCGGGGAAAATGTTGGAAACGAATTTAATTCAAATGCATGTGTCACTACTACAAGCACCAAACAACTTGTCAGTATTACGTAAATTTAAAACGAGGTGCGAAGGACAAGTGCTTTAAACGTTTCAAGACGGGAGGTGGACAGTGTATTATCCACATAATTCAGTGAATTATAAAATCGCAAGGTTATTGATACTTGAAGCAAAGGCGAGATCGCCATATTCCTTTCGATGCATGCTCTAACCTCTCTTGTACTTCCGCAGTAACCTTCATAGCAACTTGTTTCGACTATACCTCTGTAAAAAAAAATTTCTTCGGATAGCTCCTCAAAATCATTTCTCCTCATAGGCCGTACTCTATTACGAATGCCATTAGGCGGTCTTAATAATAGCAAATCGACATCAACAGCTGAGTTCATGCTCGCCATCTTGACTATTTACAATTGTTAAGGACTTAACATCAGAAATTTGGCTTGTTAGTTTAACAAGAGATTTAACACGAGTGTTACGCTAACACTTGTTGGTGAAATGCAATTTTTGTTTTAACTATTGCTAAACTCATGTTAAGTCTTAACATCTGTTGGTGAAATCGGGCCCATTTTACATCTCAACATGTAAAACTTTTGAAGATGTGTAAGAACACGTCTTAAACCTCTCGTGTCTCGATACAAGTGACGCTTGCTGTTTCATAAACGAAGTTTATTGATTTTTACTGTCACCATGTCAATTATTCTTTTCCTCATTGGCCACGTCATTTTTAACGATCAATACAATCATACCATATTCGATTACTTTTATAATCTTTCTTTTTAAAACTTAATTTAAACAATCCAATACTCAATTGTAACTTTAAATAACTTTAAACTTCTAATAATATCGTTAAAACAACTTGACATAATTGCTTTTCTCCTCTTCATGAATCACTCTATTACACATGTTTATTCCATCATTACATAATCTAGTTCAGTTCACTATCACTTTCAACTATTTATGGTGATTTCTTTTTAGATATTTTTAAAATAAATTTAAAATAACAAATATACAATTTGTAACAATGATTTGGGGTTTGAAATTAAACAATTGTCTCAGATGGAAGAAACGAACTCCACTCTAGCGATAATCTTTTCGCTGTTAGAATAAAGTGTTACTCCGCATTCCGCAAGGAGCTCCGCCTCTTAGTACGTTATTGGTTATACGTAGCATCTGCGCATGCGCACCTACTGTCCGGCCGCTCTATCTCCGGCTCTGACAGTTCTCGAGAGCGGGAAGCGCACTGTTGCCTGTTCTTTGGCGGGAATTTCAAGCAGAGGAACATCTCACGCATTTGCAGATCGTAACTTCGTAAATGTACGTGGACAACGTGTATATACATGATCCCAGAATAGTTGCATATGGAGACAATATACCATTTACTGGAAAAGAAATAACAAAAAGCTACTTCGCACGAATGGGAAATTCCTTTCTCATATAATATTGATATACATGTCGCCTTATAGCATCCTTTTGAAAAGCATAAAGTGAAGTTTTAAGGCTGCCTCGTTGCCTTTGCTTTCCCGGTGTACGCAGAACTGCAGACGGCGAACTTAAATCAGCTGGCACTTTTCCTTGGTCACATTCTTCCCACCTTCAAGGCATCACAAACTCTCTCCAGCACCTTGGTAACATGTAGTAGAGGTCCACCAGAGTCCCACTCCTTCTCGAAGTACTCACGTAGCCTTGAATATAAATTCACGGCTTTAGCTCTTATAAGAGCCGATTTTTTCTTGAATTCTGATGAACCAGTAGCCATATTACTAAAATAGCGATAGTAATAAGACTTACAGACGCTACAAATCGGAATTCACGCACACACAAAAAATTAAACAAACCACCAGCGCGGGATCCAGAAGCAACTAAGAGCCACGTGGTCCACACAAAATTGCAGCGGCAAAACGGTGCTGGATTTGCAAGCCACGCCCAGCAGCGACAACGCTGATTGGCGCTAGCAGACAGTTTTAGCTTCCTGACCACGACACCGGATGTACAGACTCCCAGCACCACCAACAGAAGCAGTTGGTGTGCGTGAGAGGTGTGAATGAAATATTCGAATAGAGTGATGTTCTAAAGAATATCTTGCATGATAATGAAATTACAAGTTGTATTTCAATGTTTTGAAGCTAATATAATCATATACTCTTATTATAAAGATAATTCTGACGATATGTTTTCAATTACTCGGTATTATATGTTGGTACTATTAACCTTCCCCCTCCACCTCCCGCAGCCACTAAATGTCAGTGCCGGAGATAGAGCGGCCGGACAATATATAAACAATACCGTCACCGGAATGTTACTTCCACCTTTGTTTTTACTCGACCAGTTCATTTTTTAACTTTTGAGAGTCATTGTACTTATTGCAATTACTTTATAATCTTAACTCTATATTATAACAACAGCTTATTGTTTATTGAAAGCAGGTAAAGCAAGAAGCTTAATAAACCTCGGGACTATATTGTGGAAGAACACGGAGTATTAAAACCCACCAGGCTATGCGATTCATTTCCGCTAAGTGCTTCTTTGACATTTACTTTAATTTTACAGCGAACCGATTATAGTAAATGGTGTTCTGGGTGGAGTGCCGAGACAAGGCAAGTCTTGCGGTGTTCTTAGCTGCAATGTTAATCTAATTATTATACACTGCCTCAATTAGGAAGATACCTGTTCTATAAGAAGACCCTCCATTACATGGTGGAAATGGATACACCGGTTCGATCCTAGGTAACCGCATGTGAGATTTGCGGTGGACAACACGACTCTGGGGTGGGTTTTCTCTGGTTTCTCCGCCATCATACCACTGATTGCTCCATTATCATCTCTCCTTTCATCCACTTCGCCCTCATTCCGTTCATCTACTTCTCTCATCCTCATTCCAGGCATCGGGCTGATCACCCATCCCTGGATTTCTCTATCTGATCCAGAATTTGTGTTCCTCAAACCGACGCTTAATGGCATAAGAGATAGAGGACCAAGAATCCCGTAACATCGCGAGAGTGGTAAAACTAGGAAAGTTAAAGTAGAAGATATTTTATCCACGTGGGCAGGTAAATAGAAGATATCTGAGAACAAGTAATTCTGACCGACATGTTACTATCTTTGATTCGTCTTCTTCGAGTAATGCCATCTTGGCAGTTCCGAGAAGAAGTTCTTTATTATTCTATAAAGAGAAGAGTTGTATGATCCAACTCGCCAAAAGCATCTTTGTAAAATATTTCCCCTGCAGCACTACTACATCTACTACTACTACTACTATTACTACTACTACTACTACTACTACTACTACTACTACTACTACTACTACTACTACTAATAATAATAATAATAATAATAATAATAATAATAATAATAATAATAATAATAATAATAATAATAATAATAATAATTGACGATGATGATGATGATGATGATGATGATGATGATGATGATGATGATGATGATGATGATGATGATGATGATGATGATGATGATGATGATGATGATGATGATGATGATGATGATGATGATGATGATGATGATGATGATGATGATGATGATGATGATGATGATGATGATGATGATGATGATGATGATGATGATACACGTCTATGAGATATGTGTATTTTTATTGTACGATACCTGAGCGTGATGGCCGTATTCAGCTTCTTATCTTTCCACTGTCGTAGCTTGACGTATTTTGCAGCCCCCACAAAAACAAGGGTGCAGGTGGATGATATCCTTGCTTCACAAACACACCACTCTCCATCCTCTCATGAAACACCGAGTCACACTATTCAACTGAACACCTATTCACAATCACATGATAGACCTCTTTATCTTGTTGATACCTATTTTGTAGTACAGAAGCTGTCTAGCCCAGACAAGTCAAGCACAAGACTAGTTGTGGTACTACTTGGAATACAAATCATGCAACCTTGGGGTCCAGTCCTTGTGATATAGTATTGTGTACTATGAGTAAGCTTCTCGATTTTTGCATTCATTTGTTCGTTAGTGTAGCATATCGCCTTTCAAATAAATTGCGTATGTTATTATAGTTAATAATTATTTTGGTTTGCTAAAATGTATACGTCTTGATGTCGAACCCCGAGAGACGGGAGCTCGAAGCTATCGGCATTTCATACTCCAATACGGGAGTATCGAAGTATGCAAATACTTCATGAATCATTGATTATTCTGTTCCAAACATTTTCGGCAGTTATTGTGTTCCATCTTGCCCTAGGTAAGCACGAAAGGTTAACAAAGCGGATTCCTGGCTAGAATTATCGAAAAAACAATGTTATATAACAGATCCATATGACTTTGTCCATCCACTATTGTTTATTACTTTTTGTACCTAGTAGGAAGAGAAAATATTGTATTTCACCCAAAAATTCTATGTCGAAATTACACCGGAAATACATGTTTTGAGGCCATCGAATTCAAAAGAAGCAGTTTCAGAAAAAGATCCCTTTGTCTGTATATATAAAATTTGATACTGTGTTCAATAACTTCCAAAGATGCGATACGAAGATTTTCAATGGTTTAGAGTGGAATTTTGTTTTTCCGAAGATATGCTTATATTATCTTTGGAATAGTGGACGCTTAAATACCATTTTTGGAATTTATTTCAGTTATGCTGTTCATAAAAACACACGTGGGTGCTCACGTACCTTTTTCTAAAATGCTTTTTTTTTTTTGGAGGGGGGGGGGGGGGAATTCAGTGAACATGCAATGATGTATTTATTTATTCTTTTTAAATATCGATGTGAATTTTTGTGTGAAATGCAACACTTGTAACTACTAGGTGCAGAATATAGAAAGTAATAACGTAATCATTTGAAGTTTAGCTTTCAAATTTCTCACTCATTTATTATCTCTTTTAAACTTTACATAAAATTTAATTACTCCCTTTTACCCAGAGGGACGGCTCAGGCGGTTAAGCCTGTGGCTCACATTCGAGAGGTCCGGGTTCGATTCCCGTGACGGAGTTCCTGACCTATGGCTTTTTCGGGGATTTTCCTGGGTCGCCAGGTGAATGCTGGGTACGTTAATTACATCCCCCGAATTTTCTGTCCCTCCATTTCATCTCCATTATCATTTCATCTCATCTGGTGGTCTCTTTCATGTAAAAGTGCCGGCGGGAGTCTCGGCGCTGTATGGCAGAATGATATGCTTTTGGCAAAACTTCCCTCTCTGGTAGGACGTTCTCTGGTCTTCGAACTCGGTCTGGTGGGGCCGTTTCCGGACTACAGTACGGTGGGATGCCGGTTGTACTGAACTGCCGGGGAGTTTACGACTGGTAAAGTGTGGATACCCTACCCTCTGCATTATTGTGACTCCTTAGGACGACCTCCCTGTCTCCTCTCGCCTCATCCTTCCTCCCGGGGGTTCCCCACTTGGGAACATAGGTACAGTAGATCAAGCTTGGATCTCCGTGCCGAATCCCCTCCGTAGTCCAGTCTCTTTGCGTGGCCAAGAGATTAAAAATGAATAACTACTTTCCATTTGAGAGAAGTATAAATATTGGTAAATTCAAACAACGGTTCATTCCACAAAAAGATGGGTATTTGACATACACGTGTGTTATAAAGAGATCTCTACATCTTATGAAACCATATTATGAAAGCTGTTATGCAAAAGTCATCCAAAATGAAGAGGACTTCTGAGGATATTTCCAGAAAATTAAAGATTTACAATTCATTTGTCACGAGAATGTCATAAACGTATGATATATTTATCAAAATCTTTAATCATTTTTGAGAAAGTAAAAGTTACGAAAACTTTTCAATTAAAGGGTAGACTGTCGTGAGGGTATTTTCTCGAAAATCTTTATGTATCATTCTAGGAAGGTACTGGACTTAAATTAGCAAGTTTGATATTTTACAAACTTTTCGTTTTAATCACGTGCACGCGTGTACACGCACATACGTACCTATACGAATCTTTTATTGGGGGGGGGGCATCTGCAAGCGTGCATTTCTAATGAAATCTCGGTATCAAATGTTTGGGTTTAATGCAATACTCTATCTACTATGTATATGGTAGACAAAGTCAAGAAAAACAAATGCAAGAAGATTCATGGGACTCGCTGATAAGAAATGTGATGAAGAAGCCAAAGGCTGGAGAGTGTCTAGTGGAGTAGCAGCGCCTTGAGATGTTGCCTGCTAGATAGGCAACACGAAGTGCCACCTGTGTCTGACGTAGCGCCCATGAAAACCTCTCCATCTAGGTGCAACACAATTTTTTACGTCTATTTCTCAGAAATAAGCGTTACAACATACCGCACTTTATTTTTACCAGGATATTCCAAACGCATATAATATTAGCTTATAACTTCAAGAGAAACCACCACTTCAATCCTTGCTATCTCTTAGAACCTTAATTGCTGATAATTCTTTGCTGATAATTATAATGTAACGGTTGTTTTGCGATCTGAAATGGCACTTCCTCTATCCTCAGTGTAGACTTTCCAGAAAGAAATACTGTATCACTTTAGATCATTAGTGACTTGGGAAAATTATTATATTTGATTGACCATTTACGTTAATATAATACAATATAATAATGTATATTGGTGGATGTTCATTATCCATTTCTATATCTTGAGAGCACAATACATAATTTGGAGAAGTTAGTATGCCAATTCTATGGAAATGTTTTCCTTAGGCAGTAAGCCTCATCATGGCAACAGCAGATTTACGGAGCAATTCAGGAATTACAGAGGGACTTTCTAGAAGTATTTTCATATTTCGGTTACCAATTTTTTCAGTTACTCCAAATTTGTAATTTATTTTTTTCTTTATAATACTTTTAACTGATTCACATGAAAATACTTTTTTTTCTGTTTAAACATTTTTTTGTTAATATATCAGCCCTTTCATTCCCCTGAACTACATAATGGGCCAAAATCTATTGCAAAACTATATGTTTTCCAAGTATTTTAATGGTCTGTGTTATTTTTTGTACTTCTAGAATCTTTTCCATTGTTAGATAGAATGTGGATGCTACGGCCTGAGTCGCTGCTTTAGAATCCGTCAAAATAGCAATATTCTTGCATCGTTGCAGCCAAATAAGAATGTTTTGGTGCGAAAGATAAATAGCTAAAAGTTCACCATCAAAATTTGTACCATTTCTTCCAGCTTGTTTGTAGAAAAAGAAGAATTCGCGCGTTCTACCAGCTCCATGTTGATCTAAGAGAGAGCCATCTGTATAAATATGTGCCCAGTTAACAGAAAGGTGGTTTGTGTGTATAGTGTGTGTGTGTGTGTGTGTGTGTGTGTGTGTGTGTGTGTGTGTGTGTGTGTGTGTGTGTGTGTGTGTGTGTGTGTGTGTGTGTGTGTGTGTGTGTAATTTACGTCCTCCAACGTTAAGTCATATTGGACGGTGAATGAATTGGGTGAAATGATGCTCAAACGAGCCCAGGGTCCATGGAGCTTAGAATTACCCGACATTCGTCTTGAAGGATAAGGGAAAACCTCCAGGTAACTCACCCTGACCAAGACTCGAACTCGGAACCTCTTGAACGTGAGTCAGACATGCTACCATCTACGCTACCGAGGCGGGCTTTGTGTGTATAGTTTCTAAAGCCTTAGCCATATCTGGAGGACTTTCCCTTTTATTAATGACATTATTTAAATTTAGATTATAATCAATGCCAAAATGATCAATTGGGTTGATACCATAAATTATGTTCACTTTTTTATTTCTAATTTTTCTATTGAAGGGCGGCGGGGCAGCGCAGTGGTTTCGTTCGCGACTCTCGTGCTGAGGGTCCTAGTTCGATTCCCGGCTCTGGGGTGTCGATTTTAAGTCGCCCCTATCCTCTGTCTAGCTCATGTGAAGTGTCCCCTATGCCCAACATGGTTCGGAGTCGACGATAAAAACTGTAGGTCCTCTCGTTTCACCGTCATCTTCACTATCACCCTGCCTAGGTAATGGACACCGCCATCTGCGTGTCTCCACCGAGAAATGCGTCTGGTCATCACGTGCTGGGGCGAGGTTACCCCGAAGGCCGTAGTTGCCACGGGAGTGTTGGTATATATATATATATATATATATATATATATATATTAATACTCGTATTGCTACTTCTTGAATAAATCCAACTGTCCGTGGATTGCAGTTTTCATACTTAGTTAAGTCATATATTTGATATTTTGCCCATTTATCTGATAAATATACATTATATAATAATATATATATCATATATATTAACATACAGATATTTGACAGCTACTTCCTAATGTTTGCGAGTTAATTGTCATGTAGTTTGACCTTCTCTAATAGTTTGTTAATTATTATGATTAAAGATTTTATGTCCATATAAAACGAATTTGACGATAGAACATTTCTTGACAATGATTTTTGAAATCGGCATTGACGCTTAGCAATGTGAAGATCGGCTTAGAAACGTATTCGGCCAAGAATCCCCATCTAAGGTAATAATTTATAATCGGTATAGCAAATTCAAGAGACCGATGTTTCTTCGTGAAGAAGGCCCAAGAATTGGTGATACTGATGAAAATATTGCCGAGATTTGAGCAATGGTTAAAAATATCCACAACATATTGCGAATTTATCAACAGACGTGAAAAACGTTGTCGATAGACCTATACTGACTACCGATCAAAACAAGAACGCGTTGATTGGTGCAGAAAAAAAACTACAACCCATGGTGTAACAGCCCGTGTAGGCCAAAGCCAGCCAACCCGACTGTCGGCCTCACGCTCACATAAGCAAGGTAGTGGTGGGCGACTATCCAACTGATACGGGGAGGAGATGTGGTCGACATCTCGGCAACCCCTGCCGGAAAGTTGGTTTTCTGGACCAGGGTTCGCTACCTAGCGTAGCTCCTCACTTTCCTTACGATGCTGAGTGGGTACTGATCCTATACCCGAGAACTGCTGAAGAATTATAGTACTGGTGAATGAGGCTTTCATTTTTGTTATGTGATGTTATGGTGCCTTTAACATAACGTTTAACGTAACTCTCCATTAAAGTTAAGCAACCCTTGATAGCGTTGCATTCTTTTTACACAGTGAATAAGTGCTAGAAAAAGTAAGAAACATCAAAAGTATATATATATATATATATTTGTACAAAGAAATAGCCATAAGCCGCTAGATGATGTGAAATATTCCCCAAATAAGGCATTTTTTATAAGAGCCTGCTCAGTTCTGTTACATATGATCTGTTGACTGTTAAGTTTCTTCACATCAGTTTTAAATGTGTCTTTGAAGATGGATGAAGTGTCTTGCTAAACAGCACATTTATCTGGTTATGCTAAGCTTTGCACGTACTGGTAGTCCTTGGAAGATTTCGCTGTCGCAACTTGATGTAGGGGAAGATATATCAACAGCTCCTTTCAACACATTGGAAGTTCTCTTCTATGGAGTTATAATAGCATGTAATTCAGCAATTGAATTATCCTCCAGAGAAATAAATAACGTTAGGCAGAATGAAATGTGCCCTAGTTGAGATAGAATTGTGATGTATTATTACGAGATCTACAAATATCCCTGAAATCACCTACTTTGTGTCTCACAGTAAACATATGTTTAAGATGGAAGAGTTTTCTTGAAAACATGTTGTTATCTTAAATTTGCCGAACTTGAATTTGGTATTCAACCTATTTTGTTTGCATTTATTGCAAACTAGTGAAAATTGGTGTCAATAACCTAATATGTATGTAATAATGTAAACAGTTCTAAACATCCCTTGATTCTTACCATGCAAAACTCAATGACAGAGCGACGGCACTGCAAGTAATAGAACTGGTATTTTTTCTAACAATTTCTTCGTAACAATTTCTTCTACAATGGTGGCGAAGTGTGAAATGAATCCGCTTCCCCGAGAATTTCAAGAGAAAAAGAAGAAAAACAAGAACTTCATGCCAATCAATATTTTGTTTGCTTTGAATAAATTTTAAAAGTTGATTCACGAGCATCCGCGGTTCTCCGGACAATTTGACAGCTGCTTAGATTCAAGTGAATCTAATGAGTTACGCGAACTCATTCAATGCTGAATATTTCTCTATTTACGCATTCGTAATCTTGAATACTATGCTTCGTAGGTTTCCGGAAACAATCGTGACTCTTCGATAGCTAGGCAGCACTGACAAATTTTGTCACGTGAAGTTCCTGTTGCCCTTTATGTGGCAGTTTTAAATACAAACTATAAGTACATTTTAATAGCATTGGCAATAGTATTTTACGTAGATTGGTATTTAGTAGTGACAAATAGGATATTCTTGTGAAGTTTTAAGTTATTAGCGAAAGTGTGTGAATTGCATACTTTCTCCATGTTAGACTAACAGTTCGCGCGGTGTGAGCCAGCTCTAGGAAAAATTGGAACATCTGAGTGGAGAGAGGATGCAGTAATGTCTGCTTGTAGTGTGACCAGTCTTGCAGTGCAAGAACGGCCTACGTGTGACTGTACAATAGAAAGAATACTGAAGCGTAGCCTTAGTTCTTTGAATCATTAATCTCTCTTGTTTTAATGAAAATTATTTGTAGCCTCCCTTGCTCTGAAAGTCGCACCTCGCCGCTGACAATAGCTGTATGCTGGGAAACACTGAAATGTATCTATTTGTCCCCCATCTCTAGCCCGACGGACGCTTGACTGTATTTACGTAGTCTATGGACTTCACATGTGATTCAATGGATGTCCAAACTGATTGTGATGTTTGTCTATAGTTAGAGCCATCCATAAGAAGGAACCGACAATTTCCAGTGGTCCGGATTTTACATCCCTGTCTCTCGAAAGATATAAATTGTCGCTTTATTATGATGTGTTTTCCTCTACCCATAAATTATTATCACTACCTTCATTTTGTTTACACGAAATGGGACAATGTGACGAACTAAGTTTTATAGATACAATAAAACATCGTTAACCAGATCAGTTTTGGAAAAAAATGTTGTAAATAAGACTTTCTTTACATACGATAAATTGCTATTCTTTGTAGGTACATAGGTGTGTGTGTGTGTGTGTGTGTGTGTGTGTGTGTGTGTGTGTGTGTGTGTGTGTGTGTGTGTGTGTGTGTGTGTGTGTGTGTGTGTGTGTGTGTGTGTGTGTGTGTGTAATTTGCTGGAAAACAAGTTGAAGAGAAGAAAAATAAGTAAGGAAGAAGATTTCATAGAAATTTCTAAAAACATATCGAAGGCTGTTCCGATGTTGATGAAGAAGACGTTGACAATTGGTTGCAAAGTGACAATGACGGAGGTTATAAACCGATTACAGAGGAAAGCATTATTGCATCCTGCAGTGTTACATACAGACAGTATTGATGAATCAGCTGTGGTTATGACCCTCACACAAGCAGTAGCAAGCATGATTAACATCGGTTTCCCCCCAGGGGCCTACTTCGGTAGGTACGGGTTTGGCGCACCCGGGGTCCCGAGCCAAGTCTCCCTCGTGTGGGCTACTCTTCGTGGTTGAGGGAGACGGTCAACAGGCCCACTCACGTGTAGGCCGTGCGTGGAGACCCGTGGAGAAGGATTTTAGATTCTTTTCTGGTTTGGGGTTTGGGATTTGGTGAACAAGGTTTTTGGTAGGTTTTGATTGCTGTTTTTTATGTACGTGTATTTTTAATAGGTTTTGTTACACATGTATAGTTTCTGGAAAGTTTTATATCTGGCTTTTGCTTTGACTAGTTTTTTAAAGGGCGCTGATGACCGCCGTAGTTGAGCGCCCTTATATATATCATCATTAACATCGGTTTGTACTTACCTAGAACATGAAGCTAGTTACAGTGAAGCAATAAGTAGTATACAAATAAAACTATTTGTAACAAAAAAAAACTTTACTTATCTTAAGAAAAATGATGTCAATCCTCTTATTATTTGAAGTTGAAATCGATTTCACGAACCCTTGTTCGCGTCGTCAGTCAAAAACTCATTCGCTGTCAAGGAAGTCACTATGTTATGTTTTTTCAGTATTACCAAAATCAGAAAACGAAACAAACTTAAGAACAGAATCAACTGCTGGTATATCAAAATTCATTACGCGATGTTTATTTTTAAAATAAATATCTTTTCCCAAACAATTAAATCTATAGTAACTTTTAATTGTTTTAATAATATAACTTCAGTATTTATATTATGGTTAAATGACCAAAAATGATCTGCTACGGCCGATTTATCAGTTTGTTTATTCTTAATGTTACGAATATGTTCTTTCGTTCTGGTTTCCAAATTACTTTTCGTCTTACCAATGTAAACCTGTTTGTACTGTTTTAAGTTATAACAAAGACAAAGCAAATGAAAAAAGGCGCTGCTTTTATATCACTTGTCCTTTGTAATAAAAAGGATTGGTGCTACATAAATGTATTTACCTCCATTTTGCAGTATTGTATTTATGCAATTGATAAAGAGAAATGACAAATAACTTAGCAATCCTCAGAATGTACTCTGATATTAATGTGCGAATATTACTGTGAGAATATGCCAATAAGATGGCTTGATGTGTTCATTTTCTGTAGCATTATAACGACATGATTATAAACCTGATCAGGACTTAATGTAAGACTTGAAGCTTTCTCTGCGAGCATTACTAATCAAGGCTTCTCGGCTGATCACCCGCGAAGCCTTGATTAGCATCTCATGCATGTTTTAACCATAAACAGGCTAGTTATGCATTTATTAATATTTACCTATAGCTTGTAAATCCAAGAGCAAATCCAGTTGGGATTCATTCCGTTAAACTGATTTTGATATTTGGAGAGTAGTGTCCCTTGCTTGTTTCTCCAAATTCTAAAAGTCATCTGTCGTTGGATAAATTCAAAGGGGGTTTCCCCGTTGTCGAACAGGAGATTCTAAGCAATACTGCTTGTTCTCTTTGATAAAGCTCTTGAGCCAAATGCATGCTTCAGAATTCGGTGATAATTTTACTTAATTTTTGCATCATTTCTCTCCTGCTCGTGGAGAGATAAAAAGGAGAATGAAAAACCCGAAGGTCTTAGATGATATCTTATCATCCACGCATCAATATTTTTTAGCGAATTTGATATTATTTGCACACTGATATATTGTATCAGTGGCTATACTCGAAAAGATTTTAATTTATCTGGTTGGGTTTTACGTCGTTTACGTGTACCAAAATTCCTTCAGATAGCCAAACCTTATCTCGCAATCTTGATTGATATTCTCCATATGAACTGTTAGTATAAATACCGCAAACTGATTTACTTTAACCGTAGCCTAACACAGGTCTGCTAAAGAAACATGCAGAAGATTGGAGTACTGTTTCTCACTGCCCTAGTGGCATGCGCCCTGGGTAAGCATCTCATATCACTACATTCTGATTTTTACTGTTAGATATCTTATCTGAAAATTCCTGAGTTAAATGAAAATTTGACTTCTAAAGGAAATTCTTTAAGCTTGAGCGATACTTTTCATTATTTTGGCCTGAGGGACTTTATAAATTACGAATTTCGTCGTGTACATTCTTCAAATAATTGATTGAATATATTATTTTCATTGAACAGGCGAACCATGTCTTCGCGGAATCGAGAATTTCACTCCGTCTTCCTCGATTTCGACAAAAAGTCGTGGATATAAGCAATATATCGATATGATACGTCAATCAGTATCTGAATTGGAGTTGAACCCAGAAAGTAATCATTTCTAATTTAGAAAATTCTAGCCGCCAAATTTAAAAAAAAAAAAGTAGATCGTATTTATAGTATATTGAAATAATGAACTGGTGCTTTTTTTTTTTTTTCTTTCTTTCTTCCTTTCTTCAGATTTAGCATTTGATAACTTTTAGAAATTTCTTGAAAGGAAAAAGAACCATACATATATAAGTGTATCATTTACAAAATTATCTTACATGCATGCAGTAGAGTCAATTTTTTGATGTTGCAATATTAGAATTAGAGTGAAATAATTGTTCTTGATCTGATAAAGGAAAACTGTTAAAATCGGGAATATGAACATATTTATCAAACTTCTTCAACACCTTGGCTTTACAAATTTATATTTCTGTCAGTTTAAAACACATATCAGTGACGCTGCTAGGTATTGCACTCAAAATTATGTCCATAAATATATACATACCACAGTACAAATGTTCAAAACTCGTTGCAATTTTCAAAATGTATACAAAACTACTAAAATGAAACATTTGGCAAATGATCAGGACTCGTCACCGTAAAAATACCTTTTGTTTTTTTTTCTGTATGTTAAAAATGAAGCTTTCCGAACATGTTTTGGCCACTAGAGTTTTTTAAAGTTGATAACTGCTTTCTACAATTACAGAAATACCGATTCCATATAGCATGAACAACCAAACCAATTTTACTAATTCTAATCATGGACATAAAAGAATATTTGAATTATTCAGAGGTGAAGCAACAATCATTGACAAACAACTTAAGATAATATTGCAGGAATATTATTCTAAAAAGCATGTATTATGATCATAAGACATTTTAAAGCTATTGCATTTTGAGTTAGTTTGCTGTCCCAATTCCAATAAAGCCAACAACCAAATTTTTTTCACTGAGAAAATGGGTAAATGCTTTCCAAAACCATGCCTTTGCATTTTTCTAAGCTACTTACCTATAGCAAATGTAGAACTATTGCTTCCATCCAAAACTTTTATACTGAGATTTCACCAGACACACCTGTTTAGAGGGTCCTGAATCCTAAACAGGTAATTTTAGAAAAGGTTTATGTGTGTGAATAACATAACTAAAAAACAAAGGAAGGCTAAATACCAAACTTCATATTTCAGCTCAGCATCTTCCAACGGACACCACAAGAATATTTTGAAGAAAATTCTTCCATCACAATCTACGCTTTGCATGAAAAAGTTTTCATTGATTTTGATTTTCTTAAAAATGGCTCCAACAGTTTCATTAAAATATCACATGTTTCAAATATTTGCAGGACAAATAAAATGAATATCTTGGATTTTCTGAGAATAGCCTGTGAAATACTCTCCATAGGGAATGATTCGTTATTTAAAAAGATGTAAACAGAAGAATAAGATTTTTTAAAGACTATTTTATCAAAGAGTGTATAGAGAAACACTTTTATTTTAATATATTATTTTTAACTTATAGGAACACCAGCAGATATTCCTAACTGGTGGTCATCAAGGGTTGTTGGTGGCTCAAATGCTGCTCCTGGAGAATTCCCTCACCAGGTGAGCAAAAATACTACATAAAATATACCTACTTTATAATACTTAGAATATTTAAATTAGAATTAGCTTGAAAAATTTTAACTTTTGACAAAAATCAAGAAGATCTAGTCTCCAAACACTGAAAATCAAGAGGAATCTGAGCATTAGACATTGTCATTCCTTCAGCTTATGTGTATAGTATTGTGCAGCACAGCAAAAAGCTTACAAAGAGAAGGCAGAGTTTCTTAAATGCACATGATGATTTCAGTAACTTCATATATGTAACAGACACTGATGCAGAAACATCTTCAAAGTTAGAAATAATGAAAATTCCCTAACCATGTTGATTTAAAATTTTTAAGAAGATTAAATATTATTTTAAAAGCCCACCACTGTAGTGTAGGGCGGAGCAAGTCTGCTTCATGTTCAAGAGGTCTCAAGTTCGAATATTGGTCAGGGTGAGTTATCTGGATAAGGTTTTTTCTGGGGTTTTCGCTTATCTGAAAGATGAATGTTGGGTAACTCTAAGCTCTGTGGACTTATTTGACCATCATTTCACCCATTTCATTCATCATCTGATAGAACCTAACATTAGAGGGCATAAAGTACAACAAAAAAAGTATTAAAAGTACTTTAAAGGTATAGGTATCCATACAAACCTGTTATTAGAAAATGAGTTTACTATGAGTGCATCATAATGTATAAGTTTCTTACCCTTGTAATAAGACCCTATTTGAATAATGATGAAGCCATTCAAATAATTCAAAGAACATTTGTTTGAAAAGGTCCTCTTCTTGTTTCCCAACCAGACAACACATTTCACCAAATGCACACAGCTGAATCCTTGATCTTTTTTTTTTTCTTTTTTTAATTTATGTCCTCCAAGATTAAGTTATATCAGACAATGAACAAAATGAATGAAATGATGCTCAAATGAGCCCAGGGGTCATTCAGCTTAGAGTTACTAACATAGATCTTTCAGGATAAGGGAAAACCTTGGGAAAAAACCTTATCCAGGTAACTCACCCTGATCAAAATTTGACTTCAGAACCTTTGAACGTGAGGCAGACATGCCACCATCTATGATACAGAAGCAGATGTCCTAGATTATGCATTTCAGATGTAAAGCATTCACTATCATTTATTTCCTTTTTTTTGGGGGGTAGGAGGGGGAGAAGCATCCTTATAGTTACACAGTCTCAATCTCAGATAAAGGATGCTTTATTTGTTCTTTTCTTAGATTTTCTATTTCTTCTGATTAATTTCAGGTATCTCTACGAAATGGTAACAGTCATTTTTGTGGAGGTTCCATTATAAGCAATAACTACGTTCTAACTGCTGCTCACTGTGTTTCTGGGTAAGTATATTGATTTTTTTTTTTTTTTTTTTTTTTTTTTTTTTTTTTTTTTTTTTTTTTTGCTGAATAAACTTTATAGTAAACTCCTTTGCAACTTCAAAAATAAAAATAAAAATTTCTGATCCTAAATTGTTTAAGTTTGCCAGAAAGAGGTTCTAAATTGTACCCATTTCTTAATTTTATACATGAAGAAATCCTTTTACAGAGTCTAACGTTGCATTGTAATGATGAATGTGATGATCATATATGATCGTCATTGTCAACCTGCTGTTGATCATCCTTTCTAACATATTATAGCATAACAAATTGCATAATAATGTATATTTACAATTTTAATTAAAACAGCAAAATTCATACATAATGTTATTCAATATATTATATAGTATCCAAGCATAAATTGAAAAGTGGCTATGCACAACTTGAATACTACTATTTTAATTAAAGTATAAATTAATTCTGGAAAATATTCTTTAAAAATGTTTCCTCCATTTAATTAGATACTTGAGTGTGGGTACTTTATAAAATGTCACTGTTTCAATTTTACTTTTGAATTGTGAAAGTAAGTGTGAATTTCATTTTTCTCATATCCATACTCAAATATGTTGACCTTTCAACAATACAATTTTGTGTGCAAAAAGAATATAGCTTGTATATAATGATGAGATGATTACTTCTCCTGGTAATCCTTCAAGGTTATCTTTGAAACTTTAGATATTATTCAGTGCGATCCATATAAACCTGAACCAATAATAGGACACATGTGCAACTTTAGGAGAATATAATACACAATTGGGAGATTACATTACACACTTACATCTCAGAGAACAAGTTGGAAGTGACCTCCACCAGCATCTATGTATCGTTGGTCCCATTTTCTTTGATATGACTGTAGACACTGAAGTTTATAAGGGTATCTTCAAGACATTTGTGGAGCAGCTGGATGATATCAAATTGAGAGAAGGTTATTTCCAGCAAGCTGGAACAACATGCCATACATCTAATGACACTATGGAACTTGTAACCAGTTTCTTTGATAATCGAATAATCTCAAAAGGTCTGTGGCATCCCAGATCCCCTGACCTAACCTCACCGGATTTTTTCTTGTGGGGGTATCTAAAAATAGAGTGTACAAGAATAGGCCACAGACAATTGATGCTCTCAAGGAATGCATTTGAACTGAAATAAGTAACATTGGTTATGATACTCTCTGTAAAACTTGAGAGAATATGGTGAGACTAGTGCAAACATGTATAGATGCTGGTGGAGGACACTTCCAACATTTTCTCTGAAATGTAAATAGTGTAATGTAATCTCCCAATTATGAATTATATTCTCCCAAAGTTGCACATGTGTCCTATTATTGGTTCAAAGGTTATGGCCTATTGAAATGGTTCAGGTTTATATGGATTGCACTATACTTTAAAAACAACTTGCAATATTGCAAATGCTTTTCCATTTTGGGGCTCTTGAATTAATCTTTACTAAGGCTAATTTATATTCCCATAGTATATGTGAAAGTTGATTTAGAATTGAAAAGTTCAATATTGAAGCTGGAATTCAAGCCACAAACCTTACTTGTGTCCTTAATATACAGAATAAATAAGATATGAACTAGTGCTGAACCTTTTTTGGATATGATGGTTAAAGTCACATTTAATTTCACCAAATTTTAAACAATGAAAATGATGAAAATAATTCACAGCACGTGCCTCTGATATTAAAGCTTCTATATATAGATATTATAATAGTTAACGGTTAACATAGTCAAACACTACATTTATGATAGCAAGAAAGATGGAGTCTTATTTCTGTTATCATTTAACTTCATATATGTGATAAACAACAAAACAGCAATTTTGAACTTTTTCAACATTCAGTGTATGATTTTCCTTGCTGTTCCCCATTAAATGCACCAGCAACAGTAATGGCAGAATAAGCTGTTCACTGATTGCATATAACATTAAACCTATAAAAAATGATTTCATGCAGTATTATCCATATTCAATTTTGTTAAATTATTTCCTTACCTTAATATTCCACTTTCATCTCTAATTTGCTGCCAAAGAAACCAATTGAGAGTATTAAGGACTATGACAAAATACAAATAACACTTATATTATTCCTGTTGATGGCTTTTTCAAGATATAAATTTATGGCTAACACAACATATTTTTCCTAGAACCAGCCCATCAGCAGTCACTGTTGTGGTAGGCACCACCACACTTAACAGCGGTGGCCAGAAGTATTCTGTCTCCCGTGTTATTGTCCACAGTGGCTATAATGCAGCAGCTTCTTGGCTGAATGACATTGCACTCCTTAGAGTAAGTATTTTAAAATCTTGTTGTGATTCATATTTCATAATATAAGTAATATGTCAATAGCAGTTTTTTTTTTTTTTTTTTGTAAGTTTAATATCCTTTTTAAATCAACAGGTTGTATTGGTTTGTGAATAAATGAAGTGAATGAGTTTGCGTTTGAGAGATCTTAGATTATTGAAAAACTAAGATTTTAACTATAGAGTATATAAAGTTAAAATTATCACCTCGAAAAATGAAGCTGCAACCATGAAAGCTAGTGATAGAATTCATCCTTTTCTACATACTCACCCTTCAATATGACACATTTTTCCCAGTGATGGATGTCTTGACAGAGCCCTTGATTATAGATGTCAGCATTTTGGTTGTTCAGGAAGCATTCCTGTTCATAAATCACCTCTTTGTCATTCTGGAAATGCCTTCCATGCAATGGTTTCTTCATCCGAGGAAAGAGGAACAAGTCACTGGGTGCCATATATGGGAAATACGGGAGCTGAGAAAAAATTTAATAGCCTCATGAAGCTGTATGTGTGACGTGTTCTTTACAGAATGATATAGGGTGTTGTCATGAAGCAGAAGGACCACCTTGGACAGCTTCCCATTATGCTTCGTCTTTGTAGCCTCCCATAAACTTGTCAGTTAATTTCAGTAGAATGTTCCTGTGATAGTTTGCCCATTCTGAGTATAATCTGTGAACACCATACCTTGAAATTCCAAGTTCTTCACAAAGAGATGCCCCACTGCTTCATTTTTCGTCATCTAGACTTGTTTGACCACACTGAAAGCATCTGCGCCACCTGACCACTGTGTCATATAATGGTGCATTGATGCGTACACTTCCATCAACTTAGCATGGATTGGAAATTAATTGTTCTTTCACACCAGCTGTGTGTAGGATGCACTGTGAAAGGGTAGAGCCAGACTGCCATAGCCGGGATATGACCATGGATCTTCTGGTCTCCGTCCAGCCGCTCTAAACCATTGAGCTACTATGGCCAACCTGCCAACATGACATTAAATTCTCCAACTGACTCGTGTTTTTCCCGGTAAACCACTAGGAGTTCTCATAAACACATGAAACAACTACCTTAATGGTGACTTACAACGTGTAAGCACTTTAAGGTGCAATTAATTGTATGTAATAGTGGCCCGAACAATAAAGCCCGGCCTTAAAGTATTTACAGCATGGTAAGTCACCATTAAGGTAGTTGTCTCATGTGTTTATGAGAACTCCTAGTGGTTTACCGGGAAAAACACGAGTCAGTTGGAGAATTTAATGTCATGTTGGCAGCTTGGCCATAGTAGCTCAATGGTTTAGAGCGGCTGGACGGAGACCAGTAGATCCATGGGTCATATCTCGGCTATGGCATTGAATTTTTCAGTCTGGCTTTACCCTTTCTTAGCATGGATTGTTGCAGCATTGTTCCCCTTCAAAACAGTAAAGAATTAATGCACTTTATCAATGGGCTGTGCCATTTTTTGTTTTGGGTCTTCTAGCAGCATGCTATGGTGATATGGCACAGGGATTAAATGTGTACCAGGACTTCAGACAAGTAGCTACAAAGTGACAATTAGTTGCTTAACTTTGTTTCTTTGAGGTGATAATTAAAACTTTATGGCTACCCCTAATGAGGAGGTAAACCCAAAATATATATCTTTCATGATCGTTTTATCTCAGTCAGATCAATTTTATTCTCTTACTGCATGTATCCCTTAAGGGGTTTTATTTTATTGATCATGCAAGCAAGAATACATATAAGCAGCAGAGTTAATAAAAGTAATATAAATGTGATTTACAATTTAAAAGATAACTCATGCAGCACAAACTAAGATGATTAGATACTTATATTTTAAAATCTAACATGAAAATACATTTGTCTAGTTGAATCAGCATTTTTTATAGATTTAGGGTACCTAAGTTTATGTGATAAAAATGCTACAACCAGTCATTGCAGTATTTCTTGTATGAAACACATAGAACATTTAATTTTATTATTTGTGCTTGTGGACCTTGTAAATAGTTTATTTAATAATTAAATGTTGCTTTTAATTAAAATATCTGTACAATCATTTTGAGAAAAATAAAATTATATGTTCCTCAAAATCTCTTTGCTAAACATATTTTTATATTTTTACAGGTATCACAGCCTATTGTTTATAGTTCAACAGTACAACCTATTACCCTACCAAACCAAGGTGAAACCGCAGGTGCAGGAACAGTCAGCACAATCAGTGGATGGGGTTACACCTCTGTGAGTAAAGTTCATAATTTTTATGAACATATTACAAAGAAAGAGATGAAAGCCTGATTTTCAGATTCAACTTAATTTGAATCATTTATCTTGTACAGAGAACAAAGATGTATGGATATTAGCATCAATAAGAATAGACTCAAATACAAACTATAGCAACTAATAGGTATAAAAAACTGAGAGTTTAGTTAAAACAAAAGAAAACTACATGATAATGGTATTGCTGAAATGTACGAATTGAGGCAAAAACATATTTATATCTTCTGTATAGTTATTGAAGACTATACTTGAATATTGATGCATGCTTCATTATTTGTTAACAAATTTAACAAAATACTTAAGTGTTAATCCAGGTCCAAATCCTACTTATTTATTTTATTAAGTATTTTGTTACAATAATATGTTATACCATTTAATACAATGAGAATTCAGCATTATTGGTCATAACAATTATTATGGAAGATTTACATTAAAGTATTACATTTAATTATGTGCATACATATAACATGATGCAATACATATTTAAATTTTCTGATAATGAAAATCTCAATATATGTTTCTTCTAAACATTTACTCATTTAATATAATTTTGTGCTTCATTGGAATTTACTCATTTATTTGTTTTATCCATCTTTGTAAAATGATCCCAACTATTTAATTTCTGTGATACCATATCCTTATTATACCAACAGTTTCATCAGTTAATCATTAAGCTTTTGGTATTTTCAAACTGCATTTATACAACTTCTGCTATTAAAGAGGAAATTACGTGAAACTTTTAGTGAACATACCTTTCATTGACTCCTTAAAAGTAATAACATTATCAAACTGTCTACCGCTATTAATATTCAATGTGCATAAAAACAGTTAAAGATTGCAGATAAATTTGAATAATTAAGTAGAATAAATTCTGCTCTCAAACCTGACTGTTAAAGATGAATTAAGTACTGTCTGACATATTGCGGAGAAATGCTCAAAATCTTTAATGCATAATTTTTTCTTCTGAAAGAACATCAGTTTGATATAAATATTGATTATAATTATTGCATTTTCATTCTTGCTAGAAAAAGGTTTAAAGGAATAATAACTAAAGTAGTATTGTTTTAAAACCTGCACCATAATTATTATTACTATGACTTATTTCTCAATAGAATCACATACCTACAAGGAGTAAAAACATTTACTCAAAAGATTTACACAAAATAAATAGATACATTCTTAGTAAGAACTAAAAATAATTTAATGAACCTGCATTCTTTGTAGTAGTTAAAGTTAAATTACATTCTGTATAAATAATGCATTTTTTCTACACATGCTTCATCTACAAAACCAATGTACAAAAAATTCACACACTATTAGTATCAGATTATTTTAAAATGCATTGACTTAACTAATCGCGGTCTCTAAGAATTGTTTACTTTCTTTGCATTTTATACATACCAACAAGATATATAATATGCAGATGTCTTCTTCTTTTTCCATTCAAGTTTAGGAAAAGGGTCTGTACAGGCTCAAAGCTGGATTTTCCAACAATTGTTTCCTAGGGTGACCCAGACATCATTTTCCTCTAGGGTGGTAATTAAGCAGAACTGTAGAGATCCTTCTAGAGTGCAGTCCATATACATGCTTCTTTCAGTTATTCTGATACTGTTCATATATTGAATTATATTACTTGTAACTCCTTTAGCAAATTTTCATAGTGTTTATTGTCCCATTGTGGTTAGTTAGCTGTTGGTAGCATGTATCTCTTTTCATTTGTTGATGCCCTCTTTTCATCTTTTCATCTCAATGTCCATGCCTCGCTACCACAGCACAAGACTGGTCTTGTTAAGGTTTTGTAGTGCCATAGTCTAGTATGCTGCTGTATTTTTGAGGGTTTCATTATGTTATTTATTATCTTCGTGGTTCTGCTGCACTTAATGTTATCTGGTATAACTAGTTCATCCACAAAATATTCTTTATACCCTAGATATTAAAATTAATTTACTTATTACTCATTTGATATGCTGATATATAAATACTTATTTCTCATATTTCTGAATAACATCTGTGATATGCTTTCTTAAATATATTTTCTAGCTTTAGTAATAAACTCTTTTCTAAGTATGTTGAAATAAATTTTGCCAATACCTCATTTTACAGATCCACTTAATTTTTGAAAGTCATTTCTCACCTCCAAATCTTTGTGTTCTTATGCTGTAGGAAACAGTAATGTTGCACCACTAAGTAAACAGACATTAATGTGAAAATCTCCTGTTAATTTAGTAATTCCCTTCAACTTCTAAACAAACTCTTCTCTTTCTGTTCTTCCACATACATCTGCAAACCATTTTATTCCTTTTCTAGGCCTTTGTATAATACTTTAATTTTAAGTATCAGTATGATTGATAATATAAATTATAAATATTTAGTACTACATTTAAAAATGTATAATATATTTTAGTTCATGTGGGACAGTCAACAATAATAGATATCTAACTTCTTTTTTCCCCAGTATCCTGGATGGAATCTGCCCAACAATCTCCAAAAGCTTCAGCTTAACATAATCTCCAACAGTGAATGCCAGTCTTATCACAGTGGTACAATCTATGGCACCAGCATCTGTGCTAGTGCTGGCTATGGAAAGGGAGTATGCAATGTACGTATAATTTCCTCATTTATTCATATTTTATGTCTTTACTTTATGAGTAACTTACTTTATAAGTTTTTCTAAAATAAAATTACAAGTAAGTGTTTACATGAGAATCAATTAAATGCAGATGTATTGAACGTCCCTGGTAGAATCAGCCTGAGCAAGGATACATCAATTCCATACATAAAGTGAGAAAAATGCTATGAGATATTCAAGGAATTTGCAGCAAATCTGCAAAGATGAAGCTCACAAGGGAGCTACTACTGTACTCGCATCCCTATGCATCTGAAAATTTGATGGTATAATGCCTGCCGTATATAAGCCATGTATACCAAAAATCTGCTGCGGAGTAAAACTGCAACACCCAAACTGAAGACTGGAAAGTGCTGCATGCAACCATTTGCAAGTAGCTGCTGGACATCCCTTGTCAGTTCCATGCTTGGTGTGGGGGGACAGTGCTCTTTATTTATGCCATGGTAGACCACTACCCATCAGGGGTAAACAATCCCTCCTGTACAGTACTGTGTATTATGTCTATATGTTCCTACATATTCTGGACTCACTTTTGGGCACTTCCAGCCATACTTCACACCTGAATTTTGGCACACAGGCCCCACACAGAACAGAGATGATGCTAGCAAACTCTCAAAAGAATACAGGTGAGAGCATAGTGATAGTTCCCTTGTCAGGAAAAAACAATAAAATATATGCAAATGATGCTATAAACTCAAAAGAGGACAACATATGTTTGCAAATGAACCACCCGATTTGAGACAGACCTCATAGGCTTGTGATTCTTGAGAAACTTGATAAAACAGATAGATGTACATCCTGACAGAAAAAATCATACATCATACTCCTTATATTGTATTGGCAAACATCATGCAGATTTTGTGTTGATCATCACAGTCCCTTATATGCAAGAACTAAGATCTCATGACTATGTGTCAAGTTTGTCCCATGAGTGTTGATATATGACCAAAAGGAAATTTGCATGTTGTTTGCATATGAATTGTTCAAAAAACCACCACAGTTCCCACTTTCATGTGCACAATCATCATTGATGGTGAGGATTCAGTGTGTGCTAATGACCTAAAATAAAAAGGCATTTACCAAAATCATCTTCATGTCTCAAAGAAGTCATAGTTAGTTGAATAAAAAGTAAAAGTCATTCTGATAGCATTTTTAATAATGATGGAATTGTTCTTTAGTTCCTACTACATAACTTTATGGTCAGTGCAGTCTCTTATGTCATCATTTCAGGTCATTTGAGAGAAAAATGATAAAAGCAACCAGATAAATGACATATTAGTCAGAGGCTGCATCATGATAATTCCCCATGTAATTGTTTTGTAGAGCAGAAATGCTTGACTGAGAAACACATTGTGCTTGTACCGTAATCCTATCCTCAGCAGGTGAATTGCCTGCAGATCTCTAGCTCTTTTTAATTGAAAATGAGTCATCCGTGTCAGTATCTCCAAATAGTTGAAGAATCAAAATCAGTGCAGCTTAAGAGTTACAAGGAACAGTTTCAGAATAAAATATACTATATGAAGTGTATGTTTGGAGTGTTCAACAATTAGATGCTGGAATACACCATATTTTCAAACTATTTTGTAAAGAGTTACTGGAAGAGCACCAAGAAAAATGGCAACTGTACAATTGGGATGATCAGGGAAGAAAGTCTTGAACCTGAAGTCTTGAAGTCAGAAACCAATTCTGAAATGCTAGTATAGGAACTATACTATAGCATAGCAGGTAGTGTTGTCAGATCTGAAGATGGCAGTTAGAATATTGTTTATTTTTGACTAATTCTGTTCAAGGTGTAGCTGGACATCTGTACCCCATATATATACAATATAGTTTACATGGTTAAAAATACAAAACTCAACAAAGCTTGACATATATATAATACAAAGTTTCTTTATTACAGGGTGACTCTGGCGGTCCTCTAATCTCTGGTGGCAAGCAAATAGGTGTTGTTTCTTGGGGCAGACCTTGTGCTGTTGGCTACCCAGATGTCTACACTCGTGTATCAGAATATGTCAACTGGATACGACAGAATGCTGTGTAACTTCCTACCACTTTTAACCATGTATCACCTTCTTTACCATGTATCACAGTCTTTACCATGTATCACAGTCTTTACATCACAAAAATACATGAGCATGTAATTTTCCATTAACATGACCGAAACTGTATCACAGAACAAATGGTGAAAAAATAAATCTTCTTTTCAAGATATGTGTGTTATTTTTCAAGTTTACGAACAAGGGAGTGAATGTGGTATACATGATAAATATTTGTGGATATTATTGTTCCATCCTTCATTGAGAAATACAAAATGACAAAAGTAGTGTGCCTGCCTCGCATTCAAGGAATCTCTAATTTGAGTCTAGGTTAGAATGAGTTACCCGCATAAGTTTTCCTAGAGTTTCTCCTTATTCTGAAAAATAGGATGTCCGGTATTAGCTCTAATGATCCTGATCTCATTCAAACAGCATTGCATACATTTCATTGATTCATCATCCAATGTGACCTGCAAGTTAAAAGTCATTAAAGTTAAGAAGAATAAAATAGTTATAGGGGAACTGGGGTAAGATTAAGTATAGGGGTGAAACTGGGTATGGTACCATCTGCTACTGACACATGTAACTTCTTGCTCCCATGCTAATCAGTCACATAGCATGTTCATGTCAATTTCACATGATTTAACAGATTTATTGCATGATGAAGAAAAACCTAGTTTGTGATCCAAATGTTTATCTTATTCATCTTAGCTACAAACAGTGAAAGTTTTGTCAGTGTCTTTTCTGGGTAAGTGTGGTAATAGTCTTAGAATTAAGCTTTCAAATGCATATTTTGAAAGTTCTTTGTTGCCTGTAGTTCAAAAGGAATCCAGAGTATTAATACAGAAGGTTGGAATAGGTAACATATGGGAAGAGAGAGAGGAGTCAGAGGTTTCTGGCTTGAAGTAAGGAACAGAGTAGAAGATATAGAGTAACAAGAATTATTTCATAGTCTTAGTGGTAAGAAAAGTTTAGTATTTTATAGTCAACTAAAGATGGATTGGGGCAGAGAGAAATACATAGGTTAGGAAGAGAAAGTTGGGCTTGGACTAGTTTAAATGTACATGGGTAAAGAGGAGATAGGATGGGAATGAACTTGGATAGTATTCTTTATGTGAAGGAGTAGACAATGATTTACATTATACAGTAGAGTGTGAAGAAACAAAGCTGTGGATAAAACAGTTTTTACCCCCTAAAAAAATAGGAGAGTAATAATATAGAAGTTCTAAAAATTAGGATAATGAAACTACAAAAGAAAAAGGATATAAAAATGCTAGGGGAATTTATGGGAAGAGTAAGGGAAAAATGTTATAGAAAAATAAAGAAAAGTAATATGAATTAAGTTAAGATCCACCATACATAAACAACCATGGAGTTAATATGTATGGCGGACTACGGGATAAAATAGCAACTCATGTAATTGTAAGTAAATAAAATTGTAAAAACTTTTTGTACAAATGGTTTGGAGATAAAATACATGCAATGAAGCCATTGCATAAAGGATGACCACTATAATACAAATTAATGTTATGTTTAGTCTATTTTTAAACTGTTTTTATTATTCTATGTTACATTTTCAATATGCCATGGATTTACATTCATAAAACCAATCGTCAAAATGTTCCTTTTTCTTTACCATGTCGCCAAGAGATAAAGTCCCAATTCCAACATATCAGTGACCATTTTCCAAATGATAAAGAGGAAAGGCTGTTATAATAACTGATTCTCCTTATAGAAACAATTTCATTGAAAAGGAAAGCAGCTAGAAACCTGAAAAAAAGGTAGATGCTTAGAAAATTGTTCTACACAAAGAAATCTTAAGTCGCAGAAATTAGTAATTTGGGTGGTAACTCAGAGATTAAATTGCTGGATAATTATGATTCCACATGTCTTCATTGTAATGAGTCATATGCATTTACAAAGAGGACGGATAGTTGGGTGAGATGATGAAGAGCTTTGGATCAGCCAATGATGGATGCATGGGATGAGATGACCAAACATAATACTTCCTGATTTTGCCCCATTGAGGATCCGGTTCTACCCTGGGTACGGGGCAAAACCGTATTTTGTAAAGTGTATTGCCATTTTCATTAAATGAAAAGTGAAACAAAATATTGGTCTGTTGATATATGTATTACCTATAAAACATTTCATTACTCATGTAAACATAATTTCTGATCACACAGAAAATGAAGCTAGTCACAGTGAAGCAACAAATATTACACAAATAAAAATATTTGTAACAGAGTCTCCACTTAACGCAAGAAGTTGATAATTCCTTCTTCTTTAGGAATTCTTGTTTTTAGGTTTGTTTCATATTCAGATGTTGGTAATGTTGGAAACATGACATAATAAAAGAAAATAGCATGGTAACCGAGATTTCCTTAACAACGGAGAGTAAACTGAAGACGAAGGCAATGTGTCTTCGAAATCGATCTTTTCTAAAGAAGAAGGAATTATCAACTTCTTAAGTTAAGTGGAGACTCTGTTACAAATATTTTTATTTGTGTAATAATTTATGATATTAAATATATTACAACACCAATGTTTTGTTCATGTTTCTTTAAGATGCTGGTCTTAACCCATGTTCTCCTTGCAACGGTTAGTTGCATATATGTGTGGGAAGGCTGGTGAAGGGATGTGGATTGTGAGATGATAATATAATTCTCACCTCTTTAACAATCTTGCAATCAGGTTCAAGATATTCCTCAGCTGCTCTCGTCCCTGTGAATGCAAGAGATCTCACCTCCGGTCATGGTCTTGGTGGAGGAATTATATTATTTCCTTAGGGATGATAAAATAATTCTTTCCTTGGAAAATTGATGATTTAATTCCTATAAAACATTTCTTTTCACCAATACAAATTATATTAGTGAAGCTGTCCATTTACAAATAATGCTTGATGCATTAATTAATTAATCTTCACTTGCACACATGCAAATCATGCATGCTAAATGTAAAATCAAACAAAAATCTCTGCACAATTTCAGAGAGACACTAGAACATGTCTTTATTCTCTGAAGCTCAGAAGCAGAAAGATGCTTCATCAGTTAATTTTTCCTTTTCCTTCATTCACGTTGCTATCACAACCAAATAAACTTATCTTCTACTGATCCACGTCAACATATTACGTAATGTCATTCTTTGCAACTACCAATACCAAAAATATTACATCATATCATATTTATATTGCAACATCTCATGACTTACTGAATTTCATACTTTCATTTAACCTTTCCATGACAACACCAAATTAATTTTAAGCTAAACATGAAATAACCGTTTCACCCTACCCATTATGGTACCTATTAAAGCAATATCCTGTGTAAAAAATCTAAATATCACAATATAGTAATGCAATATAATAATCTTATACAACATTTCAATCATATATCTGCATTTCTTTTATAGATATTAATGCTTTTATTCTGGATTTAATTAATTTAATTATGTTAATTAAAATATTCTGTGTGTCAATGTTTCACAATCTAT
Source organism: Mantis religiosa (assembly GCA_030765055.1). Taxonomy (NCBI): domain Eukaryota; kingdom Metazoa; phylum Arthropoda; class Insecta; order Mantodea; family Mantidae; genus Mantis; species Mantis religiosa. Next base: position 80,891,145 of record CM060954.1, read on the forward strand.
TAAGGATTTTATTTTGTCTTTAACACATCAACATAAAGAACCCCACATTAGAGTAATTTAAAATTCAAACAAAGCTATTCCAGAAAAGAATGAGAGGCAATTGCGTTTGGCATTTTACTATTTTATCAATATCAAGCCATGAAGATATTTAATAAAATAAAATGAAATTATAAGTTTTCAAAAATGACTGGTAATCATTAATAAATTTTCTAAAAATTAAAAGTTAATCTTTCAAACCGTTTGACACCTGAGCATTTTAAATTAGGAAAAATACTGAAAAAATGTTTGAGAAAAATTACATTCAAAATTACAATGTGCACTACAGTGCTCTGCTCAGAAGTATTAACATGCGGCTAGTTTGGAAAATCTGCCATGTACACATTAAAGAGTGTGGGGGATAGCACAGAACCTTAGGGGACTCCGTTTCTCACAGGTCTTAGAATTGACAGATTCTCATACTGTGACATCAAGTTAAAGTATAGTTCAAGACTGGTTTTTACTCTTCCCTTCTGCTTGATGTTAAGATGAGTATCAAGATGCATTAAAGTTCATTTGTGCATTTATTTCAGACATTAATTTATCACTCGAAATGACCTGTCTAGTTAATGGACGTCAGAAAATACATTGTTTTGAAAGATGTGTATTATAATTTCTGATTATAGTATAAAACTAACTTCAGAAAAAAATTCAGGACACATTTCCCAGGGACATTTGGGGCTCGGATCGCCTGCCTGGGAACTTTGGGACTCGGCTGCTGGGCTCGTTGCCGTCACGTAGTAGGAGAGCGTGTCAATTGTCCTTGCCTGTTGGGGAAATCTCTATCCAAGTAAATTGTAGGGGCCCTGCCCTCTGTATTGTCGTGACTCCTTGGGTCGGCCGTCCTCTGTCTCCTTCGCCTCGTCCTTCCTCCCGGGGGTGCCCCACTTGGGGGCATAGGAACAATGAGCCCAGTACCGAATGCCCTTCGTAATGAAATGCTAATCCTACACTCAGCAATTTCATTATAGGTACATTTTGCTATAAAATCAATTTATGTACCGCTGTACGGAGTTGTATGATTTTAGTAATGGCTGAAGATGAGAGGAAAAAACACAAATATCGATCCTTTATCATTTTTCTTGCTATTGAAATGCATAAATTAATATCAAGGTAAGAATAATTTTCTTTGAGATTCAATCATTAAGCTAAGCTTTTAAGGTTAAAGTGATAATAGCATTTTCACCAATTACATTAAGGTGACCGCGTCATTTGTGGAACTGCGCGCGCGCGGGTTGTGTACGAGAGAGAGAGAGTGAGTGTGTGTGTGTGTGAGAGAGAGAGAGAGAGAGAGAGAGAGAGAGAGAGAGAGAGAGAGAGAGAGAGAGAGAGAGAGAGAGAGAGAGAGAGAGAGAGAGAGAGAGAGAGAGAGACACGCACTGGTTCCCAGGTTATACCTGGATTTCGAAACATTTGATCATTCTATTTTACAGTAGAAACAATTTTCCGTTGACTTCTGTGTCATAAAGTTTAACATTCTGCCAACTAATTGAGGGAAACATCTTAGGACATATTCAAGCTGTTGAATACTGTTAGGTCAAATCCAGAACTCTTTAGATGCTCGATTGGTAAGTAATGATTGTCTCTCCTCGGAAATCCGCCATTATCAGATAACACAGATCTTATCATTCGTACTCGAGATGATTTTAATGCTGCATTCTGCATATCGAAAAACTTCAGCTTTCTAACTCCTACACTTAAGAAAAGTGAATGGTTTACCTTGGAAAGCTTGTTGTCCAACATGCTTGGGTTTAAAGCTGTTTTAATTTTGGTTTTAGCTGTCAGTGCGTATGGTAAGTTTAAAGTTCATCAAATTTGCTCTGTGTGTATGTATTTTAACAGACATTGCCGGGTTTTATTAGGCAGTATTTTGGCTGCCAGTTTTAAAATTGCTAAAAATGTTCTAATTTTATTTCCTGTATATATGTATTAGGTGGAATAAGCATTGCATTCCAACAAAAAATTTGATATCCAAATTTTAACCTAAATTTGAGGCCCCTGAATAGAAAAGCGCGCGCGTGGTGTGTTTGTGTGTGTGAACTGCATAACTTAAAAACGAAATGTTGGTTAAATACAAATTTTGGTATTCCAATTTAGTAGCATCAAAGAATGCGATATATGAATTTTCAATAAAATCTCTCGATACGAACTGTTTTTAATGAAAACCATATGCCCGCCTCGGTATCGTAGATGGCAACGTGTCTGCTTCACGTTCAAGAGGTTCGTGTTCGACTCTCGGTCAGGGTGAGTTATCTGAATAAGGTGTTTTCCGAGAGTTTCCCTTGCCCATAAAGACGAACGTCTGTTAACTCCAAGCTCTATGGATCCTGAGCTCACTTGAGCATCATTTCACCCATTTCATTCATCGTCCGATATGACTCAACGTTGGAGGAAGTAATTTAAAAAAATGGAAACTATTTCGTTATTTTTTATTTTCACCGAAATGGCTCCAAAGGTTTTTTTTTTAAATACTAGATATATATTTAAGAAATATAAATGACAAGTATAATGTACCTACATTTTAATTTTCTTCGAACAGTCTGTATGTACACTCTTCTTCATTCGGAATGAATTTTGGTTGTTATAACTGATAAACTATTAGAGACAGAAAAAAATTTAAATATCTTAAGGCACATCATTTATTTGAAACAATCCTATCGTGATGTCACATTTTTTTCAATATATCTATTGTTATTGTCTAAATTTGTCAATGTCGTTGTGATTTTTTGAAGTATTGTTGTCATTTATCGAGTTGTTTGTGCGATTTGGAAAGAGTATGTAATTTGAAGGTACCAAAATATAGCTATCTGCTTTTAAAAGTGACATCACTTTGTTTCATACATACAATAAAATGCGTCATCAAACTAATTCATGGAAACCTTTGAACTTTTCCTGACTTAAGCGTTCCATCGATCACAGTGTGTTCTGGTGTAAAAGAAAAAGGATTTAAAACCCAATAAACTATTAATCAATCTTCTCTCAAGCATACAGAGGCACACAAAGAGAGAGATAGAGAGAGAGGGGGAGGGAGAGAGAGTGAGAGAACGGGCAAGTGTAGATACAGCTGTATACAAAGTACCACGTAGAGGACCCTAATTTAAAAACTTTGTAGAAATTCTGTGTTAACACTCAAAAATAAAATGCCGAATTAAGATCAGTATTTAATACCAGAAATACGATATAAAATTTATGTAATTTAGTTGTAAAATAAGGCCTTCCGGTTTGCCTTGAGGGGATAACATCTTTGTAGGGCTTTGGTGTATTCTTACTGCATAGGCACACCGACGATGGAAATGATAATGCATGGAATGAAATTATATTTTCGGGTGCAAGTGTTGCAGGCCTAAGTTTAAGATACTTCTTAGGCATTTGCCAGTTATGTTGACTGGGAAAAATCTGGAAGAAGCCTCAAGTCAAGAAAAGAGGAGAATGGTAAATATATTGTCACATTGGCGTTCGATGTTCTACCGAGAGATTACACTACCATCGGTGTTTGTTTTGGAAAGAAAAAGTCGAGCCGGGCAACTTTGTCGACATCACGAAGAAGCTGGAGCACGGAAATCGCCTCGTTGCTTATTGGCTGGCAGAGTGGAAGTGATATGTTTTCAAGGCCAGTATGGAGCTGACGTCACCAGGCCGGGGCAAAACTGTGTTGTTATTCACATGAGACGTTTCTAGACCGTATTTCGATAAGGATCCAAAAACAGAAAGACTTTCCGCGCCCGGAGGTATATAAAGCGGATGCAAGTTCTGGAGAGCTTGGCACTCCGGCGTCTCAATCACGAAAAGGTGGTGGGATCTGAACGGCTTTCACCCCTCATGCTCCATCATCTTGTCTTCAACGTCGTGCTCTTCTTGACTAAGGTTTTCAATATGTGTCTAACTCTAGATCACTTTCTGCGAGAGTGGAGAGAGACCAGGTTGACCTGCGTACTGAAGCCTGGGAAGAACCCGGTACATCCCTCCAACTACCGGTCCATAAGTCCCCTTTCTACTCTCTCGTAAATTCTGAACCGCTTGTCCCCGCTTCTGGGCGACATTCAAGCCATACCAGACCACCAATTTGGATTTCATCCTGATCACTCGACAGTCCAACAGCTACTGCGAGTTGTGGAGGAGGCGTCGCCGTGGCTGAGTAGCTAGACCGCTTGGCTCTCACCAAGGGTTTGATTCCATGCGACCTCAAAATGAGATTTGTGGTGGAAAACACGGTGCTGGGGCGGGTTTTCTCCAGGATCTCGGTTTTCCCGCCATCTCATTCCACCAGGGCTCAATCTTCATCTCGTGTATCATAGTGCCACCGACTACGGTGAAGTATGTAGTTAGTTAAGTGCAGAGGTTCTACTCCCATTAGTCCTGGACCCGTAGGATCAAGGACCCGGGCCTCCTTCTACCAGGGAGTTACCGAGCTGTCCCAAAAGGGGGCCCGGCGCCTCCAAGGCTCTTTCCATAGAGCAAGATCTAGAGACTAACAAGCCCTCCCCCCATCTGGTCATGTGGACTCAAGACGGGATGGAAGTGGATATGCCACTTACGCGCGCCAGCTCCAAAATTGGAAGGCTACCGATATGACCTCGGTGGGGCTGCCTGGTGATGTAGCGCACCTTCTACTAGCTATGCTGGCTAGTACGCGGGAATATTAATGGTTTCCCTCAACCCCGTCCGGAGACGTACCCGATCACTCACGGGTATCGGGAACCACTGCCCCCTCGAGTCCAACCCAATCCGAACAACTCCCTATCAGGAAGGGGCTCGAATGTTCGGCCCGAGGTTCCTCTAGTAACGTCAGAGATACCACGAGTGCTAGGGGTCCACAGCGCCCGCACCACGGCAGCTGAAGGGGACGGATCCCCTCCCCTACGGGAAAGTGTCGTATGTAGTGAAAGCGGGCGTTAAACACTACACATTTCATTTTCGAGTTGTGGAGGTGGCGGCCCTGGATTTCCAGAAATGCGCCTTCATGGTGGCAGTGTCCTTGGATGTCTAGAAGGCCTTCTCTAACACCTGCACGCCGGACTTCTTCATAAGCTAATCCAACTGGGCCTACCAACTCAACTGATCCAAATTCTACACTCTTTCCTCAGGCATTGTTCAAAGTCACAGATGCGGGGAAAACATCTTCTCTTAGACCTGAAGGTTTTTATACATTATAAGAGTTCTATAGTACCTCAAACACATTTCTGCAGTACATAGAGAAAGCCAAATGCTGTTCAGCTTTCATTATTCTCATCCACATGAAAAGAAAATGCTTGGAACAGCTGCAGCTCCACAGCACTTATGAAAAAGCCATCCCAGGTATCCTATACTAAGTTACACACTTTTCCACACTTAAAAACATTCCTACTGTTGCATTCAATTAGCTGCATTAGAACATTTAGTGATAGAGCTATCTTGTGCCTGACAAATCATTATTGTACTCAATAAAATATTAACTAAGGAAAGTTATTGTTTTCAATGCTCCTCATATATTTTACATGACCTTTGAGAGAATCTCATTCCATCAAGTGATATCTGGACACATTTATTATGAGAGGATTGTATTGGCAGTAAGTAGATAAATAATAAATAAAATTGTATAAAATATTAAACTGTTTATTCCTTTTAAGTATGTATATGTGTATCCATGTCATATTGAAAACCAATAACCACAATTTTTTTTATTCTATGTCACAATATATGCATGTACATCAGCGTATTATTATAAATCTATCTCTCACCATCTAAAAACAATATACTTCTTCATAGGAAATAGCCTGAGACACATTTCAGGCTGGAGCACAAGAATTATAAATGGTGAAACAGCATCTCCTGGAGAATTTCCTTATGTGGTGAGTTGATATTTTGCCTGCATATGAGATTAATTTGGAATATAAATGTAAGGAAGATAAAACTTGAATTTGAAATCAAATATTGTAATAATCAAAGTAATACAATAATAGAACATTGCTGACAAGTTGAGCATATAGTGCAAAGTTAGACTATGACAAACCAGAAATAGGTTTATTTCACATTTTCCAACCAGTTTATAATACATGCACAGTGTTCATTTGTATTCGTTATTTCCCGCCCTCCGATTGAGCAAGAATGACGCCATAGTTGACTGGTGAGTCAATCTGTATTAATCTGTGGTCTGTCTTGAAATCATAGTGCTCCCTACAGAGAAGAAGCGGTAATTTTTGCAGAACAGTAAGCAAATTACTGCGCTCTCAGTGTGGTTGCTCTTATAACTAATACAACCAGCTTTCTCTGGATATGAACACAGACCACCGCGTCTTCATGGTTGAATGCTACTTTCGTTCTGGCATTAAAATTGGTGCTACATATAAATATAGTTTAAACCGCTGCATAGAGGAGTTTATGCAAAGCTATCTGGCATTCAGAAAGTTCCTCAGAGCGTAATGTTGTCAAAAGTGTCCAAGTACCGTCATATTGGCATACTTTTGTTTGCCACATAAACGCCTTACGTTTTAGCGGTATACGATATACATTTTTTGTCATTCTCATCCTTAATTAAAATGTCTATTAATGTTGGTATCCTTATGTGTTTAAAAACCATGTAGGTGCATCAAACATTTCCAAGATACAGGATCAGTTACATTCAAAAAGGGAGACACTGGATGCTATAAAGTGACTGGTCCCTATCTAGAAGCAATAAATAATGAAAGACCTCAAGTATACCTCTCGCAACACAGACAGTGTTTAAGGGGAAGAGAGAAAAGAAATATAAGAAAATAGACACATAAGACTATGTACTAGAGATATTTTCTTGTTTAGACTTGGAGAAAAGCTTTTTACATATTGTAACAATAATTTATTTTTCATTCCTAGAACATGTTCTACTAATTTTTTGGTTTGTAATGAAGTTACATTGTGAGGAAACTGTGGGTGATAGAAAAGAATTGAGATCAAATGGAAATATTTCTATTTTATGTGATAGGTTTATAATATATGTCTGCTATAACAGAAAAACAGATGTTCATTGCGAAATAAGTGTTCATTGACTTATCATTTCATATATTCTTCATGGTCTACTATTATAGCTGCATAATTAGCTTTGCAGTGTATTGCATTGCAGTATAGTTTTTTTTATAAACAGTTATTGTATCTACGCACCAGACGAAGTTACGCACCTTTATATTACGCGGTCAAGTCCCACCTCTCAAATAGTATATTTACCTGCCGGTAGAGGAAGGCCTTAAAGCTGTTTTCAGCACATCTAATGCAATCACAAGCCGCAAGGGAATCATATATAAACTCGCTCCATCAGCGATGCTATTGATGACGTCAAATTTTGTGCAGTAAAATTACAAATAAAAATGAACACTGTGTATAAATAAACCACTTCTTAAGTTCATTACATTCTATGTACATAATATTTTTATGCAATTATTTGTAATTATTTATGCAGTTGATAATATAGCCCTCTAAGTGTTACGCGCAATAACATCTCCCTGGTAGCTCACTAATTTAATCAGTTACACTTTCAAAATAACTATTTATTACAACAAAATAACTGCATTGCAAAACAGTTGCTTCTATACACCGTCCATGATGCCTCACAAGCTTCTAACGGCAGGGTGTGCCAACATACACAAGAAAGTTACAAAAAATATCGATACTGCTCATTAGAGCTGCTACCACTGTTCCTGGTGGCCTCAACACTAAGTATTTGGTGTTCTGGAAAATTCAGATGGGAACTAGCTCCAGAAGCCTATCTTGACAAACCTAGATTCTTGGTTGATGGTAACTAAGTCAGCTCAGGATAGTGGGCAGCTTCAGTTAAGATTCTGCTGCATGATATATTTCTATGCTTGGTTCTGATATGCAGATGGTGAAAATGCTGAATCAGGACAGTGTAGTTTCAGATGCAGATCCAAGTATGTCTCCTACAAAGGATTCTTCTCTTCCAAGCGTCTCAGCATGATCAGATTGCCTGATATGCCTGCCCAAGTTCAATTTTTACTTCCATCAAAAAATTCTGAGAAACCCTATCTATCAATAAATTTAGATCAATGGATTGAATGCATAAATATTCATCATGAATCATTTTGAATGCCTCTGTGCCAGCCAACTCTAAACATTTACCTGTTTCAGAGCACTCTTGAAAATGCCTAAAAGAATTGACTACACTAGAGTAAGCCTTCAAGTAACTGTTTTCATGATCTGGTTGTCTTGTCCAAATATACATGATTATATAAAGGAAATTGTCATAATTCAGAAATAATGCTGACTTCACAATGTGAAGTAAATTTTTCACAGTTTACAACACATAACAATGTATACTAATAAAAGATTAAGTTCACAGCATATATCCAAGTTGATTTTTGGACTTAAACAGAAACAATCACAACCACAACACAATGAAGTAATCTTTGTAATAGTAACTTCATTTATCTGGTTAAGTATCTACTAGTTGTACATATGTAGGTGCCTTTTCCTTTTTAACCTTGCTAGCTCAGCCTGCTTAGCTCCCAGACCTTTTAGCATTTATGAGTGGTATAGTCACTTTCTATCCTCTACTCTAGTTAGCTATCTGTTTCCCCTTGTTGTCCCAGTATATTTTCTTTTCCACTCTTTACTGTTTTCATCCATTTCTCTTTAGCTTTCCAAAACAGATTCCCTATATTACTATTTCTACTTTCATTTTTCCCTGTAACCATTTTTATGGCTATCAGCTCACTTTGCATCTTTTCCCATTTCTTCTCCCATACTTTCTATCTCCCTGCTACTTCTTAGTACCCCTAAGAACATTGATCCTGTTCTAATCCAAGCCATTCCTTCCCTCTCCTGCCTGTTACATTGGTCTTATATATCTTTCTCTTCCCCTTCTCTCTTTATTAACCTATAAAATTTTAATGATTTTCTGTTTTCTGATTCTCCCCATATTTCTTGTCTTTCTATATCCTCCACTCCAGTTATATTTTTTTAAAAAACCTTCTACATTCCTATTTTCTAGTCTCCATAAATTTCCCATTCCTATTTCTCACAATTTTTTCCACCTCTAACCACCAAAGTATCTACTATAAACTCTGAGAAAGTTTTGGGTGCTATTATCCTCCATAGACTTCTGACAGCACCACCTGTAGTCACTACCGGCAGTGGCAGTGGCGGCAGCAGTAGTGGCAGCTGAGGTGGTGGTAAGGAGTAACTGTGTAAGAATCTAACACTAAAGATAACCCAATAAAGAAGTTAATGTTAGATCCATTCATTATCACCCTTTAGGAGTATATATTTTTTAAATTTTTATTTACTGGCATGCTCCATTCTTTTTAAGAAAACTGTATGCTGATGATAGCTAAGGTGATAATGTAGCAATTGGTGGAATGATGGCTGGGGGAAACTGCAGATCCCGGGGTTCACCCATCCCTGTGTCATGTTGTCCACCACAAATCTCACATATGGTCACCTAGGATCAAATCGGGCTGCCTTGGTGAGAGGCCAGCAGTATAACTACTCAGCCACAATACTGTCTTTAGTATTAGATGGAGTTAGTTTCTCAGTATTTATTCCAATATGGTCATTGCTTATACCACTTCACTGTTGCAATCTCCAAATTTAAATTTCTTATTAATTACTTACATGTTTGCATCCTTATGTTGTAAAAACTTAAATGTTCAAATGTTTTATAGGTGTCTTTGCGAAACAGTTCAAATAATCATGTTTGTGGTGGATCAATTATCAAGAACAACTATATTTTAACTGCAGCACATTGTGTTTCCAAGTATGTGGTATGTTTCATAATATTGAAATTATAATTTTATTAATCTTCACTATTTATCTTTAGTATATTTTTATTGTAATTTAATAAGGAAAAGAAAACTAGTAATAATTTGAAAATCATATAATTTATATTATTTTTAACAATGTATGATTACAGACGGAATGCTGCATCTATAACTGTAGTAGTCAGTACAAACACACTTAATGCAGGAGGAAATCAGTATTCGGTAGAGAAGATTATTGTTCATGAGGAATATAATGCAGCAGATAATTGGAGAAATGACATTGCTCTCCTGAAGGTGAGTTTAATTTGCATGCATATTTAAATCTGGTCTTTATGATAAAAAATAATGTAATTAATATTTACTTTACAGCTGTCTCAAAATATTGTGTTTTCATCTGCTGTATCTACCATTTCACTACCACATCAAGGAGAGATAAATGGGCCTGGAACACGTGGTATCATCTGTGGATGGGGTTACACTGTAGTAAGTGTGTTATGCTTTTTGCCTAAATACCAAAATGAGAATATTTAAAATTTATAAGGCATGTGTACTAAGAAGATAAGGAAACACTGTACGCTTCAATGCATTTAGGATTCTTTGTGCTCTATATTTCGTCATGACACCGGCATTCTTCTGTAATAGTTATTATTTTCTGTATATTTGCAGTACCCTGGTATATCACACCCTAATGAACTGCAAAAGCTATCCCTGACAGTTACTTCCAACTCGATATGCCAAACCTCTGTAGGACAAACTATATACCCCACCAATATATGTGCAGAGGCAGGAGATGGAAAGGGAGTATGTTCGGTATGTAAATTAACTCATTTTTTGGCTTTCATATTATACAGAGGTATGTCAAAAATTTGAGAAAACATTTCTTATGGATGGAGGATAAAAGAAGTTATATGATTATTTCCCTTTTAGAGCACTTTTTCTATAGCTGACCGCCATACAACAATATGCAAAGACAGAACGGTGGGAAAACAGGAAATCACAACTCATGTTCAAAATAGTCTTCATTAATTCCAATGCATTCATCAGCACACCGTAGCATGGCAGTGAGTTAGGCCTGGAGAATTTCATTTTGTCTGGCAGCTTCCCACAGTACAAGCATGAAGAGTTTCTACATTTGGAATTGGAGTTACATAAATAAGAGATTTCAAATGTCTGCACAAATAAAAATCTAGAGAGTTTTAAGTCAGGTGAGAATGGAGGCCACAGAATTGGTCCACTACTTCCTATCCATCTAGCATGAAACCTGTTATTCAGAAACTGATGGACAGAAAGTTGAAATGAGGAGGAACCCCATCATGTATGAACTGAGTACTGGTACCTAACAAGCGGACTGTGTACTGCATTGCAGCACAATGACAATGGTGAAATGTATCACCTCCACCCAATTTAATCAGATGTAAAAGAAAGCAAATGTTTGCTACTGTACAATAAACAACTGTTCTGTTGTGGGGCTATGACCACAGGAAAACTACATATTACACATCTCACCATGTAAGCAAAGTTGTAGGAAAACAGCTCTACCATGGAAATAAACAATTTTTGGACCTATATTCATATAACATTTTTTTATCCTCTATATGCAAGAAATGTTTTTCCAAAATTTTGACATATCTTTTTGTTGCTCCTGTATATTTAACTTTCACTTAACTCATCTACAAAACAGTAATTCTAATTGCAATGCTCAATATACATATTTATATTCATCTTTATTCATCCTTGATATCTTGTATAAGATAATGGACACGTCAAGCACAATATAAAGAATAACATTAACATAGATATAGATAATATAATAATTTAAGAAACAAAAATGTATAAGAACATAATATATCATATAGCAGAAGAGAAAACTAACTAAAACCTTTTATACAGAATAAAAACATTCTTCAATTAAGAAATTTGTAAAGTAATAAGATAAGATAAAATCTTTATTAGCAGCAAGAATTACACCAATATATACATGAACATACATAAGCATTTCAAGACCAGAACACCACCATTTTATGTAAACTCAAGATTTCAAAATTCCCATATTGAATATGGCATATGAACTAAGAGTAGCTCATTTAATTTAGTTTTAAAATGTTTCTTATCAAGTGATTTTAAAGTATATGGTAATTTGTTACACAAACTAATTCCTCTATGGACAATGTTGTTAATGCTTTTATTGATCCTATGTGAGGTTATATGCAAGTTATTAGCTGCTCTTGTGTTATACATATGAAAATCTGAATTCTTTTTAAAGGAACTTATATTTCGTTGGACAAAGCATGCTGTCTCTAAAATGTATACAGACCTAACGGGCAATATCTTAAATCCAGAAGAGATGGCTTTGCTTGGAGTTCGCAGGGGTACCTTTTTCATTATTCTTATAATTTTCTTTTGGATCTTAAATACCTGAGATACTTTTGGAGATGAATCTCTTAGTGGTATGGCATAAGAAATATGGGGTTGTACGTAGCCAAAATACACAGATCGCAAAACATCAGGTGTAACAATATTATTAAGTATTCTAAATGTGCAGCAAAGATGAGTGAGCTTATGTGTTAATTTTTCAATATGAGTGTTCCAAGAATGACTTGAGTCAATCCAAACACCAGGAAACTTTGTTTCACTTACTTTTTGGATAACTGAGTTATTCATAAAAATGTTCAGTGGATTTTGTGTTACCTGCTAGTTAAAGTATATGCAGACAGTTTTATTAATATTGAGTTGAAGTTTGTTCTTGAAAAGTGTAAATCTCACCTTGTCATATTTTGAATTGTATCTCCTCATTTATTTCTTTAGACCTGAGCAAATGAGAAGTACCTACACAGAAAAAGTAAACAATCAAGTTAAACATGTTTTAATATAAAAAGTATTTTAATGACACTTCATTGTGCATAAAATCTATTTCAGGGAGATTCTGGTGGTCCTCTTGTTTCCAATTTTAAGCAGATTGGTATTGTCTCATGGGGCAGGCCTTGTGGAACTGGTGTTCCAGATATTTTCACTCGAGTAGCTCTCTACATAACCTGGATAAATAAGAACATAAAGTAATACATTTAAGCTTCAGGCTCTTAGTTATTTATTCATAATTGATTTCCAGTTATTTATTCAGTTGATTTCCAGTTATTTATTCATAATTGATAATAAAATTAAAGCTAATCTAACTTCATAAGAAATTGTTTGAGCTATAACTAAAAATAAGATTACAACTCCAACTATTCATGTATAATAGAATTTATAAGATCCATAATATAATCCTCGTCCAATGTGTAAATAAATACACATAAAGAATATTGAAGCTCCATTAGCATGTAAGGTTCGTAGAAGTCGATACATAAGAGTAATTAAAGTAATTTGATGCAAGTGTCAATAAAAGTAATAAAACATTTGAAGAATAATCCACATTAATATGTGTATGAAAGCATTTTTATTGTTATGTTTTATGCAAATCATGTGAAATTAATAAAAAATGGTTTTAACGTCCATGTTAAAGTTTTTTTTAATTATTATTATTATTATTATTTTTTTTTTTTAAGTTACATATATCTGCTCTATGCCTCAACATGTGCAATTCTTGAAGATTAATTTTTATCCATCCAATTTATTTTGCTATAATTATCAATTTTGTTAATTTGCAATCTGCAGCATCCTTGTGTTCCAATTCTATTACAATATGTCTCTATTAAGCACTCAATTAAATTTTCGAATTTTGATCAAATTTATTTACCTATATGTTCCACCTATTCCTATATATCCAGGTGACTTGTCATATTTTGCACTTTCTTTTACGAATTTAAGTTCATTTTCTCATCACTTTCTAAAGTTTAACTGCAAAAAACATATTCAAAAAATGTCAGTGATAAAAAAATATTTGAACATACTATGTTTTAAATGTCATGAACGGTAATGTTTGACTTGTATACTGCTGGTAACATAAATGAAATAAAATGTCTAAATATATAAAAAAATTTGAACTTTTACAGATAATTTTGCCAAATCACATTTTACTTTCTCTAGCATCTACCAATACAGAGAAGAAACATTGAAGGTATTCCAGTCAAAAATTTGATAGAAGATTTCACCACAGACAGAGGATGCCCTGGAAAAAATGGCATTTTTAGAATAAAAGATACATATGTATGCAAAATATTACTAGTACCGACTCATCTTAAGTAAATACAGCTTAAGATGTCACTGTTTCTAGCTTCTTTCATATATAAAACAATTGAAATTCAAGACATTCAAATATCATCCAAAAACATTTTAAAAATTTAAGATTTTCATAAAACACAACATTAGCCTAGTCCCACAGAACAAATTTAGCATAAAGAAATTAATCGCAGAAATTAAATTACTAAATTCCTCCAAACACATATAAAGAAATTACTTTGTAATAAAAGATCCTATACCACAAGACAAAAAAGTTTGAATATACAGAATCAATCACTTCGATTGTGAAATATACAGGAAAAATGAAAATAAATCTAGAAATAAGACTAAAGGAATATGAGATGTTTAAAATACAAACAAATGGATAAATCTGCAGTTTCACACCATTTCTGGATAACCAACCATAACATGAAACCAAACACTACGCTAATCAAATAAACCAGTAATGTAGCAGAACTGGACACATGGAAAAAGATCATCTTAAAACACAAACAACAGTTAATGAATTTTGATTTACCGCCACCAAGTACCCTCTGGAAGTACATTTCACTGCCACAGGATGCCGCCATTATAGACAATTGTGTCTATATCGACATTGTTCAGTCGGACTCATTCTGAATATGGGAACACATGTTCCTGAAACATGTTAACAGAGATTACAAAAAGTGATGTTAATGATCTTTTGGTTTCCGTCCAGCTGCTCTAAACCATTGAACTACTATAGCCAATGTGCCAACATGACATTAAACTCTCCAACTGACTCATATTTTTTCCGGTAAACCACTAGGAGTAACAGAGAATTCGTTTAATGCAACCTGAGTAGTATGGGCTGGCAGAGCATTGTTTTGATACCATAGAGCCAACTTTTGGGAGACGACCATCTTGGCAAAATGCAACAGTTACTGGCAGCGGAGAATTAAGGGGGCTTTGGCTATTTCCTCCGAGAGGAGCATGCTTAATCGTGTTGCTGGATTTCAGTTCAGCTCCTCTTGGAAACCAGCCTTAAAAATGGAAATCTGTCAACTTAAGAAGCACAGATAATCAAGTTAAGTAGTTACGTTTCTTTGACCCAATTAATTTTCTATACTCACACCATTTAGTTTACTGTAAACAGTCTCTTGCTCAGTAATGTGAATTTTGATAGTGTTTTGTCTTTGTTTATATTTGTGTTATATTCAGTGATTCATTTGTTATTATAATATTTAATAAACATCCTGATGATGGGAGAGATGCACACTCCCGAAACATTGATATCTAATCGTGTTTCCACCTGGCTTGCTTCCCGAGAACAGCTTGTGCAAACACATATTTATTTTCACACCATTGATTAATTATTTAACTTGGGCCAGCCCCACACTAAACTTAATGTTGCCCTTTAGTTAATTTCTTTTTTTATAGCAGAGAATGAATGAATGAATCACTAAAAAGAATGAAAATTCAACCAAGCAGCCGGATCTAAGTGAGATTCTAATATGAATTCACTGCATTTTAAACTGGTCTTTCTGAATGTTCTGTAAGCATAGGTCAGGCTGAAATTATCACCAATAAGCAAGTTAGGATTTTATCCAATATTATAACATCAGTTTACAAACAGCAGTTTGAGTAATTATAAATTTTAACAGCATACATAGTAAAAATTTGTTTACTATTGCTTTGTAGATGCAGTAAGAAAATACAAACCGTATTTCACTCCTGTTTACTCATTCATGTTTGAGTGACATCAAGCAAATCGTCACCTTACTTACTTAATTATGTTAACTTTTATTTCATTTAAGAGACAATAACTTAAGTGTTTAGAACTTTTAGGAACTTTTAGAAGGAGGAACTTTTAAAGAGTTTATCATTTGTTTCAGTAGAAAATTGCAAATAAGGTTCTTTGAAACCTTAATCACAACAGAAATTTGTGTTTTAAGTATATTAAATTTTATGCTAAAGCACTGTTTTTAAATCTTACAACAGGGATAATAAGGCATAGTTTCAAAGAAAACCTGTACATTGATATACCTGTAAGTTTATAACTGATGTAAAGGGTAATTTTCACATTTCAAATGAGAATTTGGTGTAAAGTGGTCAACAAATTAATCAAGACGCAGCATATGCCCTAAATGTTACTGAGAGTTAGGACTAATGTAAGCTTGAAGGGGGAAAGAAAACAAGTAGAGAAAAAGATAGAGAAATTAAAAGAAGCATTTAGCCAATACTCAATCACTATAAAACCATTACTTAATTTCCAAGTGCTATTACTTTGCAGATACACAAGTCCCATTTCATTGTGCTGTCATGTCAACTGTCAGGGGTAGCAGACCATGACTGTCCAAACAAGTATCCATATGTAACAATTTCTTCCTACACAATCAAATTAATACAAGAAGCTTTCCAATGTAAGGAAGATTTTGATACAAATGTGCCATTTTCTAGAAGGAACATAGTGAGAAACATTAAATGACTGCAATGAAGAAGATCTGGATTAAAAGTTTCTGTGCTCTGCAAATTATATTTTTTATTGAACACATCCCTTTGTTATCCAAGTGCAGTGCTAGACTTTCACTTACAGACACTAATACAAATAACTATGAGGTTTGTGAAGTGATAAACTATTATGCAAGTTATATGTATGATAGCATACACACATGCTACTTTATTTTTGAAGATTTAGGACACCTTGTAGATGAATGCATTAATGCTACATTACATCCTGTCATCGCAGCACATTTTGGTGGAGTAGGTTTCAAGAATATTTTTAAAAATACTGGTGAAAGGAATGTAATATTTATCATTTTTGTTTTCTATGGAAAAACTCTCTTGGAAATTTTTCAGAGTGTCTCTCGCAGATCATATCAGGAACATTTCATTGTGGTAATAACTGACATACTATGGAATATGCAGGAAATTCAAGACATATTTCAACAAATATGGAAACTATCGATTATTAATATCATTGTAGTAGCCCAAACTCCTAAGTATTTTGGTGCTTTTGTCTACTATCCTTTCAGTTTTAATAAATGTAGCACAGCAAATGCATCCCTATCATCAGAGTTTTGGAGCATCGGAGATGAAATTCCTCGTGAAAAGCTTATGCTTTTGTGGAAAAATGGAGTTGGAAACCTCTATGGATGCAACCTTAGGATGACAACCTTTGAGTATCAGCCTAATGTCATACTTAAAACCGATGGTAACATTATATATGAGGTGGATGGTGTAGAAGGTCAAATTGCACTTGCCCTGGCAAAGTACATGAACTTCACCCCTGTATTCCTCTTACCATCTGATGGCATGCCTGAAAGATGGAATAGTTATAAAAGAAGAGGTGTGATGGGAGATATTATAAACGAAAGGAGTGACATTGGATTTTGCTCAATATATAATTCTCCTCAAAGACTCAAAGTTCTTGACTTCTCGGTGTATTATACACTTGAGTGCCTTACATGGGCAGTGCCAACTGGAATAGGTAAAATGGCTCCAACATATACCTCCATTATAATAGAATTTTCACATTTATTCTGGTTTCTGCTACTAATTTCCCTTATATTGGCCATTCTGTTCCTAGTTATTGCACCCCAGCTTCTTGGCAGTGTCAACAGTAAAGATAAAATAATATTTAAGGACACTATTTTAATAGTAATATTTGTGTTTACTACCCTGAGAGGTTCCCCAGTCAGTCAAACCCCTGCTTCAATGTCTATCAGATTATTTTATGGTTTCTTTCTGTTGTATTGTTTACTTATATCTATGGCTTATCAAGCAAATCTAGGAAGTATCCTCACTTTACCATGGCAAATTGAACAAATTCATACAGCTGAAGAAATAATAAAATTGGGTATGAGGATTGGTGGTGACAGGAGTACCTCTTTCTTTCTTAAGCAATCCTACAATGACAAAATTACACAGAATATTTTATATCACTTTGAACAAGTAGACCCAAAACAAGGTTTAAGAATGATCACTGAAACAAGCAATTTTTCATTAATTCTTTCCAGAAATATGTTGCTTTATTTTCTAGCAGAAAATCTACTTAAATACAACTGGAAGAACGGGTCATTTCACATTTTAAAAACTTGCTATGCTTCAACATATCCTGCTTTTATTCTACAGAAAGGATCACCTTATACAAAAGCAGTCAATCTTGTAATTCAGCGACTTGTTGAAGGTGGAATTGTTGACTACTGGGAACAGAGATATGTATTTCCATACTCACCACCAAAGGATAAAGGTTTTAATATATTTCATCTTCTAGGTGCATTTACAATAATATTATTTGGGACCATCATTGCCATTACAGTTTTCATCTTAGAGTTAGGTATTTACTATTACAAGAAACAGTTTCTAGTTTCTAAGTAGTGTCAACTCTCAATGTAATGCAAATTTATAATTACCACAAAATGATAAAATCATTTTGTTGATATATTTTCAATGCACTTAGGTATTAAACACTGAAATGGCAAACAGAACTAAGGATTTCATTTCAAAACTAACTTTAGCAGTGAGTAGTTTTATACTATTTCCAGCACCTTTCCATCTTCTTTGCTTTATGTGCCATACATATAAATCTGACCCTCCACTTTTGAGTGTTGCCAATTTGTTTTCTCCTCCACCAACACTTCCATACATTTTTCACGTAATGCAGTATTTATTCTATTAACTATAGTTTGTAAGTAGCACAGAAGGTCATAATACAACACAGCAGATCAATATACCCTACTTCTGATAGATATAGTATCAGCTTAGAAAATGTGTTATCAATTAAATGCTTTTGGATATGAACAACTGCACATATAAAACTCTCATAAGCTGTCTACCTATAAAAGGTTTGGAAATTCAAGATAGTATATAATTGAAGCGTTGAGAACCATAAGGACCCAAAGCACAGAAACATAGTTTTGATAAGAATAGATGTTTGTTAAAATTAAAATTTGTATGCAAGAAATTCCCATTATGAAGTACTACTTGCGAATGCATTGGCAACACTAGTTAAAAATTGAACAGCGCAGAGCAATAAAATGATACATAGTGCTTTGTGTCCTTGCATAACAAAATATTAGGAAAACTGGTGAGATAACTTCTTATGAATGTTTCATTAAATCAAAGAGGGTCTAAAGCACAGCTACAGCGGGTTGACCACAAGGTCGGCAAATGTCAGGAACATGCATACATGCTAAAATCTCAAAATTGACATTACGTTTTAGGCCCTTATGGTTCTCATTGCCTCAATTGTTATTTTATCCAAAATAAAATGTACTTACAAGGTGTACGTAGGGCAAAAAGTTACATATACTAGCCTGGCCCAATTTTAAACTACTCCAAAAATGGGTTATCTTTACAAACTGGCTCAGATCCATTTATCCAAAAGAATTGGTAGATAATTCCAATAGAAACTATGATTGTTTCCTATTCTGGCTGACTCATACTTATTTCTACAATGAATTACAATTAATTCAGAACCTGGAAAATATATATACAAATGATATAAATGAAATATTTTGGTTTTCCAGCAAAGTTTTTGTCAACTTAAATATCAGGATCTGTGCAAGCCTAAGCTTCTGTCCGGTACCCACAATGTTCAATTTGGGCAAACTTCCCTGCGTACTTCTATATAACTGTGTGAAGAAACAAACTATGATTGCAGGCTTAATTCTGTATATGTTGTGTTGTTCTGTCACATGATGTAATTAATCTGCTTTTTTCAAAGTAAAACTGAAATAAACAATAGTTTGTGATACATACTTTATTTCAACAGATTCTTTGATCAAGAATAATATTACAACATAATTATGGTTTTAGATTAATAAAGCAACCTATTGCTTGTGTTAGAGCATTTAAAATACTCTAATGTACAATACCTCTTTTCCAGTAGAACGTTGTTTCTGGGCTTGAAGGCCATGGTCCAGACGAAAAAGCATCTGACGTTTCGCCTGTAGCTCCGTCAGGCATCTTCAGAGAATTGCCTCCTTGCTGGTTACAACTACAGCAGTAAGCGAAACATCAGATGCTTTTTCATCAGCTGGACCATGGCCCTCAAGCCTAGAAACAACATTCTATCGGATTAAAGTTGGCCGTGAAAGCCTAGACATGTACTATACCTCTTCTGTTGCTGAGCAAATTGTCATTCTTTGCCATCCATTTACACTGTAGCTTTGGGATCCAAGTAGAAATGGGCATTTTGAATGAAAATTAATATTTTTGCCTACACTCAATATTTCATTTGTTTTAATGATGTCACTACACTGTGCTTTTAAAGTATTACAAAGTGCTTGTACATGAATTCTTGCCATTTGATTTACAAAAGCATTTCTTTACACTTATATTCAAACTATGCTTTTGGAATGCAGAAGTCATTTTTGATATGGATCCTCCATAAACTTGAAGTTGCATTTAAATTTACAAGATGAAACTATTAAATTCATATATGAAATAAAAAAATTAACAGGTACTTCAATTTTTAAATTTCAACATATCTAGAATACAGAATAATTTGGAGTTTACAATCTATGGAACTACTGCAAAAAACTATTCAAAAGAAACAACTGGAAACTTAGACAACACCAATATGCTGTGGTCCCAAGTCTAATATTTGACGATTGAGTGAGAGCCAAGCACTAACACTTAACCATGGCGTGGCCCTTGTATGCAGTTAATTGATTAATAAATAAAATTAATTACATAGCTGCTTCAATTTTATGTTTATGTTCTGATTGTTTTATATACATACATAGCTGGCAACATGGTTGATGTATAGAACAGACATAGCATTATTGGGCTTGATTCTATTTCAATAGGAATTCTTACCACCAACATAGCTTTCCTTCTGTTAGTTTCACAAAGCATGTAATAAGGTGAAGTCAGATGATGTTTTCACTGATTCATCTCCATTTTTTACACCTTTTTTGGGAAGAGGGTGGACGATACATCACTTTACCCCAACATTATACCTATTTTGATCTATTACATTGATGAAATCAGAAGTGAAATAAAAAATATAGCTATATTGCAGGAACTTTAACTTGCAGGAATAAGAAGAGTTATAGAACATCTCGAAGTAGTGCATTTTCATTAGAATACACTTTAAAGGAATATAAGCACTACCCCGTTTACTAATTCAAATAATGCTGTTATAACACTGAATTTATCTCTTCAGAGAATTTGACGAAAATTCAAAACACATCTGCTCTTGTAGTTATATCAGAACAGCTTGTTAACAAAAGACGGGCAAATTGGTGGATTCCATTTAAGTTAATTGATGGAAGTTAATCATTTCTCCATACTAGCCGTATATATGCCAAGGTTTTGGATAGAGTAAACCTGAAAAATTCAATGCCATGGCCATGGATAAGAGCAACTGGACGGAAACCAGGAGATCCGTGGTTCAAATCCCAGCTGTGGCATTAAATTTTTTCAGGTTGGCTCTATCTATGGTGAATTCTACATTACTAGGCAATGCTACTTGCCACATTTAGACTGGCAGACAATGTTTAACACCACAGAAATTCAAATAATTTTAATTTTTTTCATATTTATCAAAGAGGCTGTCATATTTATAAGTAAAAATTAAACAGAAATTAGAATGAAAATGATTAGTCATAACAGCATATATTAGGTAATGGTGATAATATTGAAAAGCACTAGTATGGATGGACATTTGTGTAAAAGTTAACTACAAAAAAGGGAGACAGACTGTAAAAATAATAATTGTATTTAAAAAGGATATGCCAATGGATACACAATAGAATGCAGTTTCCAGGCTTGTAGGCTGTGGTTCAGTTGATGAATTACCATTTGATATTTCACCTGTGAACTTTGTCGGGCACTTTCAAAGAAAGTGACCCCTGGTTGTTTACAACTAGAGTTAAACCTGTTGGAAATTGGTTTAGCAGGAACAGTACTGCACATGCTAAGACAAACCTGCGGCACTCTATCGGCCACTTTTACTATCTGCGAGGGTGGAATCTTGAATATTGGCAACCTTTACCAAGGTAAAGCCAACAGCTGACTTTTACTGACCAATCTTTACTCTTGTAATTATTATATAGATTAGGATCTTTTTTTATCTAGATTAAACATTATTTATACCAGAGCTACATGTTAATTCGTAAGGATACTCCTTCACCACGTCCGTAACCTCCCTTAGGAAAGTAACTTTCTGAGCTGATCTTAGATTCCTATACAGTTCCTCTTCAGGCAGAAACACCGTGACATTCACCGTGTCGGATGGTACATTACATCAGGTGAAGGCACCTGCTTTGAATGCCACATCTGACGGAGGAACCACTGAATGCCATAATATTACTATTTCCTATTTTATCAGTTCAAAGCTTAAAACTAAGTATAGATAGAAAATATGTCCAAAAAGAAGAAGAAATCACATATTGTTGAAATATATCTTTTATTGCATTATATTGTAAATTGCAGGTAATCCACAATGCTCTTAAACCTTCAGTAAAGTATTAGCATACTGAAACTCTGGACTGTTTTCATATTCACACATATCAAGTGCAATTTCACAACTTTCCTTTACCACACGCTTATTATCCACCAAATATGGTTTTAAAATGTCAAAACATTCTTGAGATGCAATGGCACCAAGTGCTTCAGCACATTCGTGTCGCACCATCTCATTTTCTTGTTGGTCTTCCAAGCAAGCCTTCAGGAATGGCACACTGGCACTATGCTGTACTTGACCCAAAACAAATGCTACTTCATGTCGGAACAGTGCGCTGCTAGCTTTTAATCCTGAAAATAAAAACAAAATTATACAGTTAAAAATCACATAATGATAAAAAGGAATATTTCAAAGTCATGCACATCTCTATAAAACTATATATGAATAACACTATTTTGTTTTTATATATATCATGAATTAGAGCAAAGGAAATATTAATGAGCACAGTAGGCTGCACCCTGGCTGAGTGGTTAGACTGCTTGGCTCTTACCAAGGCGGCCTGGGTTCGACCCCAACCACAAAGTGAGATCAGTGGTGGACAACATGGCACTGGGGCAGGTTTTCTCTGGATCTCCAGTTTGCCCAGCCATTTCATTTCAATGGTGCTGTATCTTCATCTCATGTATCATCAGTGTCACGACCTGTGGTGCCACATGTAAAAGCGGGCGTTAAGCACTACACATTTCACAATGAACACAGTGAGAAATATTATAATTTTGGTATGCTCTTCTACAGGAAAAATATTGCAGCTATTATGCAGTTACGCAACATTTTATAACATAGCTTACTATAAAGGTCTTGCACTGTGGCGAAGTGAGCTAGAGCATTGTGTTTTGGTCCCCTACCACGGAATATGTCCGAGATGGATCCCAACCCTGGGGAGTGTGGATTTTAAGTACCGGGTATAGCACCAGTGCTCACTCAGCATTGTGAGGAAATTGAGGAACTACACTAGGTAGCGAAATCCTGGTCTAGAAAGCCAACTTTCTGGATGGGAGTGTTGTGATGTTGACATCTCCTTGTATCAGTTGGATGATCGCCCACCTCTACCTTGCATATGTGGGCATCAGGCCATCAGTCAGGTTGGCAGGCTCTGACCGGCTAACAGGCTATAATGCCAAGGGTTAAAGCCTATTATAAAGCCCCATAGGACTTATTCTGCATTCTTTTACAGGAGAATGAAAAGTAACGTAGGTGAACATTAATTTTCTAAACTTGTAAGGTTTTAATTACTCTTCAATTTTGTACAACAGTTGGCAGGAGCAATGTCTAGCTTTAAGTTACAACACATGTCAATCACATGACTTTACCCACCTACTATGATTAATTTTCATACCAATTTCACAATTATTTATTGTACAATTTAATTTTTTATCTCCTTTCTTACTAATAAATAGTTTCTAAAAATTGTTTCAATTAGCATCAAAATAATGACAGGCTTTGATATTTTGCAAGAGCTCAAGAGAAATAAAGAATTCTGCACCTCTTAAGTTCTGAAGAATTCCTACAAACAACAGCATATATTTAAAAACAATTTAAGAAAGTTATTTATGGAACTCATATGTTAAGATGTGGAGAAAATTAATTATGCAAAACAGTATAGGATGTATATTGATAAAATCAATAGGCAATTTCAACATGAAATACAGAGAAGTCTGCAGCTTATTATATGTATACAGCCCAAGTATATAATATTTTTATCAAAAGTATTTGTAATTTTTGAGAAAATAAAATAAAATCTTCGCCTTGTATGACTTAAGGACCAAATTTTGTCATTTACTTTTTTTTTTTTTACCATTGAGTTATAGCTCTCTCTCTCTTTAGAAATAAGTTTTGGATGCACTGCAGTATTTCCACTATGGTAGTCCAGAAATGTAGAACATAAAAATAAAAACTTGAATATAAACAGTTTTGAAGGCAGGTTTCCCAAAAGCACTTCAGCCTAAAATAATTTTTTGTGTGCTTCCTGTTTTCTAATCTAGGGGTCAATATCTCTGTTTTCAATTAACTGTAGTATCAGTCTCACAAGTTTAGTAACCTGTTTCTCATTGTATATAGACTCCAAGAATTTGGTACCTCTCGCTCTATGGCTTCGCATTCCAATAAAGTATGTTCAATGTTCAATTTTTATGCACAAGAGAAAAAATAAAAGCAAGAAAGATGGAAAATGAAGGAAAAGAAAGAATGAAAACATATCAGATTAAACTGGCAAATGCAGGATTCTTCATAAAACCTAATGGACTACGCAGCGTTTTGCCTCTCACACGAAAGTTGGGGTTTAGTGTACTGTTAGTGCTAAATGCAAATCAACTGAATATTCTACGAACAGATTGTAAATGCAGAGAGGTGCCAAAATGACGTTTTGACCCTATTTTATTATGAACTAACATAAGAAGAGAAATTAGCAGAGGAGTTCATGAATAAAATTAGGGAAATGTGAATTAGTGCTGGTGAATGGCCCACTTGCTCCCCCAATCTAAAAAGTGTGTGATTTTTACTTGTATGGTAATCTAAAAGACAAAGTTTACATGACAAATCCTCATACAATGGAAGAACTAAAACAAAATATTAGAAACGAAATCGGAAACATTACAGTGGCCCAACTTAATTGTGTAAATCAGAATGTGTTCTCCTGATATAATGCTTGTTCAATCAAGGGTGAATGACATTTCCAGCAACTTCTATAAGGTAAGAGTGTTATACATGCTTTATACGGGGAGTTTATGTAGGAGCAATGTCTGCTGTGGCATTCCCAGTGTGCATTGGCAAACTGCAGTGTGCCCGTCAGGTTTTAAATGAAGAGCCCTGTAGAATAAAGCTCCATATGATCATGTTTGCCTATTTTTTATCTGCCTTCCAAGAAAACTATTACCTTACCTTCAGCTAGTGCAAGGACACTTTCTGTGGTATTCAAATTCCTCAATGCAAACATGGCTCTGTATCTTTCAAAGAGTGGCTTGCTTTCATCCATTAAGGTCTCTTTCAAAATACTGATGTTAGTTTCCTCTGAAGGTGGTGCTGGATCAACTGAGGCATATGGACTTTCAACACGTTTTTCAGCATTGTCTTCATTTAACCACTTTATCCTATTCAGAGCCAACTGACATGTTTCTGCAACCTCTGTTACTGGATCTTTGGAGTATTCCTCCAGAATATTTGTTACATCTTTGCTCCCAATTGCCCCTAGTGCTTCAGCTGTAAAAAGAGTAGTTTATTAAATAAAATGTCCCTTAAATATATCACAACCTTAATTATTACCAATCCTAATGATGGACTTATCTCTCTCTGTGGGTGCTAATGACTTTGTAACAGTTGTATGCCCTAAAGCCCTACTCCTACTCCTTCTCTCTCCTCTGTTTATTTGAATTAAATATATTAAATATTGTAAGCTAAAAATCACATCAAAAACAATAGTGTGCTCTGTATCATGTTGATAGCATTTTCTCCACATTGGTGGAGAACTCCTGTTAAAACTATCTATTAAAGGGAAAAAAATTACAATGATGAAAATATGTATGTGCTTTCAAAATTAAATTCACTTTACATAATTTCAAACTGTATATTGTGTTTTGTCTGCTCCAATCTTAAGTTATATCAGATGGTGAATGAATTGGTTGAAATGATGCTCATTGCCCTGATGAACTGCTTAGAAAAATCCTAATTAAACCTTAGAAGAGATTTTTCAGCACTCACTGTTACCAACAGAGATGGCTGCATTAAATGATGGTTAAACTTCTGCGAACGGCTTGACAGTTGAATTTAGAGATGATGTGAACACCTTCAGACATTATAATCCACTCACCTGCACACCTTTTAAGATGCTTTCTTTCGGATTGGTACTTACATCACAGGCTCTAAAAGTGCTCATATCAACTCTAAAAGCAACTCTTCAAAACCTATGGTTTTATGGTATTATTCACATTGCACTCCTTTGAGTTTTAAGATGGGACCCCAATCTAGTTAGAATGTTGTAAGTTTTACTGCCTGCTACAGTTATTGCTCCTTAGCTGCATATTACTTTGCCAAGATTACATTATATATAGGCATTGCACGACAGTTAAAGATATGAGTACATACAGTTAGCAAAAAAGATAGAAAACACTAACCTGCCTCGTGTCTGACCATCGGCTCCTGATTTACGTCTTTTAAAACTTTTACAAGTGTTGGTATTGCCGCAACGTCCCTCATCTGCCCCAAACAATAGGCCAGTTCATGCTTTAAGAGTGCTGAAGGATCATTAAAGCATTCTTGTATACAATCAATTGCAGCAGTTCCTCCCAAATTACGTAACGTAAATAATGCTCGAAATCTTTCCTTTAAGGGTCGATTTACATCACAAAGTACTTTACCAATTGCTTTAATTTTATCCTCTGATATTTCCGACATGCCTGATATCAAATATACAGGTAACCACAAATATTTATCTGAGCTGCTTCTGAACTATTCCCTAATACCTCCTTGTTCTTGATTTATATCAGTGCATGATCACTTTACACACTTAAAATTTTGACAAGTGAACTTATCTTCTAACCATGAGTACTGTGAATAGATCAGGTGCCAGCGAAGTCTCTTTTCTTTCCAGCTTAGCCAACTGCGAAAATGCAGTCAAATTTGAGAAATGTGAAATAAACAGGAAAAAAAAAATCGTTTTAGACGCAGTTTAAAAGAAATAATTATCATTAAAGCATATCTTACCTATGATACTGCCGATAAAGACATGTTTAGTTTACATACGAAAAGAAAATGAATAATTGAGCAAGAAGTATAAGATGCCGACATTGTTTACGATTCGTGTGCTTTCATCTGTCTGAAAGTTAGCAGACGAAAAATAAACCACATGTTAACTGATGTAAACTATAAAGAATATAAGTATAAACGCGTACAAAGAATAGATGTAATGGTAGCTTGTTGTTCTGTGCTTGATATGAGAGAGGTGTAAAGTAATACGTAGTGTTTATAAACGTATTATTTACTGCAATATGGCAAGTAGTAGGTTAGAAAAGATAGGAACTATCTTTAGCAGGTATGAAATGAAAATACATTTTCGAAACATAAAATTAATTTACAAATTTACACAATATTAAAGTTAGATTTAATAGTATACTTTCGTATCTCTATATGTAACACACCCGAAGCTGTAATTACTGTTTACATTTGTATTTGAATAACATTCGTGTAAATATTTCGTTCTAAATTAGGGGTTAGTTCCGTATGCTTAAAACTCTGGAAATCGACCTGTATTACATCCTTCCGTTAATGAATAGCCGCTAAATATACATTAAAATACTCCGAAAATCACTTTTAAAGATTCTTCATAATAAGCTACTCGTA
This sequence comes from Mantis religiosa, assembly GCA_030765055.1. NCBI lineage: Eukaryota > Metazoa > Arthropoda > Insecta > Mantodea > Mantidae > Mantis > Mantis religiosa. The sequence goes on from CM060954.1 coordinate 80,918,847, forward strand.
TAGTACTTTGCGCTAGAAAGATTGTAAGGAAAGATAAACTAGAAGTTTCGTCTCTCTCTCTTTAGTTAATTTTACATCTTGGACAATAGCTTTTCTCGCTGGACAGTAAAATTTGTATCATTTAATGAAAACGTATACTAGGCTAAAACTAGTATACTTGGGCAGCCAGTGAACGAGTAAAAAGGTGAAATAGAATGTTTTAAATACTTCATTACTGGTAGAAAGTTATGTTTGTTATTGTTTTCTTTTCTTTTTTGCAAGCAAACCTGGAGACTAGAATTAAAAGAATGTTTACTCCGTTGTATTCCAGCAGGTATACACAGTTATTTACTACATTAAATATGCATCCCTTGTTATTCAAATTGAATCACAGACCAACAAAAACCTGCTGTTTTTGCCGACCCCAAGATGACTTTGTATGGGTTGATTGAAAAATATAAGTATGTTTGTACGCAAGCAAAAACCTGTACATTGTACCAATATTTGTTGGTAAGCCAGACTGAAAAGCCAACACCAAACATTAAACTTCAATAGAAATCCTTAGAATCCTTAGCTGCAGTTGAAATCAACTTGAAGCCAGAAATGAAGGGAACAGGCCAAAGCTTCATAAATGATTCATCCTTTTATATTGTTGATTTAATACAGCTGTGAAAGAAAGTTTGTGTCTCAATAATATGTTTCTTCTCCAAGTAGTTCTAAGTATTGATCACAAATTCTCATGTTTAAACTAAAATGTGTCAAGAAAATGTTTAGCAAGTAAATGTTAAAGTATCCTATGCAGAAGTAATGATTTTGGCTAGGAAATTTAGTTTAGTCTTGTTCATTTCAGGGTGACTGGTTTGCTTAAATCTGGAGCAATGAAACAAGAGGATAAACCTTTATGGTATGATGTGTACAAAGCATTTCCTCCAAAATTTGAACCAAGATATGACAGACCAGTTCCTGATATTGCAGTTAAAGAAATATTTTATGTTGAAGATGAAATTAGAGCGTAAGTACAGCAGATGCTTTTCAGCATTTCCATTTAGTTTGTTAAGAAGTTGCTTTTTTTTTTTTTTTTTTTTTTTTTTTTTTTATCATGCAGCTCATCCAAGGATATCTAGAACAAATTTTTGTCCACCATCTTGAATTTTATTACCAGCATTTATATAGTTTGAAAAAGAAAACCATTTTATTTTCCGTTTTGGGTGTGTTTTTAAAATGCATTGAACAGAGGAGTTTTGTTACCTGGGGAATATAATAGATAATGGAACCAAAATGAGCACTACAATAAAAGACCACATACAAGCAGGGAATAAAGAATACTTTGCAAATTTAAAATTGTTAAAAAATAAAATACTAACTAGGAAAGATAAAATCCTGATATATAAAACATTGATAAGACCAGTCGTTACATATGGGGCAGAGACCTGGACACTGACAAGGTCTGACCTAGAGAAATTAAGAAAATTTGAACGTAAGATAATAAGGAGAATATATGGCCCCATAGTAGAACAAGGTGTGTGGAGGATATGCTATAATGAGGAATTTAACCAACTTATAAAAGGAGAAGATATAGTACCCTTTATTAAAGCACTAAGGCTACAATGGATGGGACATCTGAAACGAATGGAGATGAATAGAGTACCTTTAAGAGTGCTTAAAGCAAGACTATACTCAACAAGGAAGAAAGGAAGACCTAGGGTGAGATGGATTGATGGAATGATTGACGATTTGAACACTATGAAGGTGAAAGGATGGAGAGAAAAAATTAAGGATAGGAAAGCATGGAGGCTGATTGTGAAGGAGGCCAAGGCCCACATAGGGCTGTAGTGCCGGATAGTAAGTAAGTAAGTTTTAAAATGCATTGCATCACAAAGCAAAGGTACCAATAGGGCAGACAACTGGATGGGATGGCTCAGGCAATTTTATCTGTGGCCGCATTCAGGAGGTCCGGGTTCAATTCCCATGTCCGACCCACCTGAACTATGGATTTTTAGGGGTTTTCTCGGGTCGCTAGGCAAATGCTGGGTAAAATTCATCCCCCGAATTTCCTGTCCCTTCATTTCACTCAGTTATCATTTCACATCATCTCTCATGTGGTGATCTCTCTCAGGGTGTCTCAGCATTGCATGGCAGGATGATTTGCTCCTGGTAAAACTTCCTCCTCTGGTAGGACGGTCTCCAGTCTCTGAACCAGCCATTTCTGAACCACAGTGGTGTGGGATGCCAGCTGTTCTGGCCTGTTGGGTTGTTTCCAACTGCTAATGGTAAAGTGTAGGGACCCTGCCCTCCTCAATGCCGTGGCTCCTTGGAATGGCTGTCCTGTCTCCTCTCACCTCATCCTTCCTTCCAGGGGTGTCCCATTAGGGCATAAGTACAATAGACCAAGTTGTTGGTAAGTTATCATTGTTTGATGTCCTAGACGTATAAAGAGAGTGAAATTTCAAAGCCATCACATAATGACCAACTGTTTAAAGATTTGACTGTTGCTTAAGCCTGCTGTGTTCCCCTATTCTCATCATACTTACAAGGAAATGTGTAATAAAACAATTTCTGCAAGTGTTTATCTTGATCATTGTAAAGTAACTAGAAGAATAAGTGTACAAGAATAGAGAAAGTTATGTGAGTACAGTACATCAGATTTTCGTTCACTGAAATATCGGAATGACGACTCAACTTGTAAAACATTATAGCATAAGCAAAAATACAGTAAGAATAAGCTGTTACATATTTCAGCAGAGACTGATTCTACCGATTGTGGAGTTCTAAGAACCAACATTGCATAGAAAGTATGACTTGTTATTTCTCCATAACTAAAGTTTTGAGCTTCCATTTAAATCACAGTTGAGACCAGCATCAACTTCTTTCTTTCCTATTTTTTAAAATAAAAATAATCAGAATTGCACCCATCAGTTAATTTATTTGGTAATGTTTTCAATTGTACTTATATATTAACATATAACGAACGGTTATTTTCAGCACCATGTAATGCATAACTGTACTACACTAGAGCTTAGCAAATAGGACTCTAGCCCTATCTTTCCAGGTTGTCTAATTATGGACGAAATTCCAAATACTCTTACAAATACTGTTCATGACATTCTTACCCTAATTGCGCATGTTCTTTTTTTGGCAGGTATGAATCTTAGGGCTTTCTGATGTCTGCTAATGTACTGTTTGCCAATGCAAAGAAAGTTCCTGACAGGAATGTGCTACCCTTATACAGTGCAACAAGGACAGTAAATGTTTGTGACAGAGAAAGCATGCACTCAGTATACTAAAACCAAGATTTATTCACAGAAGTAGAAGGAGTTGGAATGTTTGTAATGGGCTGTAACTGAACTGATCTGAGTGTTATAAACAACTACCAGGATATTGGAACTGTGCCTAACTCCCTAAGCACCTCATTCCCCTGGGACTTTCTCTGCTGTGGCAAACTGTACTTTACCCTTGTTTGATTGTTTCATAAAACTGGTTCTCATCTATTCCACAATTCATTCAATCCTATCCTTGGTCATAATATGTTACATTTTGTTACTCAATGATTACTCAGTTTTAACATGTCTGTTGTAATGTTTCAGGAAATTCCATAAAGACCATAAATACACAGTGAATTTATCAGACAAGAAGAATCAGACACCATGTCAGAAATTTATTGCTATTTACAACAGTTTGAAAGCAGAGGGAAAAACAGCAGAAGAAAATCTGTATGATGCAGCTTTAGATATTTTTAAAGCTCAAGGTCAAATCGGCAAAGAAAAATCTGCTAGTGATCAAGTGCCAAGTGCAACTGTTACACAAACTAGCTTTGTTTCTTCATTTCAAGAAGCCCAGAGGAAAGAAAAAGTTTCTGAAAGCAATGTAAATATTAAAGATATTTTTAAAGAGTAAATGTTAGACCATTAATTATAGATTATAGACTGAATTTATTGTAAAAAATATAGAAGTACTTTTAAACTTAAATTGCACAGCCATTTATTTTTTAAAAACCTACCTACCTGATTTTTCATTTTGAATTCTCCTTTAAATTCCAAATAGGAGAGGTATACAGCCCAGTAAAATTATTTTTAGCTTAGAATAGTCAAATTTCACTGTTAAACACACACTCTCTCTCTCTGAACAACTATCCTTAATTGGTTTGAAAGCATATGATTATGACATCAAAGTTTTTACCATTGTACAGCTAACTTCATTTGTTAGGGGATTAAATATGGCAGCATGCAAACAGAAGTCAATGCTACAGTTTGTTTCAGAACTGAAGAGCTTTTTTCATGTTTACATGTCACTAGCATCCCAAGAAGGGGAGGAGTAAATAGAATAACTCCCACTGGTAAACTGCTTTTGCAAGTCATTTCAATCTGATCTTCATTCAGATAGGAACATTTAAATGCACATTCAGCAGAACCCCTACACAGACTTCAGTGATACCCTTGGAATCCACTCGTTTTTCACTTAATATGACTTGGCTCATTATGAAGTAAACAGACAGATGCATGTCAGTGGCTTTGTGCAGGCAAGACATATTAGAGCAATGAGAAACATGCTGTACTGTTTTGATTACTGATGTAAGGAAAATAGTAATGAAAGTTTTTCCTTCTGTGCAAAAGAGAAAGAAACTAAGCAACCAATTATACCACTAACTCATGCTTTGGAACATGCTGCAGCTGCTATGGGAGTATATGCAAATACCATAAAAAGAACTCAAAAGAAACCTTACAACCCAAGTTATCGTCGTAAAATGAAAAACTAACCTTCTGTGTTATTAGATGATTTCTCAAAATGTGTTTTACATCAAATAATAAACCTTTGGTATACATTAAATTAATTGGGAGTCGATTAATAACACAAAACAACACTCACTTTTAAATTTTCCCGGAACCGGTTTCTGAGGCCTTCCCTCTATCTTCAGCCGGACATCGACTTGTTCTCATTGGTGTAGCTGGCAATATTTTGTCATCGGTCTCCTCTGGTGGCGGTTCGAGGAACTTACTGAACAAATCTTTCTGGGGGATGTCGAAATTGAATACTTTGTTCCTATTTTTTGAAATAAAGATTTGTTCCCATGCGGACAGTTCTTCTTTTCCTGTTGTATGCTTTAGTAATTTTGGTTCTGGATTTATGTTGTGGTTTTTTTCCCAAAAATGCGTGGCAACTGCTGATTTTTCTAATTGTTTGTATTTTATGTTCCTAAAGTGTTCCTTTGCTCTTGTTTCTAAATTTCTTTTGGGTTTTCCAATATAAATTTGACTACAGTCACAGCATTCAATTTGATATATACCAGATATTTTTTGTTAGGTGGAATGGCATCTTTGATGTTTGAGCAAATTAGGTTTTTTAAGGAGAAATGGTTCACTGGAGCTAGTTGAATGTTTTGTTTTTTGAAGACTTTTTTGAATTTATCAAAGGCCCATGGATGGTAAGTGAATTTTTTGAAGATCATTTTAGTTTCTGTAGCTGAGAGGGTTGTGGTTTCCTTTAGTAGTTTCTTCTTTTTTGCTAAGTTCACTTTTTTGTCTACTAGTGATTTGGGAAAGTAATTTTTCTGTGCTATTTCAATAATTTTGTTGTATTCTATTTTGTATTCTTCTGTTGTGAGAGGGATGTTGACCAGTCTGTGTGCTAAACTATTAAAGATTGCCTGTTTGTGGGATCTTGGATTGTAGCCATTAGCTTTTATGTAGTTGTCTGTCTGTGTTGGTTTTCTGTAAATGCCAAAGTTTATTCTATTTTTATTTCTGATTATTTTTAGATCTAACAATGGTAAATACTCGTCTTTTTCAACTTCTACAGTGAACTTGATGCTTTTTTCTTGAATATTTAAAAGTTTTAGTGCATCACTGATGTGTTTTTTTGGCACTATGGCAAATATGTCATCTACATATCTTTGCCAGAGTTTGAACATCCATGGGAAACCTTTAGTGATCCTTATTTCTAGTGCACTCATGTACAGATCGGCCAGGAAGGGTGATAAGGGGTTGCCCATTGCTAAACCAGAAGTTTGATGGAAATATTTTGTTTGAAACTGGAAGAAATTCTGTTCTATGCATAATTTGGTAAGTTCGATGTAATCTGAAATTTCAAGTGATGACATTCCAAGTGATTTGAGCCATTTTTCTATCAATGTTGGGAGTTGTTTAACTGGTATGCTGGGAAACAGTGATTTAACGTCAAATGAGACTAGTGTGTCTTCTTCATTTAGTTCAGTATCCTTAATGTGTTCTATACGTTCATAGGTGTTTTTGATGCTTAGGCTATCGAATTTTGGAAATGAGTTGAATTTGTTTGTTAGCCACTTTGCAAGTTTGTATGTTGGTGAATTTATACTGCTAACTATAGGTCTCATTGTTATGGATGGTTTGTGTAATTTTGGGTAAGCCATAAAGTCTAGGTAAGGTTGGGTTATCTGGTTTAACTGTATATTTGTTTGATATTATACTTGATTTTGCTATTGTTTTTTCAAATGATTTTATGCAAGCTGTTAATGGATTTTTGTTAATGGTGTCATATTCACTGTTAGCATTTCTTCCATTTTTTCAAGGTAATCAGATTTATCCATTATGACTATTTTGTTACCTTTGTCTGCCTTGGTGTATATGACGTTTTTTTGTTCAATGAATGGATAATATTTTGTTTGCTCTTCTGAACGGATCTGGTTTTTATTTCAGAAGAGCAAACAAAATATTATCCATTCATTGAAACAAAAAAACGTCATATACACCAAGGCAGACAAAGGTAACAAAATAGTCATAATGGATAAATCTGATTACCTTGAAAAAATGGAAGAAATGCTAACAGTGAATATGACACCATTAACAAAAATCCATTAACAGCTTGCATAAAATCATTTGAAAAAACAATAGCAAAATCAAGTATAATATCAAACAAATATACAGTTAAACCAGATAACCCAACCTTACCTAGACTTTATGGCTTACCCAAAATACACAAACCATCCATAACAATGAGACCTATAGTTAGCAGTATAAATTCACCAACATACAAACTTGCAAAGTGGCTAACAAACAAATTCAACTCATTTCCAAAATTCGATAGCCTAAGCATCAAAAACACCTATGAACGTATAGAACACATTAAGGATACTGAACTAAATGAAGAAGACACACTAGTCTCATTTGACGTTAAATCACTGTTTCCCAGCATACCAGTTAAACAACTCCCAACATTGATAGAAAAATGGCTCAAATCACTTGGAATGTCATCACTTGAAATTTCAGATTACATCGAACTTACCAAATTATGCATAGAACAGAATTTCTTCCAGTTTCAAACAAAATATTTCCATCAAACTTCTGGTTTAGCAATGGGCAACCCCTTATCACCCTTCCTGGCCGATCTGTACATGAGTGCACTAGAAATAAGGATCACTAAAGGTTTCCCATGGATGTTCAAACTCTGGCAAAGATATGTAGATGACATATTTGCCATAGTGCCAAAAAAACACATCAGTGATGCACTAAAACTTTTAAATATTCAAGAAAAAAGCATCAAGTTCACTGTAGAAGTTGAAAAAGACGAGTATTTACCATTGTTAGATCTAAAAATAATCAGAAATAAAAATAGAATAAACTTTGGCATTTACAGAAAACCAACACAGACAGACAACTACATAAAAGCTAATGGCTACAATCCAAGATCCCACAAACAGGCAATCTTTAATAGTTTAGCACACAGACTGGTCAACATCCCTCTCACAACAGAAGAATACAAAATAGAATACAACAAAATTATTGAAATAGCACAGAAAAATTACTTTCCCAAATCACTAGTAGACAAAAAAGTGAACTTAGCAAAAAAGAAGAAACTACTAAAGGAAACCACAACCCTCTCAGCTACAGAAACTAAAATGATCTTCAAAAAATTCACTTACCATCCATGGGCCTTTGATAAATTCAAAAAGTCTTCAAAAAACAAAACATTCAACTAGCTCCAGTGAACCATTTCTCCTTAAAAAACCTAATTTGCTCAAACATCAAAGATGCCATTCCACCTAACAAAAAATATCTGGTATATATCAAATTGAATGCTGTGACTGTAGTCAAATTTATATTGGAAAAACCAAAAGAAATTTAGAAACAAGAGCAAAGGAACACTTTAGGAACATAAAATACAAACAATTAGAAAAATCAGCAGTTGCCACGCATTTTTGGGAAAAAAACCACAACATAAATCCAGAACAAAATTACTAAAACATACAACAGGAAAAGAAGAACTGTCCGCATGGGAACAAATCTTTATTTCAAAAAATAGGAACAAAGTATTCAATTTCGACATCCCCCAGAAAGATTTGTTCAGTAAGTTCCTCGAACCGCCACCAGAGGAGACCGATGACAAAATATTGCCAGCTACACCAATGAGAACAAGTCGATGTCCGGCTGAAGATAGAGGGAAGGCCTCAGAAACCGGTTCCGGGAAAATTTAAAAGTGAGTGTTGTTTTGTGTTATTAATCGACTCCCAATTAATTTAATTTATACAACAACACTGTTTTCAACACTTCCATGAAAGGACTTTGGTATACAGTTGAGAAGAAAGTCTCCACTATTCTAGACTTGCACTTTTATGCAAATAGATTTTAAAAGTTCTCTCGTCATCCTTTTATCAAATGCTACTAATGCTACTAGAAAGGGTTTTGTTTTTCAGAAATGTCAAGACAACAGAAAAGTACTCATAGAAAGGGATGATATCAGAGCTTTTCGGAGCCATTAAACAAAAAGAAACAAAAACCAAAGTGGGAGAAAACCATCTGATTATTATTTACTTAGATGCATCCTATGTGCATGAAAATTATGTGACAATGTTGGCAGAGTAAGTATGACTGTGGTGCTCTAAAGTCCAGTAACCCCGGTGGAATCTCTCTCTCTCTCTCTCTCTCTCTCTCTCTCTCTCTCTCTCTCTCTCTCTCTCTCTCTCTCTCTCTCTCTCTCTCTCTCTCTCTCTCTCTTTTTTTCCATTTAACTTCAATGGTCATATCGGCGGCCATTCTCCTTTGGAACATATCGAAGGTGTTAACTCCTATTCGTTAAGTTTTAATCATTAGATCACACACACATTCACACTTCCAGACTCTGCGGAAGATGGGGAATTATCTCGGTCGAAGAAAAATCCCTACCCTCACTGCCAGGAATCGAACCTGGGATCCCTAGCATGGCAGGCAGGTGCTCTACCGACTGAGCTATGGGGCCAGCCTATATCTGTTATTGCTCATCCTGAAGGAAAAATATGGATGTATATCTGGGTCAGCTTTGATATTTAAATCAGGAACCAAGTCCAGAGATTATCATCATTATATGAACTCTGAATTTCCACAAATGGGCCTCAGAAAATGTATTACACTGATGATAGACAATGCCCCTTTTCATAATATTCAAATAAACAGTCCTCCTATAAGAGGGGAAAAAAGTTTAAATGATAAGGTAGCTGCAGGAAAGGTATTTGCCTTGTGAATGTGAAATGAAAAGAGCTGAATTATCCATTATTATTAGGACCCATAAACTGACACCTTTCTATCAGTTTGATGCACTAATTGAATCACATGGACATTCAGTTTTGCATTTGTCTGCTTACCACCCTGATTTATATGCAATCAAGTGCATATGTGACAATAAAGCATCTTATCTTATGGTGTTTAGTGAAGAGATACCTCTATAGAAGTTACAATAAACTTCCACCTCTCATTTGCAAGGCCTTTGAGTCAATTACTGTGCAGGAGTGGGTCTCCCACTGTAAGCTTGTAGAACACAAGAGACAAATACTAGCAAGCAGACTGCTTGGTAGATGAGCAGATAACTTTAATTAAACTTGCATATTGATAGACAAAGTGACGAGGATAGCACTACTGATCTGCAGATATTTCAGCTACAGAGACAGCAGCTTCTGACAATGAAAGAACCAACACTGCTGACTCGGATGCATGGTGAAACTTCACTTCATAAATTGGCAGATTTGTCTTTATTATTCTGTTTATTTTTCTATTGAAGTAATTAGTTTTATTTATATTTTCAACATAACTTAATAAAGCATGCTGTCTTAAATACCATAGTTGATAATGAGCTTTTATTTATACTTTGTGTTACTAAATATAATTTATGATAGCTTGTCCTTTGATTGTACTTTCAAGGTCCTTAATTGAAAATGCCTGTGCTTCTCTGAGATGCAATTCATGTAAAAAGGTTTTGAAATGCCACTGAATGGACAGAGTTGTTTATGTAAGTTGGTTCACAGGCCCGTTGCAGCTCTTCAGTTCTGAAAACAACTGTATGTAAAGATTCTTGGCCATGTGCATTTTTGATCAAGGTTTGACCATGGTCAATTCAACATATGACTGCATTAAATGCAAGTTTTTTGTTGCATTGACGATCAAATGAGGTAGTTGATTATGGCCAACTTTGATCGTAAGTGCTGTAGGATCAATTCCTTTGATTGTGGTCATGTTATATAAAATGGTTGCTCATTTTGATTTTCTTGAATCTAAATCAGAACCAGTGTCAAAATTAGAAAGAGAGGGTCCTTTTGAACTTAGTGAAGAACCAATTCCAGCAATCAAAGGATATAACTTTGATAATTAGTAAATGAAATTATGATAACTTAAGAATTTTCTGGGAATAACAATCACTATTTTGCCAATGAATAGAGTTTTAACTGATTATATGCTACAGGAGCTTATGATCGATAATAATTCTAGTATCCCAGTACAGCATAGTGTATTGTCAATGATCAATCATATATAATTGCTTCCTTTTGTCCATAATTTATCTATAATGAATTTAATCAAATTGATGGATTGATTATGGAAAATATAAAACATGCATTTGTAATTATTCAGTATTTGTTAAAATTTCAGTAATCCTTTTAATAACAGTAGTCAAGGCAATTGAAACTACAATAAAAAGTTGATTATTAAGTTTATTGTATCATTCATGTTGTATCCTTATTATATATTAAGGAAATGTACTGTATTATCAAAATGCTAGGCATAATGCAGTTTAAAATAACTTTTTAGTTTCTCCCAAAGTTTGACATCATGACTTGTGCAACTTTAATAAACAGGGCTTTTCTTGCAATTTCTTTCTTGGAAGTGTTGAAAACAGTGTTGTTATGTAACAGTAAGGGCTTTTCTTGTTTATTTTAACTCACCTGATGTAATGTTTCAAAGCATGGCTAAATACATCCATGCCTCCTGCTTGTTCTTTAAGGAACAGTCCTTTCCTTTTACATTTTCTGGAATATGAGACACTTCCAGAGAAATATTTTGTCTATCACACAGTAAGAAAAATTTTACCACTTTTTGTTTTCCATTTCTGTTTACTGCCAAAAGAGTAATAAAATAGTATTTCAAATCAAAGCAAAAATAAAATGATTTAGATAAGGAGACTGTAATTACCCTTCAACCCTTTTTATACATTTGGTCGGATACTTATCCTTAGAGTAATTCTCGTAGAATCCTGAGCATTCAGCAACCCAGGTACAGTCAGTTGATAATGGTTTTTTAAACCAAAATTAACCTTGATGTACCTCAACTGCAATTTAACTGTAGTCAATGTTTGATCATTTTTTCATGATCTTCAGTCAACAAGATCAAGAATGATGCACATGGCCATTAATCTTGATTAATCTTTTCCTTTAGCAGCTAAAAGAAAGGATTTAGCTTTGTTTGGTTCCTTCCTCACAGTTACATTTGTATACTCTGGAATGCAATGCTTTCTGAATGATCTGTGTTTGAGGATTTTATTTTTCTTCCAAATATAATTTTGGATTTGATTACATAGAAATGTGCTCACATTTATATGCATTTAAAAAGATATTCATGCCTGCCTCTGTAATGTTGGTGGTACTATGTCTGCCTTACGTTCAAGAGGTTCTGAGTTGGAATCTCAGTCAGGGTGAATTATCTGGATATGGTTTCTTCCAGGAATTTCCCTTATTCTGAAAGATGAGTTCCATGTAACACTAAGATCTATGGACCCTGGGCTCATTTGAGCATAATTTCACCCATAGTAGTTGTAATTACATTGTAAACTATTATGTAAATCTGTCAAATACTTGAAATCCACAAGTCTATTTATTATAAAGATATATTTCATTGATCGTCCATTATGACATAACGTTTGAGGGTGTTAATAAAAATAAGAAAAGAAAAGGGTATTGTATCCCTCATTAATCTGTGGTCTGCTGGTTCTGTAAAACACTAAATTCACTCCTTTGTTTTTCTGTGAATACAGAAAGTAATAAACATCAGCAGAGTTAGTACATTTATTAGATGTAAACAAGACAAGTTATACAAGGTTGTAGTACCAAGTTACACAGAAACCATGCATTGAGCAAACAAGGCCAAGTCAGCATCATATGGTTACTCTTTCTTGCACAAAGTATGTGGCAGTGAAAGAGTTAGTAAGTGGGAGATTTCTTACCCTTATAAAGTATTTAGTTTCAATGTGAGTTCAATAAGCAGACACTCCACATTAAATTCGCGATAAATATGAGTGATGTGCTAATTAAGATATTCAAAAGCAGTATATTTTCAGTAAAAGCTTTCCTCAAAGGTTGTGCCTACGTATGTAATAGGACTAATATTTTGGATGCACTTCATTTTAATAAATTTGTACTATTAAGACAACTAGTATCTCATGATCACTGCATTATGTGTAATGGCAAAGCATGGGGGATGTTTAGGGAAGCGGCTCCTGTATATCTGTAACTCGTGGACTTGGGTCCGAAACTAGTTGCCTCTATACAGGTAGCGCTTCCATAAATGTCATACCATGCTTTGCCCCTGAGTGTGTGCAACATACAATTAAAAGAAATAGGCTCTAATCAATTCTGTTTACTACGCATGTTTGCCACACCATCGGAAAAAGATCTAATGTTGCTAAAAATTCACATTTTCTCAAGCCTAACTTTAACTATGGAAGCAGGCATTCTTTTTCTCTTGCATTGTGCTGATTTAATTTACTTTGACAATTATATCCATTTATTTTGAAAGAAATTGCAGAATACTACAGCTTCAGATTTTGGAATTCAAATTAAAAGATTTGTAAATTTTAGTAATTGTGAAAACAATTTTATTCTGTATTTATTTACATAAAAAATGCGGTGATATATTTTAAAAAGAAAAGGATCCTTTTAACTTAAATAATTATAATCACAGTAAATAATGGCACCTCAGTCTTAAAAAAATCAGATGAATGTTCTGCAGTGTATTACTTAGTAATATTTTGTATTACTATATATAAAGCTCAACAAACATACAGCAAACACTATGCAAAGTTACCACTGAGTAAAATAAATCTATTATTGGTGTACAAAGATGCCACTAAAATGTTATTTGTTATAAATAGAAAAATTATATTTTTATACACATAAATATACACATCATATTATAGCTTTGTACATTTCTGTCGTGACAGCTAGCTAGTTCTGCTGTGAATGGAATAGTCCTTAGGTTGCATACTGAGATCCATCAAAGGAGATGGAGGAGCTTGATGATGAGGAAAGAAGAGACTAGGATTATATGGATAGAGGAAAGGAGGATATGTGGGAAACAATGGAGGGGGAGGAGGAAGTAGATATGGAAATCTCCATGTGGATGGTCTAGGTTCACAGGGAGTCTCCCAAGACCTAAAGAATGTTGTTGGCAAGGATGATGATGTAAGATCCACGCCCGAGACTCTTGTTGGTAGATCACAACATCTTGAATCTGGAAGCAATGGAGAATTCATTCTATTCTCCAGCATGTAATGGTCATCTTGTGAATGTACCTCATATTGGCCTATTCGATGATTGTTGTTTACATCTTCTGACTGTGGTAAAATATGAAGGCTTTCTAATGAAGTTGAAGAGCATGTTGAAGAAACGGATGTTCCATCTGAGCATCGTCTTTTTCTGCACATTTCCTCTGAAATCCAAGGGAAAATTATTTTTTAACTTATTGTAAAAATAGTACAACAAAATATATTTGCTCAGAAGAGCATTAAACTTTTTTAATACAATCATATTTACAGAAAATCTGTATGAAATAACCTTCTACATAATGTCACCAATTGTAAGCAATTGATTTCACTGAAAGTTTCAATTAAAAGCCACTAATTACTGAAGTTTCAATTGTTTTTTGCGTTTTATTTATGAGTTACTATGTTTACACTTTTTAATATTTCAGTTGTTTGTTGAAAATCCCATCTTTAGGTTAACTGATGTAAATTAATCGTTCTTCCACACTAGTCAGGTGTAGACTAAGATTTGGGTAGGTAGAGTCGCTGAAAAATTCAATGCCATAGCGTGGTCCTTAAGTACTTAGGGCATAGTAAGTCATCACAAATGGTGTGTATTTCATTGTATATGAGAACCCCTAGTGGTTTACAGGAAAATATGAGTCAATTGGAGAGTTTAGTGTCATGCGGGCATGTTGGCCATGATAGCTCAATGGTTGACGGAGACCAGAGATCCATGGTTCAAATTCCAGCTATGGTATTGAATTTTTCAGTCTGACATTACCTATCCAAATCTTAGCCTAGATACAGCTAGTGTGGAAGAATGATTCATTTCCATCAATTAACCTAATAGTGGTAACTATGAAGCCTGGGACTTAAGTACTAATTGTATATTAATTTGCCACAAATGGTGTGTGTCTCCATTATATCTGAGAACTCCTAGTGATTTACTGGGAAAATACGAGTCAGTTGGAAAATTTAGTGTCATGCTGGCATGCTGGCCATGGTAGCTCAATGGTTAAGAGCATCTGGACAGAGACTGGGAGATCTGTAGTTCAAATCCAAGCTATGACATTGAATTTTTCAGTCTGACTCTACCTATCCAAATCCAATCTTTACTTTATAACAATTTGAAATTGTATGTCAAAGCAGTAGTGGATGCATATTACTTCTCCATTGTGCATTTTACACTAGTCTAACAGGTATAAAGAGTAAAGAAAGAGAATGTATGTTATGATTGCAATTTGAAAATGCATTCAAAATGAAGTACTGACATAAATGTTGATACTATAATGAACTAATATATATACAGAAAAGATAACATAGCTGACATTTGTTTTCTGTCAAACAAGCACATATGGGAGGGAATATTAACATATAGTCTCATTTTCTATGTATTTTCCTCATCAAATGTCAAGTGTAACAAGGCTTTTTTTAGAGTTGAATGTTTAAACTGACCTTTTACTTCTTTTCGCTTTTTCACGTTGGATAAACCACTCTCCCTGAAGCCCTTTGCAAAAGGATTATTGTAGATTTTCAGCTGCGTAATTTTCTCATTCTGAAATCAGAAAAACATCTAAACTTAGCTAGTACCTAAATGAAAGCAACTATAAGAAATTTTAAACCCTGCATTTTAAACATCTTTATTTTATTATCTCAGAACTCAAACTGAAGATTTTTAACACTGATTTCATGAATATTTTGATGATAAAAAGCAATTGTATGTCCACACTCCTGGGAGAGGAAATAATCATTCTTTGAACCCAGTACCAAGGTGAAAAGTTAGAACATTGCATGCTTGTTCTTGGGAGCACTCTTAAATTATTATCATACAATTTTTTTCTGTATAATAAATTTTTATGTGAGAAGTATAAGAGCAATTAACATTTTGAGGATTTGAAAATTTTTTACAAAGAAAGTAAAGAATTCTATTTAGAATTAAAACGTTAACATGTCTAATCATCTTTTCACCTGGCTTGCTTCCCGAGAACAACTTGAGCACGTCTTATTTATATACTTAAGATCAGTTTATTACTTTATTTTAATCTCTGTTACATGTTTCGGGAACATGTGTCATGTCCAACTGACCTGTGTTGTGGTGATTGTCTGTAATGGCGGCATTCATGTGGTGGTGAAATGTACTCTCAGAGGGTACTTGATGGTGGTAAATCAAAATTCATTAACAGTCGTTTGTGTTTCAAAATTATCTTTTCCCATATGTCTAATTCTACTGCATGACTGGTCGATTTGATAAGTGTAATGTTCAGTTTGATGTTAAGGTTGGTCATGCAGAAATGGTGTGAAACTGAGATTTATCCATTTGTTTGTATTTTAAGTATCTCAGATGTTCCTTTAGTCTGATTTCCAGATTTCTTTTTGTTTTTCCAACATATACTTTATCACAATCGGAACAATTGATTTTGTAAATTCCAGGGTCTTTTAATCTATTAAAAAGTAATTTCTCTATGCTAAATTTCTTCTGTGGGGCTAGGCTAATGTGTTTCAAGATTTTCATGAAATACAACATTGTCTATATTGACAGTCTCATACATTCCTTCTGCATGCAGTCAACCAATCATCTGCTAATCCAGTAATAACTCGCTTCATAGGTGGCATTAAGATTTTATACAAGGGTTTGCTTACTGAATTAAGGAATTAATTAATTACTCATCAACCCTGTCAAAGTTGTTAACAAGTAAACTTTACATTTATTTTGTGGTTGTCAAATTTGGAATAAGATATTTTACAAGATATGCAAGGTTTCTAAATGACAGCAGAAAAACTAAATATTTGAATGATTCCCCTTAAAGTAATGTTAAAATACATTGGTATTCGGTGAGATCAGTAATGTTATAATAATATTTTCATTATAAATTTGTTCCTTTCAAATGCCTTACCTGATATGCTGTGACAGCAATGAACTCTGTTTCTGCAAACAAAAATGTCGCTCTCGGGCTTGTGGAAAGAAGTGCACTATCTGAGGTTTTTATGATGTGTATTTTAGGAATGTATTTGTGCATTGAAGTAAGGACCAACTGCAAATAAAATAAATACAATTAGAAATTGCAACATCATGTAAAAAACATGCATTAATACATTCATTTTAGTAAGAAAAATTATTCTAATAATCAATTTATTTGATAAATTTATAAGTTTGTAAAGTTATGCAGACTTAAGTAAGTTCATTTGAAATATTTTTTAAGGGGGGAATGGAGAGAAGGAGAAGCTTATTGCAACTTTGTGAATAAATAATTTTGCAGATTGATAGAGAAGACATGAAACGTTCAATGCCATGGCCGGGATTTGAACCACGGATCTCCTGGTTTACGTCCAGTCGCTTTAACCCATTGAGCTACCATGGCCAACGTGCCGTCCTTACTGACTCATATTTCCCCAGTAGACCACTAGGGGCTCTCGCATCCGAGATACAACGTTTGTGGCGACTTACTATCTTAAGTACTTGAGTCCCAGGTTTCATCATTTAACTCTTATTATTTAAGTTAATTGATGGAAATTATTCATTTCTTCACACTAGCCATATACAGGCTAAGGTATTGGATTGATAGAGTCGACATGAAAAATTCAATGCCATGGCCAGGATTTGAACCACGGATCTCAAGGCCATGGCATTGAATTTTTCATGTTGACTCTATCAGTCCAATACCTTACTTAGCCTGTATATATATGGCTAGTGTGAAGAAATGAATAATTTCCATCAATTAACTTAAATTTTGCAGAAGTTTGAGTAAATGGAGTTAGGTCTCAATTAGTTAAAATGTTATAGTTACCAGACTTATCTTTTCATTATGTCTTGTGCAAAAGAGGTAAACTTATACTTGCAGAGCTTGATATTGTAATGAAAAGACTATATACACTTCCAAAGTAGACAAGGTTGTCTAAGATAATAAGACTTATTTTTAATTAATTTCTAATTTAATTCCTTTTTTTACATGAGCACTTATTCTTGTAGGAAGCAGTTTGTGTCTGTCTGTCTCTCTCTGTCTCCCACCCCCCCTCTTCTCCCTTATTAACAACTTAGATCTGCAAGGACGTTAAACGAGATTCAAACTCAGGCCTTCCAAATTAAAGGGCAAACCCCTATCTCCATGCATGTTTAATGAAAGTACAGATGATGTAGATGATATTGGAATCCATTTAGCTAAGAGTTACGTTTTCATAATAGATACTTATATTATTATATTTCCATTATGTATACAAATTCCTCTACGTATATAATTCAGTGCTGTTTATTGAACTACTACATATCCCAAATTTACGTATCAATTTTAACTCTTTCTTAAGCTGCTTAGTTTCTTGGGCCTATAGACTCCAACACCATGGTTCTCGAGCTATTGGGCTCTATTTACCACTTTTTGTCATAAATCTACATTATCTTGATTATCCTCGTTTCTAATTTTTTTCAATTTTATTTTTCATTAAACTTCAATACTTTTGTACTTAAAAGAACATCTGACTCCTCCTCCCCCCTCCATTTATATTTTTCAATTTTAACTCCTCTATATTGCTCACTTCTTATTTCTTTATATTTGCTAGGAAATTTTGCCCTTATTGGGAACTGACTGCTAGAACATTTCAAAATTCATAAGACAGGAGTTCAAATCTATTGTGTATACTATATAGTTCAAAACACTGTACATTCTTGTTTACAAAAGTAAATTCTCCCACATCATCTTTCCCCTTCACCCCATTACACATCAGTACTGAGCTCTTTGCAAAATGGTATCAACTTCTTGGCGTCACAATTCAAAACTTTATCTTTACTCATTGTTTTTTCCATCTCTTTTGTTTTCCCTTTTAACTACCACTCAAGGTGTATCAAGTTTATTTGACTTTCATATCCTTGCCTTAAAATCACTGATTATGATAAAGCTACTAACCAAGTTTCTATTTGATATTTTCTCTATGTCATTTCTTATTAAATTAAATAAGTTTGGATCATGAAATTCCGAGGGATTTGGTGAGTTATACACTGCTCCAATACACACCCTTTCCTCCCTCTCTATTCCACTTAATACCACCAAAGCACTGAACACTCTCCTAAATCTCTATAAACGTTCACTTTGTTTTGCAAGTCCTTCCTAACAAATAAACCTAAACATGACATACAACTCCTTTCTTTCTTTTTTACCCCTTGTTTCTTATAGAAATCAAAATCACTCACTTCCACTAAAATATCACTTGTCAACCAAGTCTGCAACCCCTATCATGTCACCTAATCTTAAACTCTGCATTATTATACCATTCTTCAGCTTCCTTTCATAATACAAGAGCTCCCCTTACCTCCGAAAAAATTTACTCAGGCAACTTGCTCCATATGAGAAAGATAAATCCTTAATTAACATTTTCTTATACTGATTTGATCTTGATACCTGCATTATAAAGTTACTAAAGTTTCTCCAGAGGAGAAATTAATGTTATTACAGGCAGAAATGAAATGTTGTATTTCTTGAACAGGCCAATATTTTTCAAACTCAAAAGCTGCCATTTACTGATTTTTATTTTTAAAATCAGTTAATAACGCTCATTCATACTATATAACAGTAATTAATTATACTCATACATGAAATGAAATGATAATTGTGGTAGGAAATGTTCCAGGCCTAAATAGAGGCTACTTGCTTTATATTTGTCAGTTTTGAAGACTGGAGAAGACCTCCGTGAAGACCTTCACAATTTGAACTGTGAACGTTCTGTTTACAAGTCGATGTTTTAACAAACTTTAGTCTTGTCTGCTCACTGATGATTTCTACGTCATTAACAATGAGCACAATGACAATTGTAACAATGTATTGTAATCTGTTGTTGGCTCAAGGGTGCAAAATAATATAACAGTACTGTGACCACTCGTAATTATGGCTGCACTGTGGTCACATGTTTAGACCACTCGACTCTCACCAAAGTGGCCTGGGTTCTATCCCAGATGACCATATGTAAAATTTGTGATGGACAAAGCGGCTTAGGGGTAAGTTTCCTCCAGGTGCTCTGGTTTCAACCACCTCTCATTCCACAAGTACTCCATTTTCATTTTTGTATCATCAGTGTCACCATCTGCAGTGCCGCATGTAGTAAAAGTGGACATTAAACACTAACCCCCAAATAAAATACCTTATCATATTTTCATCAAGTGTGTTCCTGCCTCCATCTCTAAGTTAAGAGAATTGTCTTTTGGTGTCTATTATAACTGAAATGTAAATCATAAATGTCTTCTACCGAATTTCACAAAAAGATTACCTTAACTGTAATTAAAAATTGGAAGCAAGCAAACGTGTCTTTTACTTATAAATACCACTTACATGTTTTGTGTGTGTAAGTGGATTGTTGGTTATCTTGACGGACTTCATCTTGATGGTCTCCCTCATCCAGTGTGCTCCAGAGGCTGGTGAATCTGTATGAATATGTGTGCGAGTGGAAGGGTGAAGCTGTGTCTCAGCTCTTCCTGTAGTCTTCCATTCAGAACCCGAAAACTTGTAACGGTAGTCATCAGCAAGGCACATCTCCATCAAAACATAATATTGAGCATCTGCCTCCAGCCCCTTGACATCAAAGCTTAACACTGGGAAAAGATTCCTGAAACATATCAAAGGAGATAAAAATTACCAACACTTGATTCTTTTAATTTATATCTGCATAATAGAAATGTATTGTTACATAAAACATTTATCACTAGTTTTTATTTCACATTGTAATCTTTCATCAAAGACATTTATTTCAAGAACCTGAAGGACTTAATAAACTTTTAACAGAATATAAATGTCGAGATAGAAAGGAGATGCTATTAACCAAGATGCGTTTAGCTACAAAGATAATTGGGAATTTTCACATAAGAGGGCAATTCGAAAATAAGGGAACAATAATTCATCAATTATTAATTATGAGTTAAATGGTATGAAGAGTATGTAGGTATACTAGCTACTGTGGAAATGAATGTAGTTCATAAACTGTTAGACATACAGAATTGGATTTCATGTACAGGAATTTGAAGAATTTGTTTAATAAAATTGTTAGTTTATATGGAAGCCTCCTAAAGATTAATGACACTGTTTCAAAATGAATTACAAACCTTTGTCTGGTAGTGCTGTACCATTTATATGGACAGAATTATCAACAGAGTTAGTAACAGAGTTAGTTCTGTTACTAAGAACAGAATGAATGGGCAAAAACCAATTTGGTGATCAATTTTAAACATTTTTATAAGACGTTTGCAAACATAGCCAAAAGATTAAGGGATCCAAGTCACAAAGCGTAGCCAATGGATTGAGAGCCCTAAGCCGCAAATCATAGTTGAGGAATTTTTTAAGAAGAGAAGTGAAGCAGCTAGGGCCTTACTGGTAATAAGAGATGATGGCAAAGCCTGAGATCCGTAAAGTTCAACTCCAATTCTCCATGATCGTGAGGAAAAGGCTCTAGTGATGCATAAAAACGGGTAATACAAAATTTGACAACGAATATGTTGGAAGGACTAAAACAACGCTGTTTTCGCGGATATCACTAGAATCGAGTTAACACTTTCCATCGCGCATGCGCAATTTTAACAAAATGTAGTACTTGACATTTGGTCGAGTGTATCTTAAAAAAAAAAAAAAAACCCTTAAAAAAACTGTAGTGTAGGTGGTACCGTACCTCAGTCACGTTCAGGAAGTCCCAAGGTCGAATCTCGGTCAGGATGAGTTATTGTTATGTTATAAGGTCTTTTCTGGGGTTTTCCCGTATCCTGGAAGATGAATGTCGGATAACTCAACTCCATGGACGCTGGGCTTCCATTTCACTCGTCGTCTGACATGACGGGATGGGAGGATGTAAATTAATATATACATATCGTCTTTCTTCCGCATTTACACGTGGGGAGGGGTCAGAAATAAAAGATTACCACGTTATTTATGCTCCGACTATGTTAAAGACCGCTTAATAGATATCCAAAAGCAAACAAGAGAAAATGATGATTGAAGTCGTTTCAGTTGAGTTAGGTACTCGATGTAGATGAAAATAGAGTTGCTGCAGATGCTAGCTATTGTATTAATGTAGTTAAATCTAAATACATTGTGAATTCCCATATAGTTATAACAATGTTGCTACGTAGGCTAAAAAAATAACTCCGTTCACACGCTTGTAAAGAGGTTAATTCACTCTCTGCGATTACCTTGACAGCACAGAACACCAAACTTGACATTGGAATAAATACACGCGGCAATATCCGATATGCATTTTTGCAGGTGGCTCTTCGCCTACTAGCAGTTGTTTTTATAGTAGCGCCACTAATAGAATCAGTTGTTATGCAGGTACCAGTGAATTTTGTGTTGTTTGAATATAAGTGCCTCTCCTTTAACATTCTCACTTTTCACAGCATCATGTGTTATTGTTCAATTACATCATATCCTTAATTAATGCTCATCACCGCATGATTGTTGAGGTGTTGTGAACATCAAAATCGCATTGTCAGCAAGCTGCAGTTGTATACATTAGACTCTACGTAAGTACATATTTATTCCACATCATTCTCTTTCAGTTCTGTTTCATTTTAATTACTTCAAATTATTCATAGTCTAATAATTAAGGAGTAATCTAAGAAATAAAGCAGTAGGTAAGTCAAATAAATCTGGAAAGATCTGCCCCAATAACCTTTGTTTACAAGCTGTGTCGACAAAAGACATCTGGAAATAACCTCCAATCATTGTTATGGTATTCATAATAGTATGTGTTATTTAATATTTTAACACCCTCGATGGCCGTGTGGGTTTCCCCTAAAGGCCGAATATATATATATATATATATATATATATATATATATATATATATATATATATTGGAAGAGGCAGGGTAGTGCGCAATGGTTAATAGATGTTTAACGCTACCTAGTTTGATGATTGTTAAGTTGCAATATGATTCAATTTGGTAGTGCTTAACGCACCACAGACAGTAAGTAAACCCTGGGGAGGCAGAAATGAAACAATTGGGAAAATAACTTTGGAAAGGAACATTCTAAGCACAAGTTTAGCGTATTCCCGCCATTTTCCAGTTATGAGAACTGAGGAATCCTGCAGAAAGCTTGTGTTAGGGAGAATGGTCCTGAAGGGATTTGAACCGTGGACCTTCAACTCGCGGATCCGTGTTTTTAACGAGCTCGGCTACTAGTGTCATGTTTCGTCCCACGTGTTTTAGAAATCAAAATAATTACCTATATGTTTCAATTAATGTACAATGTAAATATTTATCGATTACTGTTAAATGTAATTGTCTCTTTATCTCGTGCATTGAAAAAAAAAAAAAAAAAGCAACAACTACAATGCTAATGTTCCGCAGTTTTTTCATTGCTTGTTAGATTTCAGTTCGTATTATTGCTGAAATGTTATGTTGTGATTTATAGTTTTAAAGTAAAATGCTATATAATTTTACTGCATACTGTTGGTCAAGCATCATTGAGCTGAATGCGGTTTTAAATGTTTTATTTGCAGAACATAAGATGAACATAATTCCAAATATTTTCTTACTTATATAATTCGAAAATGCATTTTTTAAAGGAAATTGCTCAAAGTAATATGGTTATGCCCGCCTCGGTAGCGTATATGGTAGCATGTCTGCCTCACGTTCAAGAGGTTCTGAGTTTGAATCTCGGTCAGGGTGAGTTACCTGTATAAGGTTTTTTCCAGGGTTTTTCCTTATCCTAAAAGACGAATGTCGGGTAACTCTAAGCTCCATGGACCCTAGGCCAATTTGAGCATCATTTCACACATTCTATTCATCGTCCGATATGACTTAAAAATTAACGGACGTAAATTATAAAAAAAAATGGTTATATCTCTAACTCCTGAAAGCTTTATTTACGCCGTTAATTGTATTGAGTTTGTTTTGTTTTGTATCACATTGTGATACGTTTTTTATGCTTCTGCTCAGTGAAGAAAACTGACACATTACGCGGTTGTGTCGCTCCCAAATTGATTGGACTGTCCCCTCGCCGACATAAGAAGCTTGCCATGACCTTGGTTTGAATTGCGGAAGTACCTACGTGTACTTTTTGTGCTCTCGTGTTCTCTTCCTGATAATACAAGCATGGTTGTAGATTTAGGTCCGAAATAGGTTATTAAAAATGACACATGTCGTAAGAGACAGGATCTAGTCCACGTTCCATTCTCTTCCGATGCATAACGAAGCAAAATATATGAATGACTTCGTCATGGAAGGACATTTTGACGCAATTCTTTCTTCCACGCTGGTTACTCAGGCATCGTTTAAAAAAAAAAAAAAAAAAAAAAAAAACCTTAGTTTCGACCGATATGCATTATTACTCAGTTTACTCTGATATGATTTTGGCGTCTGACTTGGGGAGGAAAAGGAAAACAGCGATTCATTTTCACATATTATTTGGATACAAAATTGGAAAATTTAAATACACGGTGCTAAATATTTTAGAAATGCTTAGTGCTAAGTATGCTTATACGATGTAAACTAAGTTTCAAATATAAGTGCTTTTATGTCCATTTTTGTCTATTTTTAAAATTATATCAGTTTTATAAAGTTCATTTAGAATACAGAGTACCTCGCAGGCGCTTAATAGAAAATTGAAGATATGCTATTTACGAATTTATCGTGTTCGTTTCTCAAAGTTACAGATTAATATTTTTTCACACATTCACGCACGAGTGTATTTTTCTAAGGTCATACTCCTAAAAATTAATTTTCAGTAGAATATGGATACTGAATTTCGGGTCGAAAGTACTACTTTCTCTGCCTTAATCAAGTAAGTGGTAGGGGAAATAGGGCGGAAGCATCTGGTATATTTGTTGTTCAACAATGGGTTAGGAAAGAGGGTATATCGACGAATGCATAAATGCAACCTCAGCCTGTATTTTTAAAGTGGTGGCGACTAATCAGATGAAATAGTGAAGGGGCCCTTCACCTAATTAATATATTCCAATCTTAAATCTAAGTACGAATGTACGTGTAATTTTCACTGTGAATCGAATCTGTACTGACGACAAAATAATGAAAAATAAAAATATATGTTATTTTGTTTACAATAAAACATAATTATTTGTTACAAATGGTTACAAATTTGTTTAAAAATTATAAATTATTCACGGTTCATAGGACTAATTTAGTTAATTCAAATGCATCCTCAGCTCCTGTTTTAACTGTATATTTTTGCGTAGCTACTGCAGCTAGGCGATGAATTGTTCACTATCTTACTGCCATCTACTTGAAGCAAAACAGGTTTATGTATAGAATCATTCGGTAGTATTTCAAAATTCATCGCGCGACTTCTATTTTTTAAGATAAAAATGTTCTCCCAAACCATTAAATTGTTTTAATAATTATTTATTAAATTAATTAAATTAATTAAATAATTATTTATTATTTATTAAATAATTATTTATTATAATTATTTATTTCATGGATTTATTTTATGATTAAGTGACCTAATTATCTGCCACAGCTGATTTATCAATCTGTTTATCCCTAATATTTCTAAAATGTTTGTTCATTATGGCTTCCTATTACGTTTGGTCCTTCCAATGTA
The DNA here is from genome assembly GCA_030765055.1 of Mantis religiosa. Classification (NCBI taxonomy): domain Eukaryota; kingdom Metazoa; phylum Arthropoda; class Insecta; order Mantodea; family Mantidae; genus Mantis; species Mantis religiosa. Next base: position 80,944,084 of record CM060954.1, read on the forward strand.
AACTCGGCCGCAACTAAAAATTGAATGAATTGCGAAACTATTTGTGTGAACTGTGAAGAATTTATATAAGTGAGGTTTGTAACAAATTATTGTATTTTATTGTAATATTTGCATTGCTTCAGTGTGATTAGTTTCAATATGTTTATGTATTATTTGTATATTTAGTATTTATGATTTTTCAAATTCTTTCCCACGTTGAAAATGAGGAGCTTTAAAAGAAATATTACAGAAGACAGAATACTCTATAACTTCTAAATTTACATACCAAAATATCTTTCTATTGCGAATATTCACTGCTAACAAAAGCACTATGTACATATCTCTCTCTCTCTCTCTCTCTCTCTCTCTCTCTCTCTCTCTCTCTCTCTCTCTCTCTCTCTCTCTCTCTCTCTCTCTCTCTCTCTCTCTCTCTCTCTCTCTGAACTAAAATTCAAAGAAAATCTAGACCCTAATTCTGTAAAGTAACTGTTTAATCTTTTCCTTTATCACCCAGCGTAGACTGGACTAAGTTACGATGGGGATTCGGCACGGAGGTCCAGACTTGGTCTACTGTACCTATGCTCCCAAGTGGGGCACCTGCGGGAGGAAGGATGAGATTTGAGGAGACAGTACAGTACAGAGGGCAGGGTCCCTACACTTTACCAGATGAAAACATCGCGACAGGCCAGAACAACCGGCATCCCACCCTACTGTAGTCCGTAAACGGCTCCACCAGACCGGGTTCGGAGATCGGAGACCGTTCTATCGGAGCAGGAAGTTTTACTAAGAGCATATCATGCTGACATGCTACGTCGAGACACCCGCCGGACACTTCACCAGATGAGAGATGATGTGAAATGATAATGGACATGAAATTTTGGAGATATAATTAACCTACCCAGCATTCCCCTGGCATCCCGGAAAAATCCCATGGCTCAGGTAGATCGGCCACCGGAATCAAAACCGGACCTCCCGAATGCGGACTACAGACGAAACCGCCTGAGCCATCCCGCTCAATACCCAACGCAGAAATAAAGTAATGAAGTAAATGTTATCTTTATTTGTGCATTTCATGAGCTTAATATTAAATTAAGTGTTAGACATCTGAAAAGTCCAATATTGCTTAATTAACTAACAATAAATCATTGCTGAACACGTGAAGAGTAGTTTATTTTACAGAGATACAGAATATATCATTTTGCCTACTAATACTTAAACTGTCGTATGCGTTTCTAAATATCACAGTGTAACACAGCTTGTTATTATACGTCGAAAACTTTCCAATAATTAACAACTAGAAACTGCCATTTTTTTTTTTTCAAGTGCCAGGTTCAGCATTGGTATTTTTAAAAAGGACCTCGTGACAAAAGCAGGAGTGTTATCACTGATAGGAATAAACTGGAAACAGTTCTTGTTTTCCGAGGTCAGAGTGTTATTTGTCTCGGGATCGCTACACATTTAACACTAATGTATATACACTGACGGCGCCAGGGCTCTTGAGTAACAGTTGCCTGAGGCGTCCCAAGTCATCAAACGTTTTAGGATACACAAAACAAGTTCTCACATTTAGCCAAGAAATGGCCACCTCATTTCCGAAACTCAAACTTCAGGAATTTCACCTGTAGTGAGACCAGAAAACTCACTGCACTTATAAAAATTACTTTGTGACACTTATTTTTACTCTCTCTAGTTACGTGGATGTCGAGAGGTTCTCAGAACACTTCTTTAAAAAAACGTGTATGTGTCAACACCGTAGATAAAAAATAAGTTGGTTAAATACAAAAATGTATATTTTAATTCACATTCCAAGGAGGCCATACGACTGCTTTCAAGAATATCCCTTACCCCAAATTGCACTTTACATGGAAATCCGTTAACTTTTTTGGAAAGGTAGAGTCGGACCGAAAAAGTCAATGCCATAGCCTGGATTTGAACCATGGATCACTTGGTCTCCGGTTGCTGTAACCACTGAGCATGGCAACGTGCCAGCAGGATATTAAATTCTTCAAGTCTTATGGGTAAAATCCCACTTCATTTACACGCTGACTTGGCTACTGTTTTAGCCGAAGCTCTAGCTCAAAGACCTGCTATTATTCCTCCTCCAACAATACTCATTCACACTGTATTCGTCTTAATGGCAGAATATGGCCGGCAGTAATGTGTTAGCAGATCTCCTTGGGTTAAAAATATGTTCCTAGAATGCAAATGGTATCAGGAACAAACTTAGAGAAACAGCCAAATTCCTTGTTGTCAAAATAGTACACAAATGTTTTTGGTTCAAGAAACACATCTTTCCAACAACCAGAAAGCTTCTATCCCAGGTCTGATACGCCTTAGGATGACCATGCTGATGGTTATGGTGGCACGACTATCTATATAGATCGAACTATTAGCCATCACCGATCATCTGTCAGCTACAATTGGTTAAGAAGCAACTTGAGCGCATTTAACCACCAATAGAGGACCCCTAAACATCAACCGGTAAACCACTAAGAATTCTCACATAACATGAGACAACTACCTTAGTGGCGACTTACAACGCATAAGTACTTTAAGTCCTGGACTTTATAGTTTAAACCACTATTAGATCAATTAATGGAAATTAAAGTATAAAAGAATAAAAGTATCTATGGATCCTGAGCTCATTTGAGCATCATTTCACTCATTTCATTCATTGTCTGATATGACAATTTGGAGGTTGTAATTATTTTTAGAAGAAAAAACGCTTTATAAAAATCGGACTATCCTTTTCATATATATGTGAATTGAAAGTATATCTAAATTAACAAGAAATTGTCATAATAAAGGGTATTTGCAAAATAGTTTTAGACGCTATATTCTGCTCGTGGTCTTGCAAATAATATAGAATTTCAAAGCCATCACTTAGCTAGCGATCCTCTTTTTAAAATTTGACTCTCTTTTTAGCCCGCTATATTTCTTTTATGTCTATAAAGTGGGGATGGGTCTTCGAAACTTAGGATACCTGCATGGTATCGACATCGAACGATACTTTGGAAAATTCGCTCGATACTTCGGTAGTGATTCTGCACTTTTTATTTTATTTTAGAATCACAAAATATTATTCCCACAATTAGAACATTGTAAAGCCCCAGAAATGTCCAGGAATGTGGTACCTGCACAGTAACATATGCAATAAAATAATCGTGTGTCAGATTCAGTGGCAGTTAGGAGTTCCCGAGAAGAAATCACTGCACATCTCAACGACAACTTGTCACCTCCTCTTTCTAGTGTACTGGATTACTGGAAAGAAAATTCAAAATTTATAGAACTGAACAAAATAGCCGCTAAAAATTTATGTATTCCACCTGCATCAGTTTTCTCTATTTAGCACAGCAGCACTCATGTGACAGAAAAAGAAATAGACTTGACCACGAAAGGGTGAAAATGCTAGTATTTTTTAACAAAAACTTATGAAAGTGTACTGTTTTGCTTTTAAATGTCTAACGTAGAGTTTAAAATAAGAACACTGATGGTTCTATATTTTTTCTCATTCCATATTGCACCTAATTAATTTTATCGGCATTGCACAGTTCTCCCAACATTTTATTTTGTATTGAAACTAGAAGTAGAAATGACGACATCGAGTATCGTGGAAAATGTCGTGTATCGTTATCGAGAATCGAGTAACGAGAAAAACTGGTATTGACCCATCACTACTATAAAGCAATGTGTGAATGCGTAATGAATGTTTATCTTAGTTAACAAGAAGAAAACAAAAGAGTAAACGTTTGTAGAAGGTTGAGTAGAATGCAGCACATATCTCACAAGCCCCTTAGCCGCTGGTAGTGTGCATATCCAACACAAGCCAGACTTCATGTTGTGCTTGCCTACCGCAATGAAGTCATGATTAACCTCTGCAAAGCTTCTGCCACTGATGGATACGCGGCGGGGTCTGGCCGCTGATAAACACAAGTCTCGAGACATAGACAGATTCCAGGCACAGGGATTGGCGACAGGGAACTGTGAAATCCGCAAAGTGTTTCCCTTAAAAGCCAGAAAGCTCAGAACACGGTATTGGTTTCAAGCAGCCGGAGTCGGCGCCAAGGCGAGATACGGCAAGCCGCGATGGCACGCGTCTGGCCCATGCTGAAAAAGAACCGGCAAGGATCACACTTGACTTTCACTCCACCGTTATAAATACACAAGCGCCATTGCCAGGGAAATGCCTGTCCATTACCCCTCGCAAGAATGTCGCCATTAGAGAGGATGTCGGGATGTTCACAAAGAACTGGACAACGGAAGAAGGAAGTGGCCATTCCAATTCAGCTGCCTGACGATGTCCTACACCAGCCCTGTTAAAAGGTCTTGAGTGAATTTCGAAATACCTAGGTATATATCCAAAATGTGGGTACTCCAACTTATCCAGAAAGTTTGAGGTCCCCATAATAACACACCAGATAAAGAACCGCGCTGTATGAGTGTATGTGGTGTAAACATTGTAAACATTGCTTTCATCGTTCATTAATGGGTATACAAACTAATATTACATATTAATACTTAAAAATCAGAAGCTAACAACAGTTAAGCAAGAAATACTGCATAAAATATAATTATATGTCACAAACTTCACTTATCTTTAAAGAAAATTGACGAAATTTCCACACAATTTACAAGATAATGCTACAAAGTTCACATTTGAAACTGAAATTAATGGTTGTCTTCCTTTTTTAGATCTAAAGAATTTAAGAAATAAACTTAACTTTGGTATTTATAAGAAATCTACTCATACTGACAATTACATAAAAGTTTTAACCCGTTTTACATAAATTTGTTGTCTTTAATTCATTATAGTTTCATTTGTAGGTTAATAAATATACCCCTAAATAAAGAATATTTTAATAGAAAATATAAACACATTATAATACTGCTTTAATTAATGGTTTTAACAAAGATTTTAACCATAAAACGATTGGAACATTTAAATATAAAAAATACAAATTATATGTCTACCCATAAAAATAAAAGATGATTATAATTTTAAAAAATTTACCTACCATCCTTGGGCTAATAAACAGTTTCATTTTTTTATGATTTAGTATAACTTTGGTTCCTCAAAATAAATATAATATAGAACATTTGCTACATTTCTGTAAAAAGGTAAAATTTCCGATCGTAACAAATTTGGCAGTTATAGGTAAATTTAATTGTTTATGTTGTGACCAGGTTTACATTGGAAGGACCAAACGTAATTTAGAAACCAGAACGAAGGAATATTTTTGAAATATTAGGTTTAAACAGACTGATAAATCGGCCATGGCAGATCATTTTGGTCACTTAACCATGAAATAAATCCAGAAGTTAAATGCTTAACAATTGGTCCGATAGATTTAATGGTTTGGGAAAATATATTTATTTAAAAAAAATAGAAATCGCGTAATGAATTTTGAAATACCGCCAATCGATTCTGTTTTTAAGTTTGTTTCATTTTCAGAATTTGGTAATAAATACAAAAATAACACGACACCTAGCGGCGGTAATGACAAAGGAAACACTGACGACAGATGCAAAGAATTTTTGCGAAACTAGTCTCTTGAATTCCGTGAAAATTTCTCAGTTGTCCTAAAAGATAAGCGAAGTTCGTTACAAATAATTATATTTTACGTAGTGATATTACAAAGGTTATTTTTCGATCTATTTTATTTTTGCACTTTTTTTTTTTTTTTCAAAAATAGCTACATACATTACAACTTCACAGCTATAATCAAATGTGTAAGAACTGCTGCACTGTATATTGGCATTTTGGAGAGAGGTTACATTTGGTTTCTAACCATACAGAAAATACAATAGCAAGTGAATAAAATACATATAGAATAAATATACACCATTTAAGTAAAAGGAATGCAGAATAAAATACAAAGTCACATTTATTGACTTAACAAGTCGATCATCATACCTTTCTCTTTATATTTATACACAATCATGTGCATAAAATGAATATTCCATATATTTTAAAAAGAATGACAAAGCACTGAACAAGCCGAAACATTAATAACGTATAACTCGGGAAGAACTGTTATTTGTAATAAAGTGCTTGTTTTAAACACATCTACCCATTGCTTAACTATACCAGTTACAGAAATACAAAATTCTTTCCTAATGATCAGGGCTTTAAAGGCTATTGCCAGAAAATCCAAGTATAAATGTTCTCATATAAACATCTTCAATGTATCTATTTTGATAAAAAAAAATGGCAACTTTTGAGAAAATCGAACGTTTCAAAATGTATCTCATGCAAATGGTAGATTGAGATGGAGATTTTTTTTAATGTTCTTATCTGCCAAGGATACGACACGAAGTTTGACAAGAAATCCCTGCACTTAAACAATTGTGATTTTCTCAAAAAGTCTAACAATCTTGATTAAGACATTATGTTCCAAGTGAAATATATACTGTTAATTTTAGGGGAATAGCTTCTGAAGTTTTCACTCGTTAAGGTTTTTAATTATCGTCCTCCAACAATGAATGAAATGGTTTAAATGATGCTCAAATGAGCCTAGGGTCTGTATAACTTAATGTTACCCGACATTCATGTTTCAGTATAAGAGGAAATGCCAGAAAAAAAACTTTAACCAGAACTGTCACCCTAACCAAGAATTGAACTCAGGGCCTGTTGAACGTGAAGCCTACCACCTGCGCTACAGAGGTGGGCTATTCTGTAAGAGGCCCTAACTTAAATACCAAGCGTGGCTTTTAACAGTGTTTTCGTTTTTGGGTCATATTAAACAAAGATCTCTTCATCCGATTTTTTAAATTCAGAGGACTTCAAAACGCGCATTTCCGGCGAGATCTCAGCATCAAATGTTTGGGTGGAATGCAATACCTTTTTTGCCTAGCATGCAAGAAGTAAAGAAAGTAATAAGCTAATAACTATTATAAAGGTAATGAATGAATGCTGAAGCTTAAGGGCCGACCCACTTAAGGACGCTGGTTGCCGTCCTTTCACACCCTCCACCTCATTAGATCTACTACCTGGTTTTGGATGCCCACTTTCAAAACTGTGGCACTATTACATACCAGACGAGAAAAACATTTTATCCAAGCATATGCTTTCCTTATTTCTGTTAACAACTTTGAGGATCTTAAAAGCATCGAAATACAACCAAACAGGCGTCCTTAGGGCGCCAGACATAAGTAAAATTCTGTTGAGAAAGGTTTATTCCATATTTTCAGGTACATCGTAATAGAGGTTTAAGGTTAATATTTCATATCTTTACTTCAAACAACATCTACACATCACTAGAGGCCTTGAACTTTTATTAAAGTTGTAAAGCACCTCTGGTTGTTTACAGGGAAAATGGTGTGAACAGAAAGTATCGTATATTAGGATATAAGTGTAGTAAACTGTTTATAAGGATTTAAAGAAAACGTTTCTGTTTCCCAAATTCTGTCGCTCACTTAACATGACATATTGCTATTAATTTTTTCCATCATGATAATTATGCTAATTGTAGTGTTATCTACTTAACTGCTCATTAACAGTTTATCAAAATAACTGGGCATTTCCAATCTAAAAAATACTACATATGAATCTTGTTTCATGACCAACTTCTATTCCAGAATGATTACATCGTCACACAGTTTCATTGGCATCAACGACTTTCGCCTTATATTAGGAAAGCATGAAGGGGTTGAAAGAGGTATCACTTTAGAGATCATATTTAAATGTTTACTTTCAAGCTTTTTCTGTCTTTCCGTTGCGCCAAAAGCGAATTGATTAAATTATGGAAGTACTTTTATATTTTCATAAATCCTGTATGACTTCATTACTTTATTTTGACATACCTTTTGCATCTGCAGTCCGTAAAATATTGTTCCTGTAAACATCGATAAAGGTTTTCATATAATCGATGAAAACAAAAAACAAAATTTAAGGCTGGCCACGTAGCTTAGTCGGTAGAGCACCTGCCTGCCGTGCTGGGGGTCTCGGGTTCGATTCCTGGCAGTGGGGGTAGGGATTTTTCTCTGACCAAAATAATTCATCTTCCCCTGAGTCTGGAAGTATGAATGAGAGAGCGAATGTATGCGGGATCTAATGATTAAAATCCAAGATATGAGTTATCACCTTCGATATGTTCCAAGGGAAAACGGCCGCCGATGTGACTACTGAAGTTAATGGCGGGGTATAAATGGAATAGAAAGAATAAGATTTATTGTCTTCCCTTTGCAATGAATATGTTCAATATAAATATCTCAATATGAACATTTCCTTACTTCCGTTAAACTTGTTACTTCTTTAAGAGTTATTGTTTTTTTTCTACCACTTTGTCTAAAGCAGTACTGCATTGCACCCAAATTTTGGATTGTGGTTTAGCTAAAATTCTTTAACATAAAGTCCCTTAAAATTATAACTAAAATGAGAAACTGCAATTGATACCAAATTGCATAAAGGCCAGCAACCTTTTAGAACATTGGCAAAACTGTTTGATTTGCTTGGAAGTTTCAGTTGTGTATTTACATGAAAGTATTTACTGAGTGCCATTATGATACTTGTTTTGATTTTGTAATGCTCCACTTTATACAACCAAAGTAGATAAAATAATTTTACGTCATGATAACACATTTTGTATACAGCAAAACTAAAAAATGATTATTTTGGATGCCTTATAACTTCCATCATTGACCCTCCACCATACAGCCCTGACCTTAGTACCTTGTGATTTCTTTTGTTTCCAAAAATTAAAGATAAAATGCGTGGAATCACTTTGTTACCAACTAAAGCAATGGGACATTATAAAAGCTAGGTTTTTGAGGCGCCTCAAAAAAGTGACGTTGCTTTAAGGCGTGATTACATCGGATGCAAAATTATTATTTATGATAAAGGGAAATATTTTGAAAACCATACAACCGTTAATTTTTTTAGAATTAATCCTTCGATTTTGTAAAAAAGGTTCTGTAGCCTAATAGAGTATCTTGTTATTGTTACACGCTTGATATTTTAAAATATATGAATTGCTTAACATACGAAAATTAGTAAAATGAAATATAATAAAGACCTAGGGGTCCCGGGTTCGATTCCCGGCGGTGGGGTTGACGAATTTTGTCCGATCAAGACAATTCCCCATCTTCCCCAGAGTCTGGAAGTATGAATGAGAGTGCAAGTGGTGTGTGTGTGTGTGTCTGTGTCTGTGTCTGTGTCTGTGTCTGTGTCTGTGTGTGTGTGTGTGTGTGTGTGTGTGTGTGTGTGTGTGTGTGTGTGTGTGTGTGTGTGTGTGTGTGTGTGTGTGTGTGTGTGTGTGTGTGTGTGTGTGTGTGTGTGTGTGTGTGTGTGTGTGTGTGTGTGTGTGTGTGTGTGTGTGTGTGTGTGTGTGTGTGTGTGTGTGTGTGTGTGTGTGTGTGTGTGTGTGTGTGTGTGTGTGTGTGTGTGTGTGTGTGTGTGTGTGTGTGTGTGTGTGTGTGTGTGTGTGTGTGTGTGTGTGTGTGTGTGTGTGTGTGTGTGTGTGTGTGTGTGTGTGTGTGTGTGTGTGTGTGTGTGTGTGTGTGTGTGTGTGTGTGTGTGTGTGTGTGTGTGTGTGTGTGTGTGTGTGTGTGTGTGTGTGTGTGTGTGTGTGTGTGTGTGTGTGTGTGTGTGTGTGTGTGTGTGTGTGTGTGTGTGTGTGTGTGTGTGTGTGTGTGTGTGTGTGTGTGTGTGTGTGTGTGTGTGTGTGTGTGTGTGTGTGTGTGTGTGTGTGTGTGTGTGTGTGTGTGTGTGTGATCTAATGATTAAAATCCAACGAATACGAGTTAACACCTTCGATATGTTGCAAAGGAAAACGGCCGCCGATATGACCATTGCAGTTAAAGGCGGGATATAAATGGAACAAATAAAATAAAAACCTAGTTATAATGCTTGTAGACCCTTTTTAAACAGAATTATTTGTGATTTTTTAATTTTTTTATTTGTTAATTTGATAATTATTTGTTTTCAATTTTCATTTGGTAACTTTTTCTAATTTACGTCTTCCAGCCTTAAATTATATCGCAGATGAATGAAATGAGTGAAATTATGTTCACGTGAGTCCAGGGTCCATAGTTCTTTTGAATGATTTAATTTGAATATCATAAAGAGTATAACTGGATATCGTAAATAAAAATGGTTGTCAAATGCAGCGCAAAATTAAAATCAAAGTACCCTATTTTATTGCAATATAATGTCTCTGAGTTAAGTGCAACTGAACGAATCTACCAGGTACTGAACCACCAGCTACTTGACACATTCGTAAATCAACTACCTGTCTCCGAAGTTGCAGAAAAGGATTGGGTTTGAATTTTTCTGTCCTGTTGATTCTGGCGCCGAGGTTGTTTTGTTGGTGACCATGTAAGCATGCGCTGGACCTTGTAATTAGCTCTTTCAAAGAAGGTACCCTTTTCCCTTTCTGTATACCTTATGCTGTGATGTTATCACTTTCACAGTTGTAAGCGATACCTACGTTTCCTCATGTCGTTTCTCAGTGACGCCTCCTTTAAGCTAAAAAATTAACGGCATTCTAGATCTTTAAAACGATAAATTGCAATTTTCCTTATGCCCGTATTGAAAGGCCATCGCAATGCACTAAAATGTGCTGAATTTATTGCAGTTAAACCTAAGAAGATTAAAAAGGCTCCGTATTTGCGCATGAGACCGGCATTCCTTAGATCGCGGGTTCTACTCCTGTCGGACAGGTCATTCTGATCGTAGGTATACGAATGCTGGTTGGTTCCGCTTTTACTAGGATTTTCCTGTCCATCATTTACTTTTATCTGTTTCACCCCATTTGTTTCAGAGTTGTAGCGTAATGTATTTTATTTCCGTTGCACATAAAATAAACATGAGTTTTACAAAAATATTTATTGATTAATATGAAGCAGATAGAATACACATACAGTAATAAGCTTTTAGATTGTGAAGAATGGATAGAGAAAGTTGCATGTCAGTTTTTTAATAATGGTTCCATTCTCAGTTATACTATTTTTCTCCCTATCTCTACGTATTTTTTTTTAATTTATGTTCTCCAACGTAAAGTCATATCGGATGACGAATGAAATGGGTGAAATGATACTCAAATGAGCCCAGGGTTCATGGAGCTTGAGCTACCCGACATTCGTCTTTCACGATAAGGGAAAGCTTCGGAAAAAACCTTATCTAAGTAACTCACCCTGACCAAGATTCAAACTCGGGACCTCTTGACCGGGAGGTAGATACGCTACCATCTACGCTACCAAGGCGGACATGTCTTTCCTTGTAGAGGTGTCATATCTGCCTTTTGACTAAGCAACAAAATAACTTGGCTTATTTTCAGATTAATAAGTGGTATCTAAAGCTACGGGTAGACGTAGGCCGCGTCGTGGCTGAGTGGTTAGACCGCTCGACTCTCACCAAAGCGGCCCGGGTTCGTTCCTAGGCACCGCAAAGTGAGATTGTGATGAACAACACGGCGCTGGGGCGAGTTTTCTCCGGGATCTCCGGTTTCCCCGGTTTCCCCCGCTATCTCATTCCACCGGTGCTCCATCTTCATCTCATATCATCAGTGTCACCGCCTGCGGTCCGTATGTAGTAAAAGCGGGCGTTAAACACTACACATTTTTATTGGCTGCAGATGTTACACTTTAAATCCAAATGATTAAGACACGCGGAACTGCAACGAAAATCTTATGCAATTTGTGTACTATTCCTTATCTTGTGTGATTCCAAAGAAAAATACTAGTGCTTCGTAACTGAGTACACAAAAGCCACTTTTGGAATATAAATTACATAAAACCAAATAAAAATTTCAGGCTAAGAAAACATTTAGGTTCTGCATTATTGGCATAGTCGTATGAAATCCCCAAATGAGAGCGTTTGCCGTTTAAAAGAATTCTTGCTAATGGTAGAACCAAACAGTACTACAGTTAATAGCTAAGTAACGGCTGCAGTAGGTATGGAGGCATGGTGATGAATGAACACAGTTCTTATCTCAAGTGGACCAACAAAAAGAAAGCGTCTGCAATTATCTCGCTATCGGCCAGGCGAGCTTGTGTGCACTGTACATAGATTAATCGCTAAAAGTACACTCTTGTTTGGTATTGTGAACACATTCCTCCACTACAACCATTATTGAGCAATGTTGTCATTTCCGTTACCAACTTAAAGGGAAATTCCATGGCGGTTATAGGCTGATTAGGCTTAGATTGTGAATAATAAGCATTTAGGTAATTTAAGGACTTCTGAAAGGAGTGTATTAATACAATAATACATCGGCTTCGGTGTGAGCAAGTTGAATAATTTTCCAAATTTAATCTATGTATTAATTAGTCAGTCAATCAATTGGCTGTGAATTAAAATGAATACAATCCCCCCATTTTCTTCTATCAGTAGCAGACCGAAGACTCTTCCTCTTATTGAAGGACTATCTTTAACAAATAAGTAAATTGATTCCAGAAAGCATTTTTTACACTTTAAAATATTCTAGCAGCCAAATTCATGAAGAGAAAATTCTAAATTTCTATTCGCAGCATAATGTTTTAAGATTTTTCATTTCATTATTTTTATAGCTGGTTTGAAAATTGCACTAATTTTTCAAATCTTTTTTGACTGATTCTGTGGTCTAGTGGTTAACATGGTTACCTCTAAATCCAGAGGTCCCAGGTTCAATTCCCCAGCTGCCGGTCCTCGTAGCCATAGTCGTTAGTGCGTATGTCTCTAGCGCTCCATCGCGTAGAGGGTCGCGGGTTCGGGTCCCGCCTTGGGCATGGGTGTATTGTGTTACATGTCTGTGGCTTGTGTGTGTGTGTGTGTGTGTGTGTGTGTGTGTGTGTGTGTGTGTGTGTGTGTGTACAGCTAGAGAAAACATCCCTTAGATGGCCAAATGAGTTCTTCCTCAAAGGCCCTAATAATAATAATAATAACAACAACAACAACAACAACAACAACAACAACAACAATAATAATAATAATAATAATAATAATAATAATAATAATAATAATAATAATAATAATAATAAAGTTCCCCAGCCCCCAGCTGGGGGACTTCTCTTCGGTAAGAAATATTCTTTATCTTCCCTAAAGGCTGGACGTGTGAATGTGTGTGTGTGTGTGTGTGTGTGTGTGTGTGTGTGTGTGTGTGTGTGTGTGTGTGTGTGTGTGTGTGTGTGTGTGTGTGTGTGTTGTGTTAATACAATGAAATAAACAAAAGTTGAAACTACTCAAAGATGAATACCACACTGTAAGCGAGTTAACACCATTGCCAATGAGAAATGATATTGTTCCAAAGGTAAAAGGCTGCCATTATGATTCGAAATATTGAACATGAATTAGCGTTTTTCCGTGCTTTCTTGTCTTCAAAATATTTTGTTGCTTCCTTGAAAAATGCATGAAAAAATTAGGTTAGGTTGCTGCTTCTTCGAGTTGTGGGCGGAATTCATCCTAAGGTATTAAGACCTTGTGATAGGTACTAAGACATCGAATTGCCCATTATGCTTTGTCCTGGTATAATTACAAAGTCACGATATTTACTGGCATATCAACCGTACGGAATATTTACATACATTTTCTTCCCTACCCAACTCCATTGTAGAATGATTCAGTGTTATCTTTGTGTGCACTTCTGAGCGGAAGTTGTGGAACTTGACGGTATACAAATAAATACTGAGATCTGCAAATAGGTTTCAAAACAAAAGCTTTGCCACAAAAGATTGCTTCAGCTTGAAGTAATGCACGTGACTCTGTGGCACTTCATATTTGCAGCGTAGTTCCACTGCATGCTGCGTGTTATTTGCTAGTATGACGTACAAAGTACTGGTCAAATTCGAGAATGTGTGTTTTATATCTTTATCCAACACTTGCTTGTACAGTTGTGCTTTAATAATAGAAATTAACCTACTAAAATAACTTCAGGGTGGATAACATTTCACTTTAACTACTGTATGAATAAAATACCTACAATCACTAGACCTACTTTCAGGTATATTTATTGTAGTTGTAACTTTAGTAATGAAACGTAAATCAGTAATTACAGGTACCACTTCTATTTATTCAGTAATTAACAAATAGTTTCCTATATGTTCACGTTTTACTAACAATACATTCCTCAATGTAACTTTCTCAAATAGAAAAGACTAATCAATATCGATTCTCTCATATGAGATTTTAGCCAACGATGTTTGGGACACACATCCAGCCGGCCTTGGTATAAATAGCCATATATTTCAGAAAATAAAAGTGCAAATAATTTTCCTATTTTATTATAGTTTAGTTATAAACGATTAGGGTAAGTGTTGGATAACACATTGCCTGGCACTAATGGATTAAAACTTTCTGTATAATTGCGGATAAAATACGTGATGATTCATTAATAACTATTGTTGCTTTTTATATTCTACTCACTTAAAAATGTGATATCCAGATTTCAACAGAAATATATGCTTTGAGGTCCATTGAATTCCCTGAAGGCAATTAAGTTCACAATTTCCAAAAGAGCCAACCAGGAGAGCTTTAAAGAATATTTTCTTAAAAATATCTTTTGCAATAAAACGTTTCTGTTATTTACTATTTTTTAAACATGTCTAACAATTTTGATTAAAATATTATATGTTTAAGATATTTACAAGCTAAACATTATATTTGAATTTCATGCAAACAAACTTTGAAGTCCTTTTTCAGTCTGCATGTATTTTTATAATAGCCCGTTATGGTAAACCGTAAGAAACAGAAGACAAATACTTACTAAATGCCCCTCAAAATGCCAATCTCATTAATATATAAAATATCGACATATCTGGATTTAGTTTTTGCCAAAGGCTTACACATGTATAGCAACATGAATAATAAAAACGTATAAACATTAAATCTAGGAAATAAAAATAAAACTCCTGTACCTTATAGAGGGGATTACATATTAAAGCAGTGATTAACTTCTTTTTGAAGCAGCTAATTGAAGGGTTTTTGAGATTATCAGGTAAACTATTAAATAATTGTAATGATATATTAACAAAGTTGTTTTGTGCCTTGGTGAACTTACATCTCCTTAAGCATAAATTATTTGAAGTCCTTGTAGGATAGTTGTGAAAAACATTGCAGTAGTAAATTCATGCAAATTTTCCTTCATATAGAGAAGATAGTTAAAAACATAAATGCAAGGAAGTTTAAGTATCCCCAGTTCAATAAACAGTGGTTTGCAGTAAGCAGTACATTGTATAATCCTGACAGCCCTCTTTTATAAAATGAGTAGTTAGCAAAATTATAGTTGCCCCACAGAGGTATCTATAGATATGTCTAATATATCTTCATTAATGATACTCTATCAACATTTTGTCTTAACATACGTGAAATAAATAGTCCTTTAGTTATTTTATTTGCAATACAGTCAATATGTGTTTTCCAGCACTCAAGAATCTTGTACTGTTGTCGAGATCATTTGAAATCCGATTTAAATTAAAATGAATGTTTACTGTCTTGTTTTGGATTATACCTCCTTCGCACTGCAGATAGAAAACAATCTTTGGTGGCAATAATTGGCCAAATAGTGGGTTAGAAAAAGTACTTATTTATTTTAAAATTAATATTCACGAGTGCCTTAATACTTGGGTGTGGAGAAAAAATATCCTATACCGGGCACTATAACCTTAATTCTCTTTAAATGGTGTGCTACCAAATAAAGTCAGATCTGTTAACATATACATTTTTCCAAAACATGACATATTTCAAAGAGAACCGCTCTCCTTTGCGGCCGGGGTGTAACCATTGGCCAACAAAAGACGACCTTCATAAACAGGGCATGAGACAATGAAGCCAGTCTTCTGGTGCCTTTATTTCCTACAGATACACACCTTTTAAACCCTAACCTCAAAGTAACGCCGCCCTTGACAGAGGAGTGGGGCAGAGGTAAAACGTTTTGGAAAAAAATCTGTAATATATGTTCGTAAACGCTCTTCAGGCTGTTATAAATTTGGACTATCCACTCTGAAAGTGAAAAAAGAAACAACTTTACTACTTCTGGTTTACCGCATTACCTTCCTGTACAGATTGGCTTCTATATAAACAGTCCAGATCACACTGACACTCCCAGAGAGGGTATATCTAGCCATGCATTTGGTGTGCATTTTTATGGGGCAGTAGTGGCTGAAACCTGAATGACTGAATTCAATGCATGACATGTCTGCTTGACTATGAATTGTTCCATTTCATAATGAAATATCTTAGATATTGCTTCTCAAGATAAAGGTGAATCGTTTCCTCTGGCCATAGAGCGCAGTCTGGGAAGGCATTGATGTTCTCAAGGAGATTAAGTTTGGTCATAAGTTTGGAAATAATTGGGAGATATTATGATTGATTGTCAGGTTTGAAGTTAAAGACTGGAAGAAAGTGGTTGTTCTCAAACGATAGTTTCTTCAAATAGAGAGGAAAGGTGAAGCCAAAGGATGGAAAAGAGACTTGTCATTTCGGAGACGTCCATATAAAGTGTGAGCCGTGAAATGAAAGCATGTGAAGTAATGTGAACAAATTATTGATGTGCCCATAGACCGGAAAGCTGAAATGGAAGAACCGGTGGCTCGTTAAGTGTAATGGAAGACCTTTGAGCCGGGAATGCGATAGCCAATACGTAGCCTACAGTATATGTGGATAACGGGACCCAGGGTGGATTGTTATCTTTGTCATTGAGAACGAGGGTCAGTCACATGCTTATGTTTTGTATACAGTATTTAGTTGGTTTTCTTTACAACTTAATGTCCCAGAGCTCTTCCCTGAGCCAACTTGCACAAAACACAAGAGTTCCTTTCTATTTCAAAAGTAATTGTTTCTAATGATCCTACGATAGTAGAAACAATGTAAGTAATGAGGGTAACACTTGACATCGATCTCCTCCTTCAGCATGCCATATGGCGTTTAGATTTAACATTTGTGCATGTTGTTACTTTTGCACAAAATTGAATTTGTATTGTATGCCATGTTACCAGTTTTTATTTAATTCAGTATTGGTTGAATCTGAAAAGTGCATTCGTTCCCCTTTTATTTATGAAATATTACTTCGTGAATGTTGACTGGTGATTAGATTGATTGCTTCTCACCAAAACGGCCCAGAATCATCCCAAAGGATGGTATGTAGAAAGCATCATCTTTCAAAAGGTCCTAGTTCAAATCTCAGTAAGTATGAGTTATCTTAAGGTTTTCCGGGTTTTTCCCTTATCCTAAAGGACGAATGTTGGGTAACTCTAAGCTCTATGGACTCTGGTCTCGTTTTACCTATTTCATTAATCGTTCGATACGACTTAACGTTGGAGGATGTAAATTAAACAAAGCGGCATTTGGGCGGGTTTTCTCTGGGTTCTTCGGTTTCATATCAACTCCTTCCTGACTTTCTTACTATACTTTAGGCTGATCAGTCATCCTGGTTACTCTCTCTCTCTCTCTCTCTCTCTCTCTCTCTCTCTCTCTCTCTCTCTCTCTCTCTCTCTCTCTCTCTCTCTCTCTCTCTCTCTCTGATTCAGAGTTTGTCTACTCAACAGGATCTCATCCAAAGCACTAACTTGTAAGTCCTGCGGGGGGGGGGGGTTAAGTCTTCTGTTGAAGAGGTTGATAATGAAATTAATTTGATGTTAGTATTAAGATATTTTTATATGACTTCATCATTCTAACAATACACTGAATAGGTAAGATAAGGTTTTGGTTGCACATTAAAAGAAACCTTTATGGAAAATAAGAGATAAATAGTAAGGATAATATAAATAGCAAATAACAGTAAAAAATAATGCAGAAGAACTAGGAAGATAATAAATAAATTAACATTGTTTTGAAAGCAGTGGTAGGCTAACGGACATATGTTGAACTATAGCATCAGAATCATTGGTAGCATGACGCTAACTCACTTCACGTCTAGCAGGCAAAGGGAGCAGACATATGTAGCGTTCCGTCTCGGAAATTTTGTTAGAAATCTACAATTCATGGAAATATTTGTTTTGAAATGAGTGAAATAATATATGCGTGATCGGCACGCCCTGAAAAATTAATATGAAGTTTTAAGCAGTAAGACTTTATACAAAAAGTAAATTCCGTGTCTTTCTTAAGAACACCTATGCATACCCTGAAGGTTAATTCTCATAGCTGTGCCGAGCAAGTCTGGAAATAAATACTGATGCTGGTGAGATCTTCGAGATTCTTATTAACGGAATCGCACATAGAGACGGCTCAAGGTTAAACGAAGAAATAAATAAACTGCTTTCTAATGAAGCGTAGCGCTATCCCTTTCAAAATCCATGTACCTCACCATACTGATTCTTCAAACAAAAGTATTTCCGAAGTATTACAATTTCCGTATTTTTGCGTATGAAGTTCAATGCGATGATGGTAGTGGTGAATACTGGCTCACTTTTTGATTGGACGTTGGAATCAGCAGCAAAGGAACATTTTAGCACATTTTTAGTTCAAGTACCTTACTTCTGTGACGATTTTACTGAATGAGAAAGTGATTCTGGGAACAAGAATGACATCGATAATGGATCAGTGGGCAAAATAATGGCAGAGTAAAAAGGTGCCCAAGGGAAGAGTGCCCAAGAGCCGCTTCTCCGCCGCTTCTCCTCGGCTACGGCACCATTCAAATATAACTGGAAAAGACAGAACTTACTCTTTTATATTTTGCTCAAACTACAGGTTTGCTTCATTACAGTCAGCTTTTTATACTGGTGAATCAGCCTACCAGGTTTTGGTAAACTGGCATTACAGTGAAGGCGAAGAAATGAAAACATCGATTCTTTTCCCAAATAAATACGCCTTAAGCTACGATTTCTATAACACAAATAACCAGCTCTGATCACTTATTTTTACTTAAATGCAAAGATGCCGCAGGAAAGTTAAACAGCAATAGATTGATTTACTTCTAAATCCAGATGTTGCAGAAATTGCTTGTTTGTTTTCACACAATACAGGAATCGTTTAACATATAAATATAGCGAAGCAATATTCTGCACTTCTAAAGGCACTAAATAAGGCTCTATGGAAAACATACATATTCTGCGACCACCAAGAAAAATAATTTTATCAGTCGCCATCAAATATAGGTTTTCTGATTTCTAATATTGGAACTTCCTTCTTTATACAATTATTTCTCTGTTAACTAATAGAATATAAATACAAAAGAAGTAAATCAAAACTTTATGAAAGGGTTTGATATTCATAACACTCATGCACACATCTATAGAATTAGAATTACGGTTATTCAGAAAATTTGACATCTGTTTCGTTACTTGCACATCTGCATTATTTGATAAATGACAATTAAATAAATAAATAAATAAATATAACAAAGATTCCACTGTCGCTTTTAAAACCTGTTTATCGAATTGATATATCATGGTCATCAATGAATATTCCTTGGCAAAAAATTCTGTGGATTAGCAACTATTTTCGACACTATGGCATTCTTAACTGAAAGCCAAGGCCTTTTTTGCAAGAATGTTTTCATAAATCCAATAGTTCGTGTTCAAGTACAGGGATTTTATAAATTCGTTTTAATCTTTCAGTAGTTTATGATATGAAACTATTTGTTTGATATCTCTACGTGGTCAGAACGAATTCACTTTTTTAATGATGAAGAAATCGTTTAGGCTATCCTACATATACACATTTTCTCTCTGTAACAAATTATATATATATACTATACTATTATATTTATATACCATTATATATTATACTATTATATTTATATACTATTATATATAGTTATATATGCATAAAATATAATTCGGCACCAATTTGATTGCCAGCGCAACGGTAATCTTCAAACGATAGACAACAGTTTTCGAAATCGGGCATAATTCAAGATCTTACAAATGTTTTGGTGTGTACATGTGTTTGTATTAGTTGATAAAAGCTTGCCGACAAGGTCACGATAAGAACAATTTACAGCCGTTACGTCAGATGTAATATACAAATAATACACCAGTTGACGATCAAAACGAGCCTTGCTACGAGTCTAGCAATCCGAACCAGTGTAGGGTATACAGTACCCTATATTGCCCTCTTAGTACACAGAAAATTACATATGTTTAATATTCTAAATCCCATTTATTTAACCATAAAAAGTACTGAGTCAAAAATCATGTGAATCTAAGAAGATACTATGTATTGAGTAAAATCAAACTATCACCACTATTGAAAAGCATAATATTCATAATATTATATATTAATATAATAATAATTAACAACAACAATAATAACAACAACAATAATAACAACAACAATAATAACAACAACAATAATAACAACAACAATAATAACAACAACAATAACAACAACAACAACAACAACAACAACAACAACAACAACAACAACAACAACAATAATAATAATAATAATAATAATAATAATAATAATAATAATAATAATAATAATAATAATAATAATAATAATAATAATAATAATAATAATAATAATAATAATAATAATAATAATAATAATCTACAAAGTTTAAGATCGCACACTATCTACACCAGTAGGAGTTATGAAGTGGGAGGCATTTGAACTCAGTTACGATACAACATTCGTTACCGCGAGGTCGGTCCGCTTTGCGTTTCACCGTCTCGGACAAAATACTAAATACGCAGGCAAATCGTTTATTGCACCTTTTATCTTTCATGTGGAAGCAAAACGGATAGTCTGTACTGAAAGGTGTGCATTTTGTGGCAAAGCTACAACCATAAAATAAATCAGGTGTTAAATTATGTGATTGGGTTATAGGAAAACTGTTAGACGAAGAGGAAAAAGCAACTAACACCCGAAGTAGATACATATTAATCTATCAGCTGTTACCTAATTATCTGCACTTGTTACTCCAGTCTACAAAATTATAACACAATCGATTGTCAACAATGGACTGTTATATTCAGTGTTGCCAGTTTCTTCTTCCCTAGTTCAGTGAATTGCATATGGGTAGCCCTTGATAAACTGTTATTTATTTAGAAACTCAGTTTATTTATTTACCAAATGATACTAGAAATACAGATGAAGCAAGCTTCCATTTAACTTCTCGGGAACATAGGAACATTTCTATAAAACGAGTTAGTTTTTCTGGCCATCTTAGTTTATTTCCATTTCTACAGTAGAGCAAGAGCAAAAGTGGCCTATAGTTACTTACCGGCCGTTCTTTGTGATAATCATCTCATTGCCTATGACATGAAATTCACGCCAAAGATTTTTGTCCTGCAGTTCAACAATCACATTGTTGAACGATTCCGGATCCCTCGAAGTACTGCTGCACTTCGGCAGTATCGAATCCATCGAGAAAGGACCTGCACAAAAGAAACTCCGATGTGTTACATGTGAGCACAAAACAGGGAGCGTATTTTCTGAAAATATGGAAAAACAACTTGTTATCAAACGCCATACTGGTCGACAGCTGCAGTCAAAGACGTTGCTGAAATAAAGTGCCTGTTTTGCTCAAGCTAATAACCACAAAACTCCGAAATGTAGTGAATACAATGAAAATTGACAAGAAGTGGAGAGGCTTTTTTAAGTTAGGTTTAAATGTCTTGATGTTTACGGAACAAGCCGTATAATGAAGCAAAATGCCTAAACTGAATATCTGAAAGCAAGGAGATCGCCATAGTAAAGGCAAGTGCGTCTGTTTTATAGCATTATAGTGGGGAATCGAACCTACCTACCTCAGACATTACCATTCTGGTCAGTGATGTTTAAATGAATCTAAAAACTTGGGAACATGTTATATCTGTGTTTAACAGTTCAATTTAAAAAATGTTTTCATTTTTAATAAATCAAGTGTGCAAGGTAAAATTAACTAATCTCAATTACTAACGTATTTGCTATGACCATATGGATGGAAATTAATTAAACTTTACTTGAGCAAAATCCATTACTAAAACATATTTTTCGAAGAAGTATGTTGTTCGTTTAAAGTTCTTTGAAACTGACACTTAAAGGTAAATAATCAAATATAAATCTAACAATACATATTGAATCTGTAGGAAAATATGTCCTGAAAATTGCATGGTGATTTCTTAGTTACAAGGTAGCGAATTCCTCCTCAAATAATAATTTAAAACAATAAAAAGAAAACTGACCATAACAGAATAATTAATTATACATTTCTTCGAAAACAGAATTTAGAAATTTAGTAGACGGCCTTGCAAATAAATCGCAAATCGATATTAATTGCTCAAAAGGCCATAAGCAGCTATCATTATCATATCATTCAATCGCTGAGTTCTCCATTTAAATCATACGAAGTCCAACTTGGAATTGGCAATGTATGACTTAAAATTTATCAATCCCCTTTTAAATGCCAAGAAGATAACTGATATAGTAGCAAACTATATTTGATACCCAATGGGAGAACAAGCTTTTAAATTTATTTTTTCGCACATTTTTATACTCCAATTGTAGCTAAATGATATATGCCACCCAAAAATTCAATCTCAAAATTTTTACAAACACACACATATATACATATTAGAATATCTTTATTTTCATTTCAATTACAAATTATTATACATTTATATACTCATTACTACACTGAGTTGCTGGTTATCCTTGGGCCCAATAGACTCAAACTCTGGGGTTGTCGAGCTAATGGGTCCCTATTGGCAACTTAAATAAAATAAATATCTTCATTTTCGTCATATTTACTTATCTTCCTCAACCATTTGGCTCTTACTTGGCCCAAAAAGTTCCCAATTTCAATTAAATTTGTCCTAGTTTTTACACTCATTAACTTCATTGCTTGAATTTCTTTTGGTAGCCTTGCCCATTCTGTTTTACCTATCCTCTCCCTATGCAACCTAGTTTTTTTCACTTTCTAAAATCAAATGACTTTCTTTATCCCTTTGGTGACCCAGTGGGCATTTCTCCAGATCCCTCCCTCTTTCCAAACCCTTCAATTTTGCCGTTCCACATCACTTTCATCTCTCTATAAATTTCCAGTGAGCTTTACAAGTTGAAGATTCCTAAGATTTCTTGCCTTTCAATATCTTCCGTTCTTAACCTAAGTTCTTTCCAAAATACACTTTGCAATAATTCCCTGTTTTCCAACATGACACCAAACCCTATTTTTAACATCATTTCCTTTATCTTATTCAGCCACGAATCTTTCTTATTTAGTCTTTCTTGTACTGTCAAGCATTGACGCAGAATATTCTGCTCATCCAAACTCATAATTCTCGCCCAATATTTTAACACCCTTTCCACCATTATCCCTCTAGTTCCCAGTCTTCCCAATTCTGCTTGCGCCACTCCATTTGGTGAAGCTCGTGGTAAGCCCAAAACTTGTTTGCAAAAGTTTCTATGTATCACATTCATATTTGCACCCCCCTCCTCTAAACCCCGTAGCTCTACCCCATAGAGCACTTTTGCTTCTACCACTATATATATTGAGATCCACTAAATAAACAACCCCTCCCAAAGATACTTTTAGAAAAATGATATGCACATGAGTTGTTTGAGAGCAGCATTAACTCGGGTTACCTCTGAGATCTAGGGGTAGCTTGTCTGCTTCATATTCAAGAGGTCTTGAGTTCGAACCTCTGTTAGTGTGTGTTATCTGTATAAGGCTTTTTTCCGGAGGTTTCATCTATCCTAAGAATGAATGTCTGGTAATTCCAGGCTCTGTGGACCCCAGGCTCATTTTAGCATCCTTTTACCCATTTTATCCATTTTGTCCATTATGGCTTAACCGATTAAAGGATACTAAATTGGAAAATAAATAAAAATAAAAAAGTCTTAACTCAGAAAAGAAATGTTGGATGAATGTCGAACTATATATATTATCCCTAAGTTCAATGTCTTCCAAAAGTGCCACACTAACATTTTTACAAGATTTTCTCCGGCCCAAACTACCCTTTATATCGATGCTTTTCAATCTGTTTCACTTACTGAAGAGTTCTACGGCATCGATGAAAATTCCACATGTGAAAATGTGAGTCAACTGTATAATTTAATGTCGTTCTTGCACGTTGTCTTGGTAGCTCAGTGGTTAGAGCAACTGAGGCATCCGCAGTTCACAGCATTGAATTTTTCAGTCTGGCTGTACTTTCCAAACCTTGCATTAGACACGGCTAGTTTGAAGTGCAATTAACTTCCATAATTGACCTAAAAGAGGTTTGAACTACAAATTTCGGAACTTAAAATACTTACAACATTGTAAGTCTACTATTAATGTAGTTGTCTCATGTGTATATGAGAACTCCTAGCGGTTTACCGGCAAAATACCAGTCAGCTGGAGAATTTAATGTCATGCTGGCATGTTGACATGGTAACTCAGTGGTTAGAGAAACCAGACGGAGACCCGGAGATCCGTAGCTCAAATCCTGGCTATGGCATTGTATTTTTAAGTCTGGATAACTTTCTAAAATTACACTTTTAAAATATTTGCACGTCCAATTAAATGTATGGCTTGAATTTTCTGTGACTGAAGTTCTCTCCATTCTGAATAAATTTTATATAATTTATAAAACAAGTAAATCACAATAACTAGTGAACTACAAAAGCTTACACCCCACAAAACACAGAAAAATTATATGTATGTGGGCCCAATTATTTTCGAGTTATTAGTTACTCTTGGTTTGGTTTTCTTAATATTATTTGTTGTAATGCTTGATATTTATTATTTGTTTCTCGTGATATGTAACCTAGGTATGGAGTTTCAAAGCATATAACGATACACTTTATAAAGATTAGGCCTTCGCTTCTTATGTACCTCTCTTTGCCCAAAAATAAATATGTAAAATAGTCTTTCTGCATTTTACTTCACTAACATGAAGTGGGTTGAAAAACAGATTTTGTAAGAATAGTTCATAATGCGTATAAACTGTGCAGAAGTCACATTTCTCAAAAATACACGAAAACAAACGTTATATATGAACGTGGTGCAATATGCGTAGGAATTCCAGGAAATTGCGTCCTTTGTTACAACTTTGTCCTTGCTCTTGGCCTACAAAAGTCGCGACGCGGTGCAACACAGCAGATTTACGAAGACGCATTAAGGAGCATCCTCGATACCTGGAATCGGGGCACAGCATAATAAACTCCTTATTTTTTCCGGTGTCAAATTGCAATTCATGTTGACACAACCAACATGTGCTTCTCACGGATTTTGTAGGGGCTGATGATTTTCTGATGGCCCGTGATAATCACTATCACAGTTCCGGTGCACAATCACCCAAGCGAGGTAAAATCCACCTTCTAATGCGAGGTCCATTTTCGAGAGAGTTCTGATGACATGTTGATAATGACGTCATCTATTGTTTGGCTCATAACAAAGAAATAGTGATCGAGAGTGTTAGTTGAATAGATTTCATGGGAGAAATTCGCCCTTCATATGTTTTTTCCTCAATCGTTCTCCAGAGCAAAATATTGGAAGTTTATCATTAACAAACACACACGATTTTGTTTTATGAAGAATGAACAAGCGTCCTAAAACAAATGACTCCAAGAATAAAATTATAGCTTTATTTTCTCAGAGTACCATAATCTTTACAGTTTTAACCACAGTTACAGAATATTGTCACCACAACTTTGTAAATGTTTATGGAACTTATTTTTGTTTGACAAAACATTTGTTTGTGACAGTGACGTGTCTTGCAACTTCATCATTAATCATGTAATTATACTGTTTTGTAAAACAGACATATCATTAAATAGAATACGTCAGATTTCTTTAATAAAAACGGAGGAAATCGGCGCAAGTGATTTGTTTTGGATCTATGAATATTTCCAGTCAATTACATAAATTATCGTTTAAAATATTTTAAACAAATATATAAAACAATTAATCTGTATAATAAAACGAAGATAAAAACATATTTAGCATAATAATGCAGTCAATATGCACGATTTGCCATCGCCATAGGTCAGTAGTTGCTATAACATATTTGTTGAAACTAACTACATCTCCTGCCCCCCTCCTGCAAAATGGGAAGTTCGCCTCAAAACTGCGTGTAAAATGGCATTAAAATTGTGTAATCTAAGGAATTTAATCCTTTGCTTACTCACAAACTGTCAGTAAATAATTTAATTCCTACGTAATATATTATCAAAGAAAAACAGTAAATAATAATCAGATAGTGAATAGATCATGAAACGATTAGGGGAACTGAAGACAATTGTAAACGTCGAATTGTACAATGAAGTTAAGAAAAACATTTATTATTTAAAGTGGAAAAAATGTTTTGCAGTTAATTACACTAAATGTAACAATATTATCGATACTTAGTACACAATGACTAGCAAAAAATTGCACTTCGCTTCCGTTAAAGATTTAGGTGTCAATTTTACTGAAAATTTTTCTTTCAAAATGCACATCGATTCAGTAGTGAATCAGGCCTTTAAAAGCAAAGGATTCATAATTAGGAATGGCGCACATTTCGCAAATATAGCTTCTCTCCTCTGCCTTTTCAATAGTTTTGTAAGTTCCAAACTGGAATACTGTTGCGTAATTTGATCACCGTACTATAAATCTCATATAGCACGAAATGAAAAAGTACAGAATAAGTTTTTTTAAATAATTATTATAAATATTTCATGATATATCCTAATTACATGAAGTACACTGAGCTGCTTAAAGTATATAAAGTGATTTCATTAGAAAATCGTAGGAAAATACAACAGTTATTCCTTTATAAAGTGATTAACGGCAATATAGATAACACTAGATTTTTACAATAAATTAATTTAAACACCAGACATCCAAATCTTAGGTCCCGTTCCTTATTTTACGAGGTACGTCCAGAAAGTAAGTTCTGTTTGGAAATAAAATTAAATTGTATACAGATACAGAAAATTTATTTATTGCACATAATTCTACAACTCTAAAACTACTTTTCCACAGAACTGCCGAAATTTTGCAGGCATTTGTCATAGCGAGGCACAAGTTTTTGTATACCTCCTTCATAAAAGTTAGCCGCCTGTGTCCTCAACCAGTTGGAAACATTTTCTTTCAGCTCTTCGTCATTGTTGAAGTTTTGATCGCCAAGGAAAGATTTGAGATGCAAAAACAGATGAAAGTCGCTAGGATCAAGGTCAGGGCTCTACGGGGAGTGGTCAAATACGTCCCAGCCAAATCCCTGTAGGATGTTTTTCGTCGCATTTGCAGTGTGTGGTCGTGCGTTGTCATGAAGAAACACAACACCTTTTGACAGCATTCCTCGGCGCTTATTCTGTATTGCGTGGCACAATCCAACGAATCACAGATCTGATTTCACTAGCGGCGGGATTTTCAATCAGCACCGACATTGTAAACAAGCACAACAAAGCGTACGTGGCAGACAGCAATCTCACAATGGCTCACCTTTCTTCCCCTTCATACAGAGCGTCTACCCCGCATGTGCAGAAGTGCGATCGCAGAGCTGCAGCGGAGATAAATTGAAACAGAACTTACTTTCTGGACGCCCCTTGTATTATAATAAATCCAAGACGTTAATTTGCCAGAACTCTCCCCTTTTAAACATGGTAGCTTGGTACAACCACCTTAGTGACATTTACCATCTTGATCATAGTACTACCTATCGTATATTTAAAAAACAATTCCAGAGCAAATTCCTGTAATTTCTTTTGCTTTGTAAATAGGGCATTATTTGGTAAGTCATTAATTTTAATGTGATATCATCCAATAAATATCTTATCAGTAATATGTGATGCTGTGTTTCTTACACTTCCAAGTTTGTTTGTTACTTATATTTCAATGGTTGTATGTTCTTTTTTTCTTATGATTATTTGTAGTTCTTATATGGTTCATAATTACATTTCTGTTATGCTTGTCAGTTGGTAGTTGCTTTTCATTTAAAAAATTTGTATGTTATATCATTTGAAGTGTAGTTAGTTGTTAGGTTTACATTTTATTTTTATATTTTTGTTTATAATGTATTTTTTTATTTTTTATTCATGTATTGGATATAATCAACTACATACAATGTGATAACTGGAGCAATGGCCTGTAACAGCAATATGAAATAAATAAATAAATAAATAAATAAATAAATAAATAAATAAATAAATAAATAAATAAATAAATAAATAAATAAATAAATAAATAAATAAATAAATAAATAAATAAATAAATAAATAAATAAATAAATAAATAAATAAATAAATAAATAAATAAATAAATAAATAAATAAATAAATAAATAAATAAATAAATAAATAAATAAATAAATAAATAAATAAATAAATAAATAAATAAATAAATAAATAAATAAATAAATAAATAAATAAATAAATAAATAAATAAATAAATAAATAAATAAATAAATAAATAAATAAATAAATAAATAAATAAATAAATAAATAAATAAATAAATAAATAAATAAATAAATAAATAAATAAATAAATAAAAAATAAATAAATAAATAAATGATTGCTTTCACACTAGCCTTCTAATGAGAGTCTAGAATGGGCAACTTACCACTGTAGCTCAAATAGTAAGAGCACCGGCACGACCTTGGCTTTTTTCTTTTACTCGCTTTCTATACGGTTTATCTAAAGAGAGATGGTGAAAGTGTTGTGTTTCACCCACATTTCATCGAAAATACATATTTCGAGTAGTTAGTATACACCCCGAATAAGAAAGCAAGCACTTTTAGAAAAAGTATTCCTGAAAAAAATCGAAAAATGTCATACCTGAGTCAGACATCCGCCAAGGATGCCTAGTTTTAATGAAGTTTTAATGAAGGGAGGCGAATAAGTTAAGTGATCGCCATTAACCTTAGAAGAAAGATAAAATACAATCGTATGTGCATATTTTGTTTTCCTTTTTCAAACTTAAATGTTACACTCCAGTATACCATTTCTAAAAATATATTCAATTAAAGTATTTTATTTTTTAATTCTTTTCTTTGGAATTAAACAAAGCGGATCATTTCAGTGTTTATAGCATAAGCTTTTAAAAAGTGTCCACTCAGAAGCCAATGTGTGTTTATATGCATGATAAGGATACATTTATGGCGTTTATTAGTTATGAATAAATCATTCTGTTCTCTAAGTCTATTTAGAAACTTTATATGTATACGGTATTGAAAGTGACAAACTGTTAATGGGTATTTTGATAGATTATAAAATATAATGGATAAAACGGACAACATGTTGTAATTTTTTAAAATGAAACATACTGAGCATCTCTATCATTAATTAACGGATAATTCCTCTAAAACTATTTGTTAAATCGACAAATAAAGGATTAATAATAAAACACACAATATTTCTCTTTAATGTTTTATTAAATGCTATATTTTTGAAGGACAGTCTTCAAATAAAACATGGAACATTCCTTATATTACAAAACTACAGACAATATTTGGTGTAGATGTCATATGGAATGTTTACTCCACTTAAGCGCGTATTTAAGAATACATACGCATTTCCTGTGAATTTAGGCTTTTGGTAAAAATTGTTCTAATTTGGTACTAAGTCCAAAAGAAACTTTCCGCTTCATTGACGCAGATCCGTACGCCTAGGCCGTATGCAGCCCACAATGCAAACGTTCCCGACACAGGCTTCAGCTGGAACGTTGGGCAATCATTGGGTTTCAAATTTCGTCGGAATGCTGTAGAAGCTCACGCAGCATCTTACAAAAAACTAAATACGCAGGCAAATCGTTTATTGCGTCTCTTATCTGAACAATATTATCTTATGCTGAGCTTGTTTGTGTGCGGTTTCTGCAATTTCATACGATGCTAATTTATGCATGTAATAAAACTGTAAGAGAAGTTTTACGTTCTCTATTGTCTACTTACCTACAGTATATACTAAATACTTTATTTAAAAAAAACAGACGAAAAATAAGTGCTCTTTAAAAAAATAAATATAGCAGTGTAAATAAACCTTCAAAAATTCCCGAAGAAGAAAACTTTAATTTTCAGTGAGAAAGGGCCGCGCCGTGGCTCAGTGGTTAGACCTCTTGGCTCTCAACAAGGCGGCCCGGGTTCGATCCCAGGTGACCGGAAAGTGAGATTTGTGGTGGACAACACGGCGCTGAGGCGGGTTTTCTCCGGGACCTCCGGTTTCCCCCGACATCTCATTCCACCGGTGCTCCATCTTCATCTCATGTATCATCAGTGTCACCACCTGCGGTGCCGTATATAGTAAAAGCGGGCGTTAAACACTACACATTTCATTTTTAAAATGAGAATATTTTCTCCATTGATTTATCTGCTTTTTGTTTCATAAATATGTCCCGTACTTAACTACAATGGCCATATCCGCGGCCACATATATGAGGATAATGACTGCTAACTCGTGTACATTTATCACTAGATTTCTTTAGGGTTTTATACATTAGACTGCACACACACTCACACTCTCGTTCATACTTCTAGAACTCTACGAAGGATAGGAAATAAACTTGGCTAGAGAGGACTAAACCCGTGACCCCTGACACAGCTGGCAGAAGTTCTAGCAACTGGGCTACGTGAGCAACCCACAACCAGATGCTAGATTTATTTTAAAATGGAGACGAATACCTTCTAGAGTCATTGTACGTACATAGCCATGCATATTCTGATTTGTGTATGCCAATTCATGGGGCTTTCTCTAGACAATATCGTTTATTTTTACGTAGCTTCTACAGCTAGATGTATTCTTGCAAAATCTTGTTCTACCTACTTCATTTTAATCGAGATAAAAGTTAATAAATATTTCATTAAATATTCCATTGTGTGTACATCAGGAATGCAGCAGGATACTCAAATCTTCGAAACGTGTCCATGTATTGGCTTTAAAATTTTATCTATACTCTATGCGAGACATAACAAAATGCTAATCAGATATTTCGCAACGAATAACTTGAACCAAACATATGAGACGAATTGCTTGTTTTAACAGCAGCTATGTACATTTTTAGTGTACTAGCATTTATTTCCGTTACTTAATGACACTCAATTCCCAGGTTCATATCAGCGCCGTTGAAATTTCGTCTCGTATAAGTTCTTTTACGTGCAAAAGAAATAATCAACTGACATGGGACTGTTACTTTTAAGTAAATTTAAAAAAACTATGATTTTTGGTCGGATTTGAACCTGCGATCAGTAAGCCGGTGCCTAGCCAACTGAGTCCAGACCAAGCCAATAACAAGGATTACCTTGAAGCTATACAAAACATATGATGTTTTAATCAAAGTCCTTAGCACCGTTATGAAGGGTAAAAAACAAATTGTTCAAACATTCTCTATTAAAGAGTAGTTTGGGGTGAATAAATTTTCTTGAAACTGTCGTTTAGCATGTTTGGAAGATGCAGAACTTAAATACCAAATTTGGTATTTCACCGAACTTTATACAAATAGTTATTTGTTAATTTTGTCATTTGATGGGCTGTCATTGTATAAAATTATTTTTCCTGTTGATCGTTTTTCATGTTTTTAAAACTTTCAGGTAAATAGATAATTGCATGGCAATTAGCAGTAACGGTATTTTTATCTTCTAATATTGTTGTAGCAAAATGGCCTGGTTAGGGGTAAAGGAAACTAGCAACTAATCTTAATGAAACTGCGAAACAACCAAATCTGGGAATTTTTCCATTTTTGTAGGGCTAGGCTTTGTTTTAAAGACCATTGAGCCATAAATCCAACATTTATCATCAGTAATGTTATATCAAGGTTTGAAGTGCCTGCTTGAAATGCTTGAAGAATTTTTCTGCACCAACCAATTTTGCGTTGTTAGTCTCGATCGGAAATCAGTTTATGTGGAATCCATCGACAGTAGAAGTTTCTCACGTCTAACTGTTGCTGTAAAATTCGAATTATTAATTATCATTATTTATTAAGATTAGAATAATGATGCGGCTGTTACATGTGTATTTTTTCCTTTGCTTAAATTTTTTCTATTGATTTTGGTTTGAAAATACATATTTGCTTTTAATTCTTAAAGGCAAACAACTTTAAAATAATTGTGGAGTTGTCTCTATGATATGACCCCGTCAGCAATATTAAACTAAGGAAGATCTGACACAAAACCAGTTTCTGAGTGGGTGCATATTCCACAGGTAGGAAAACGGGGGATTCCTTAAAGACTTATTGTTTTATCTGCAGATGTAGATGAACTAATAGTGGTGACTCATCACAGCTATTACTAAAACTCGTAGAAAAGTTTTTCTGGCATTCCCGAAAGGCTTAGTGCTATTTACAAACATACTCTCTATAGGTAGATAAGACAAGACGCTACTAGATTTACTCAATGTTAGTTTCTAATTGCTGCCTTAGTTATTGCTATTTAAATTACATCCTTTATCGTAACATTGTTTTAAAAGCGCCAGCAAAGCTTAATTTTACAGCTTCTGATTGTTGAAGGGAATTTCCAAAAGGTCCAGCAAAAAGGTCAAAATTTATTTTGAACGTGAGTCATTATTTATTACCTTC
The DNA here is from genome assembly GCA_030765055.1 of Mantis religiosa. Classification (NCBI taxonomy): domain Eukaryota; kingdom Metazoa; phylum Arthropoda; class Insecta; order Mantodea; family Mantidae; genus Mantis; species Mantis religiosa. The sequence goes on from CM060954.1 coordinate 80,976,363, forward strand.
AAGGGAAGACAAGTCAATGTTCATGAGTCACGATGAGATGGTACCTGGAAATGTGCAATGTTTATTTAGGGTGGTTATTTTAAAAGCAAAGATTTGTTATATTCTCACACATCATACTCGATGTAATTAATGACACTGAGCGAAACGCTAACATTTGCTGCTGAACTATTTAAAAATAAAAATATTAATATGAGTAGGGTATAATTTTATACTTTGGAAGTGACGTATAAATAATATTTCATCGACATATATGTCAACATTACAGAAAATCTGCAAAACTCTTCTCTGTGTCGTGTGGGGACAGCGTATCTGATTTGCATTAAGAGTTCTGAGTTAGGATTTTATGTGAGGTGAGCTATATTTTCTTTTCTCCTTCCCTTATTCTCAGACATTCTTGGACAGCATAACTCTAAGGCCTCCTAGTTTATATGGGCTTTATTTCACGCAGCACATTCATGCACCTTTACAAATTATTTTAAATGGTTTAGGCACTGTTTTATTTTAATTAACGTCCCTCCAGCGTTAAATCATGTCGGTCGATGAATGAAATAGATGAAGTGATACTCAAATGAGCTCAAGGTCCACAGAGCTTAAGAGTTTCCAGGCATTCATCCTTCATAATAAGGGAAAGCTCTAGAAAAAAGAAACCTAATTCGAATAACTCAGCTGACCGAGATAAGAATTCGAGACCTCTTGAAGGTGAAGCATATAGATACTAATAACAACAATAATAATAATTTTCATCTTGACGCTACACTTTCAAATGCGTTCACAAATTATGTGTCTTGTATTCTGGTATTAGACATACAATTTCAGAAACAAACTAGATTATCTAACATTGGACATTTTTTTTTTTTTTCAATTTAATCAAATATAAAAGTAGTGGCAAATGTTCAAATTTTTACATACAAAACTATATATACAGTTATGCTCTGTGATTCGCCTAAAAGTGAAGCTTTCCACCTGCACTAATTCCTTGTCAAATTGTTGAAAGTAAACATATTTTGACGAATCGCCATTCTAAAATGCCAGTAGGTAGTAGAACCTCATTTAACGGAGCTTCGGTAAATTCGAAATGTTCCTCTGGCTCTTTTTTCACATACGCCTAGGTTTTTGGCATAAAATATTTTGGTTGAATAATTTTACACTCACTTCCCTAGGTTTTTGGCGAAAACAATAGATGCTAATGACATGTCCTGTAATGACCACCCGGAGGGAGACTGGATGATGTTTTACTTATTAGGGAACGAATCTGGCTTTCGAATGTTGTAAAAATATATAAAATATGGCACTCCTAGTTCAGAATTTCGCTGAAAATTCCTAAATATTTAGCAAGTTTCCAACTTACTCTGAAGTACGCAAATTTTGTTGCCATTCATATTATGGTTGTATCATAAACGGTATAACAAGGGCATAGAAACACGCACATTCGCATTTGTTTCTCTTATGATTATTTTACAAATTACAAATTACTATTAACAAATGCTTATTGGCTGTCCCGTAGCTCAGTCGGTAGGGTACCTGCCTGCTGTGCAAGAGGTTTCGGGTTCGATTCCGGGGTGGGGATGGGGATTCTTCTCCAACCAAGATGATTCCCCATCTTCCCCAATGAGAGTGTGCATGTGTGCGTGATCTAATGATAAAAATACAAAGTACAAGCAACCCAACGTATACGAGAACACCATCGATATGTTTCAGAGGAGAACAGCCGCCGATATGACCACTACAATTAAAGACAGGGTATATAATGAACAAAAAATGCTTATTCTTCTCTTTATTATTAATACAAAATAAACATCCGTTACTGATACACATCTCGTTTGAGGTAAAAGAGTAACATAAAGCGATTGCAATGTTTTTAAAACTAGTCGCTATGTGATGGGTGTTATTTCTCTTCGCATGGTCAGAAAAGAAACATATTTTTACATTCATAGAGCTTTCTCTATCCATGTTTCATAATCTATCAACAAAAGCTTATTCCTCTATCTACTTCTTTAATCGAAATAAATATTTGTAGAAATGGTGTTACATATTTTTTGTGGGTACAATGCGAATAGGAGAATAAAATAGGTTTAGTCAAATCTTTTATGAGCTGGTTGGTATGTGACGGTTTAATTTCCATTCTATTTGCAAACTAGGAGGAAAGAAAGGAAAAAGGAACAGTGACATCCCATTTGAAAAACGTGCAAGTATTGGAAAATGCATACGAATAACAAGAAATACCTCAGAAATAGTTAACTCTACAGAAAAGGGGCATAAACTTTGTGCTTCGACTGAGTCTACAGGTATTTTTCAAGTTAAGATTTTGTCCATCGCTTACGGTTTCCCAGTTATTCAGAATGAAGGGGACATCAGGGATTCCCGGATATGGATTACATTTCATGAAATTATCTAAAAGATATACAATTTTAATCAAAACAGTGAAATATTTTTTTCGAAAAAAAAATAGTCATTTAGAGGGACACTCGGGAGATGTAAAACTTCAATACCAAATTTGGTTTTAAGCAGACTTTTGGTTTTTTAGTTAGGTTACACACACACACACACACACACACACACACACACACACACACACACACACACACACACACACACACACACACACACACACACACACACACACACACACACACACACACACACACACACACACACACACACACACACACACACACACACACACACACACACACACACACACACACACACACACACACACACACACACACACACACACACACACACACACACACACACACACACACACACACACACACACACACACACACACACACACACACACACACACACACACACACACACACACACACACACACACACACACACACACACACACACACACACACACACACACACACACACACACACACACACACACACACACACACACACACACACACACACACACACACACACACACACACACACACACACACACACACACACACACACACACACACACACACACACACACACACACACACACACACACACACACACACACACACACACACACACACACACACACACACACACACACACACACACACACACACACACACACACACACACACACACACACACACACACACACACACACACACACACACACACACACACACACACACACACACACACACACACACACACACACACACACACACACACACACACACACACACACACACACACACACACACACACACACACACACACACACACACACACACACACACACACACACACACACACACACACACACACACACACACACACACACACACACACACACACACACACACACACACACACACACACACACACACACACACACACACACACACACACACACACACACACACACACACACACACACACACACACACACACACACACACACACACACACACACACACACACACACACACACACACACACACACACACACACACACACACACACACACACACACACACACACACACACACACACACACACACACACACACACACACACACACACACACACACACACACACACACACACACACACACACACACACACACACACACACACACACACACACACACACACACACACACACACACACACACACACACACACACACACACACACACACACACACACACACACACACACACACACACACACACACACACACACACACACACACACACACACACACACACACACACACACACACACACACACACACACACACACACACACACACACACACACACACACACACACACACACACACACACACACACACACACACACACACACACACACACACACACACACACACACACACACACACACACACACACACACACACACACACACACACACACACACACACACACACACACACACACACACACACACACACACACACACACACACACACACACACACACACACACACACACACACACACACACACACACACACACACACACACACACACACACGTAGCGTAGATGGTGGCATGTGTGCCTAAAGTTCAAGAGGTGCCGAGTTCGAATCTTGGTCAGGGTGAGCTATCTGGATAAGGTTTTTAGGGGTTATCCCTTAACCTGAAAGATAATGTCAGGTAACTTTAAGCTCTATGAATCCTGGTTTCATTTGAGCATCGTTTTACCCATCCGATATGACTTAATGTCGGAGGACGTAAATTAAAAAACAAACAACACACATGCGTGGACCTTTTTCTTTGATTCAGGGAGTCTGAAAATATTTGCTTCCGGTGAAATCTCAGTAACTAGTTGTTGGGTAGAATATATATTTTCTCTACTTAAGTAAGCACTGGAATAAATAATTAAACGAAAACGATTTACAAATGAAAAATTAAGGAATATTTGAAAAGTCAAACCAATTAAAGAATATTTTGGAAATGGTCAAGACCACAAAACAATTAAATTGGTTGCTTTAACGAGATTTGTATTTTTTAGAAACTGTTTGACCTACTATGGCAATCAAATGTAGTTTAGGGTGGATTTTTCTAAGGTCCTAATCTTAAATACCAAAATTTATTCTTCCCATAGCGTGACAGCCAAAGGAGGGCCAAGGCCTGCCAATCCCACTGCCGGCCTCACGCCCACATACGCAAGGTAGAGGTGGGCGATCATCCAACAGATATGGGGAAGAGATGTGTTCAGCATCTCGGCACTCCCAGTCGGAAAGTTGGTTTTTTTCTTGACCAGGGCCGCTTACCGTAGGCTCCTCAATTTCCTCATGATGCTGAGTGAGCAGCGGTCTTATGCCCGGGACTTAAAAGCTGCACCCCTCGGGGTGGGATCTAATCCAGAGCGCATTTCGTGGCAGGGAACCGATTGATGCCTTAGCCCACTATGCCACGGCGCAGGACACCAAGTTTTATACTTAACAAAATTTATTTTTTAGTTTTGTTGTCCTCAAATGCACAGGAGAATAATTGTCTAAAAATCATATTTTCTTGTTTACAGGGCTTCAATACATATTCGCTGAATGTACGAGGCACGCAATAGAGAAATTAATAAGTACATTAGGAAGAAAGCTCAGTGAACAGAACGTTAAGGGAAATACACCTCCTATATTTTAAGCAAAAATTGTTCTGGCTCGTTAATAACGTGTAAAAATATATTTAACAGGACAGGTATTTAGGGAATTCAAGGTTCATCCTGAAAGTTGCTTATTCAAAATATACCTACGGGGAATTATCTCGAATGTTTTTCCTATGACCCTACTACAGAAACTGTCTTCATTTGCGCCATGATCGTCACTTCTCACGGATGTTTACGTGCTGCAAGATTCAGCTTAACGCGCAATATTACACTACCGCCTACGTTAATAACATAACTTCACCACAGATGTCGTTAAACATTTATGTTCGAGCACTGACGAACGTGTAAAATGTATAATAAAATTATGGTTTCCCTGAACATTTGCATAACAAATAGCAGTAGGTAATTTGCGTTAGGTTTCGGTAGCGGATTCGGGATTCTCTAAAAGAAGAGCTTCACTTAAAAAAAAAAAAAAAAAAAAAAATCGAGTAATGGCAGACACACGTACACACACATCCTTCTCTCTCGCTAAAAATTCTATTTTTATTTCATAGTAGCCCATTGTATACACCTGTACCAATTAATCATTCAAAATAAAAGATTGCTAGAAACATTCCGTACACTTTCATTATCTTAATATGGTGAAGTATTAGCTCACTGTATTAGAACATCTCTAATATGTACTTTTCTTCCAATCTTCCAAGACCCATATTATACACACTTCTGGACAGATGTGTTTTTAGGATATTTATATAAACCTTATGGTTCATAATTCCATCAATAAAACACAAATCCCCCACACCATTTGCACTCATGCAGCCCCAGAAGAGTACTGAACCGCTTCCATGTTTAACTGAAGTTGTTATATTTTTCTCCTCAAGTTCACAATTCTTTTTTATCCACACTATTACTCGACCTTTTGACTTAAAGAGCTCAAATTGACTCTGGTCAGTAAATACAACCTTCTTCCAGAAATCATACCCATCGTGTTTATGTCCTTTTGCAAATGCAACTCGCTCCTTTCTGTTGATTTTACTGATGTATGGTTTTCTATGGGCTGTTTGGCCTCCACACTCAGCTTCATAAAGCACGTTTCTTATAGTTTGTGCTAAAACGGACTTTCCTGTGTGTGTTTGAACTGCAATAGCAAGTTTTGGAGCCCTTAGTTTAGGAGTTTTCTTGACTTCTCTAAGTAACTGGCGTTTCTGCATCTCGGATAGAACTGCAGGACACCACTTCTTGATTGATTTTCTTAAGTTTTGTTCTGATCAAACCTGTATATAACAATATTCACTGTACTGGTAGGTCTTCCAATGTTTTCTCCAATTTCTTGAATAGATTTTCCTTGTTTAAATAACCTGATACAAATGTCTCTTTCTTCTTTTGTAATTTCACGACGTTTTTTTACCAATTTTCTTAAATATCAGTCAACGGCTTTGAAAACAGAGATGAAACTGTCAACGATAGTGGATGAAACACAACTGCATAAGAAAACAGAAGGGGTGTATATCAGCGAGACACCATACCTAGGATCTTGTTTACTAGACGAGTATTTGTTTGACATTAAATGGGACATGATTTTAAATGACCTAGAGCTGTGCATTAATTAAGCAATATATAAACCCAAATTGTGGTCTGTTTTTAAATCTAGATATCAACCGATGAAAGGAAATAGTTATTGTTCGTTTCTTATCTATATTTTTGTGACTGTGCTTTTTATATTCTATGTGCTATGATTAGACGAATACTTTTTGGAGTATCTGTAGGTGGAACAATAGCAAACATTGTAGTGGTATAATACAAAGCATATAGTGGACTGCCAAAATTCAATCCAGAATTTACAAACACTACATTCCGTACTCCTTAAGAGCAGTGGTTGTCAAACTGGATCAGGCCCATCTCTCCAAAGTGGTGGTGCAGGTCTGATTCACGATCAAGAGGTGCCGGGTTCGAATCTCGGTCAGGGTGAGTTATCTGGATAAAGCTTTTCCGGGGTTTTCCCTTATCCTGAAAAATGAATGTCTGGTAACTCTAACCTCTATGAACCCTCCGCTCATTTGAGCAACATTTCATTAATCGTCCATTATGACTTATGCACTTGGAGGAAGTTAATTAAAAAAAAAGTACCTTAGTCAACTGGTGCCTACTTTTATAGCTTTGCACTTCCTCGTGTCCCATTTGGTTTATATCAAATACGTTTATTTTACAACAGTGTGTATATATTTCTTTATTTATAGGGAAAACCTTATAGAGGAGTGAAGCAGACTGTTTTCTTTAGGCCCGGGACGCGGTGCAGAATGTGGCCTGAACCTTTTTGCAATGTTGCCGTTCACTATTGCCACACTGCATCTGTAAATCTTTTCAGAATATTTTTTCCAATGATTTATTTTTAAAAACATTGTGTGTCTTGCATAGTTACTACTGAAACTATGCCAGAAACATTACTCATCTTACAAATAAAAATTATCTTCATAAATTCTCGTTGAATTAAAATTCTAACATGGCGTAGAATCTATTTTATTTTTCAAAAAATATTTTTATGAAGCAATATTGTAGGGAGTGTAATAAGTTTCCTTCCACCCACCTATATGTAGGTATGTAAGCATAGGGTTGTGAGAAATGGTTTCAGTACTGCAGATAAGCTGGGTATATTGTGCTTACTAAAAGTCCAGGAGGAGGAGATGAGGTGAGAGTACGAAGAGCGGCCGGAATATGAAAGATAACGCCAGTTGCAGCGCATCGGGGCCCCAAATGTTTCACGGATGATGTTGCCCAAACTTGCGCTCATCTTTAATAGACGTTCCTATGTGCGGCAAGAAACAATTTTCTCCTTAGCGCACATCCACTAAAAACCGATGTGTACAGTATGACTTGTCTTTCTGTTTGGTAGATGAAGGAAGTACTGCATTCCAGCCAAAAGATTTGACATGCAGATTTTACCAGAAATGCAGGCTTTAGATCTTTGATTTTTATTTAAAGAAATAGGTTATTAGAAAAAGGTCCGCAGCTGTGTGAACTGCAGCTCAAAAATTATTCCGTCTTATGTTTTCTAAAAAAAGACACGAAGATTTTCAAGAATCTCTCATATCAAACTATCGTTTACGTGGAAAACTTTTTCGATACCTTTTATCTTCTCAAAATTTGATACGATTATAATTTAAATACCAATATGTACATCATTTACATACAAATATAATGCATATCTTAGTTTTCTGAAAGGGAACGCACATACATGCACCTTTTATGTAAGAATTTAATGCTTATTTATTTAGGAGCCTAAAAATAATTTATCCGGGGAAATCTTTATGACAACATTTTTGATAAAATACAATATTTCCTCTACGTACTATAAATATGCTGTTGAGAAAATAAAAAATGCATTATATATAAAATACATGTGTGGGCGCGACACTGCAATTTTTCTAATGAAAGTGTCACAGCGATTGTTCGAAAGCGCTGAGAGGACGTGCTGTGACTGGATAGTCAGTCAAAGACTCCTCAGTTCGATGCCCGCAGATGTCGCGGCAGACAAAGCGGCGTCATTCCTGCTGTCTCGTCAACACATAGGCGTGCTGTTGTTACCTACACGTTCATGTCCCGGCTAGATACCGTCAAATACAGAAGAGCACTTTATGTGCTTTCGCAACATTTTGTGTTTTACGTTTCGGCATTTAGGAGACATTTTAAGAAATAAGCCTAAAAAGGACTCATTTTTAAGTTCCCTCTAGAAATAACAGCATAAATTTTATCCATAAAAAGAAGCTCTTTAATATTCCCTTAGCACTTCTTGTGTCTCGCCATTTCAAAAACATTATAACCGATTTTATAATGCAATTTAATTATATTAATCAGTGTGCATTTTGTTTTTTACAGGCTTTCACCTGGTGTATTTATAAGATTCCTAAGGGTTTATTTATTTATTTTTAGTTGTAACTTTTGTATCATTTTAATTTTTGAAGACATTTTAGGGGTTTCTGGCAATACTTTTTATTGAGATGCATGTCATTGGGCCCGAGATAGTTTAAGAATCGCAATTTATGGTAGTAAATTGGAACAAAAACTATTATGTCCTACAATAGTTACAAATCATTAAGACTGCATTTAATCGATTCTAGGCTTATAAGTTAGACTACAATGATTATTATATCTAGGGGATAGAGAAACTAGGTAGCACATGCAGCAATTGCTTTGGGTGGGAATCTAGAACATATGAATAACGCTTGGGCTGCTGTATAGGATTCCGTAGTATAATTTTATTCCATGTTAATGTCTATAAAGTCAAATAAAAGGAGCGTATTTATTTCCAACACTCCCTCTTATGTATGTATTTAATTGGAGTATTTATTTTAAGTAGCAAAGTTTCGGAGCCTTAAGCCACGATTCGGAAACTGATATCTTAAATTTCTTAATTTTCAACCCATTTCAACCGAATTTTAAATGTGTTGATAAATATTTTTCAAACGCTTTATGTTTAAAATTTCAACCCATGCCTGCTGTGGCTCACTTAATAATGGAGTACCATTAGATACCCTTCCCCTAAACTAACCTTAATTTTGTACCTATTCAACCAAATTTCACTTGTCCAGTCTCGTTATTTATGCTAATTCAACTTCATAGAAGGAGAATTTTGCCTAAGACAAATTTATAGTAGGTTCTATATACAAACTAACCTTAATTTGGTATAGATTTAATTTTTTTCAAATTCCTATATAAAAAATCATCTTTGCATAGGTACTTGCATTGGCTGGCGTACATACTAACATATGGGTAACATGACGTAAATAGGTTCTCTACAATAATGTATGCATCTAAACATTGACAAGTAAATTTCGGCGTACGTAATTATTGTGTCACAGTTTATCCTGTGCAACAATATCTATTACTCTGCAAGAATGTATAGACTAACAGTCAATGTATATGTACCAAATAACTGAAATTTACTTCTGTGACATAGATTTTTTGTTCTAATACTACTATTCATTATTACGTATAAGGTGAACCTTTCATGAACCTTGTATGTTTATCCAGATCACTTATTAATGAAATGTGTGTGTGTGTGTTATTGTATGAAAGATTTGAATGACCACATCACCAGTTCTTTAATCATATAGTCACTGAGTTGACTCTTGAATTAGTACATGTAAATGATTGGTAGCTAGTGTTATATGGAGTGACGTATTCTATTACTTTCAGCTTTGCTCTACAGAACGCATGCACCCATTCATCCTACTTTAGTAATAAACTGGATAAAAATAGTGTTAGTTATTTAATTGCACTAGAAATAGGTTAGGATATAAAGGTTTTTTCTTAACCCCAAGTTAATCTTGATTATAAAGGTCCACCACAAAGCATAGATTTTTCTCTGTTCCAACATTTAAATTACCTGTGATTGAATACTTCCTAAATGTAAAGAAAAGCTGCTCCATACAACACACCTATTCTTCAAAAACTTTAGAATTAGTTATATATTCCAACCACCTAGCAGTAAAAAATATCTTCTAACACAAGAGTCCCAAATCAGAAGTCTTGTGCTGTAACACTTATAATATAAAACACCAATACTAGACTAGAGTTTGCAAATCTGTTTGTACTGAATTTAAGTGGATACAAAGTGCACATTTAAAAATGTAATACATATTTTAAATTCCTCAAGTGATCGCGAAATCAGTCACAGTATTTTCAGTTCAGCTATAATTTTCTTTATATCATCGCTAATTTATTGCAATTGGAATAAAAATATTTGCATAATAGAATGTAAACATTTCTGTGAGTATAAGTGCCAACACTACTGAACACAATGCATAACTTCTATCACTGGATTCACTTGGACTTACCAACAATAATACATTCAAACATGTTGCATAGCAGCAATGTGTTAAACGTCTGCATTGTGCCTCTCTGGGTTCCAATTGGTTACTACACAAATATACCGTCAAACTATATCAGCAAATCACAAACCAAATGAGACCTAAGGCTGGTACTGTAAGACTTATTTTCATACGCTGTTTCAGCCATAAATAATTTTAAACACAGTTATTGTATTTCCAGCTTTATGTGCAAAATAATTTCTTTCTTTCTACATAATAGAAATGCTAGCGAAACTGGCTTGAAGTAACGGTTATAACATTCTCCTATTTTAGAATGACTTGTCCAAATTTGTTACGTGGTAGGTGAACAGTAATGGTGGTAAATGGTCAATTAAGTCCCATAGTTTAAATATGTACCTACACACAATCAGCTTTAATACGATAGCTCTAAGTTTTTCTTACTGTGCCAACATTTTACTCGCTTATGGATAAATGTTTCTCATATAAGATCCTCAACTATAATTAAACACTCTAAATTTCTACAAATTCTTTGTTTGTAATGCAGCCGTTAATTTTCTGAAAATATTTTTAACTTCTCACTTTCGTTTTAAAGCAAACACTTCTCGCTAACATTGTTATAAGCTTCTCGTCTTTCAGGAAGGTGCTGCATTGTTGCTGTTAGACCGTTGCCAAGCAAACGCCCACAAGCGTGTACTTCGGTTTGAATTGCTAACGAACTTTATATGAATGAAAGTCGGCACCTGTTTGTAGTCTTAAATCACTGATGTCATTATTTATACTGAGAGCATGAAATGTACTAATGATTATGAAGTAAATATCAACTTTTTACAACTTGCTTTATAAAATAATGTTCTAATAGTCGTTTCAAATAGTAAAAATCATCATACATTTTGAAAACGTGCAGTAAAATGATTATGGCTATTATCACATCATAAAATGATCGTTAGTTCATATTTATCCATTGGCAGGATAGTGAAAAGTAAAACAAACGGAATAGTAAGCATTTGGAAGCTTCAAATAAAAACGGTTATGCTTTCAAAGGCGATTGACTACTTTTCTAATAATCTCCTACTATCACATTTTCTAACTACATTACTGTTCACTTATGTTTTACGATTGCTGTTTTTAGGACTAACACCTCCTTATTTTAGTTTATATACTTTAAGAAAAAGTGCATTAGAATCTAAGATATATAACATTTACTAATTTAGGTATTTTATTATACCTAAGCAAATGTTTATTACATATTTATTAACACGCTAATTTTAAAAGGTTTCAGTATCTGAATTAAATTAGGGCAACAATATTTTCGTGAGCTTGTAGTTAAATATTTACCTACCCTTCTTAAAAAAAAAAAAAAAAAAAAAGCTCTTACAAATTTATTTTTAAAACCATAGAAATCGATGTGTCCCCAACTTTTCAGAAGAAAATTACACGTAGTTTTATTAGTTATGTAACTCAGGTATGCTATCACTTCGTATTTCAAAATCTTGATAGTTCCTTTTCCATTATTGAAACAAAACAGCGCAAGTAATATTCACACTAAGCTGGTAAAGTCCTCTTAAGATTGCTGACAAAGAATTGACCCATATTATTAAGACATGGTATGAATCAGGCGTACCTTTACTTTCGTCCATGACCAAAGTCCCACGTCGTGACTTCTCCCAAAAAAATAATAACAGCTTTGTCTCTCCTGCTTCACCACAGACGTCTAACTGATGTGCTGTCGAGTCTTGCCACTTCCTTGCAACCCCTACCTCATTGGACACATGAGCTGGTCACTGGAGGGAGGAGTGAATCGCAAAAACAACCACGTGACAATATCCTCAAATCCCCCATTGGTTAATCACTCGGGTGTCCTTAGACCTCCACCCCAGTTGAGCGTGATTTCCATTGCTTAGGGTAAACAATAATAATTATAAAAACACATTAAGTGTCACATGCATCCCTTTGTGTTTTCTGGATAACTACATTGTCATCGCTTTCCGTTGCGTTTTCATTGCGTCTTTTGGTGCTAATTGCCACTACAGAAGTGCAATTCTTGTCCACATGCAGTTGCCTTTTCGTAAGTCACACTTCTTACAACTTTATTAGCTCTCTCTCTCTCTCTCTCTCTCTCTCTCTCTCTCTCTCTCTCTCTCTCTCTCTCTCTCTCTCTCTCTCTCTCTGCTTCTCTTCCTTGCTGCTGCTCTTTGCTTCTCAGTAATAATAATAATAATAATAATAATAATAATAATAATAATAATAATAATAATAATAATAATAATAATAATAATAATAATAATAATAATAATAATAATAATAATAATAATAATAATAATAATGATAATAATAAATATAATTAATAATATATAATTATAATATATTATATCATATATATAATTAATATAATATAATAAAATAATTAATATTAATTATTAATTAATAATAATAGTAATATATTATTATTATTATTATTATTTTCAAATGAGTCCATGTAGGACTAACCTTTCTTAGCTCTTCTATGAATCCAAACTTCTCTCATTCTTTGGGTTGTGTGGGCTTTCTTTCTCCAGTCGTTTTCTTTGGTTTGTTCTCTTGGTCAACTTGCCACTTACCCACCTTCATTCTAAAGACGTCCCTGTCTTAGGATATCGTCTTGAGTGTTTCCTGCCATTTTAAAATCATTTTTACTTCACTAATCCATTTTATAATGTCTACTTGGGCCTTACTTCTATTTTCGTAAAATTTCCTTAATTTATTTTGTGAGCCTATTTGAAGTCTATCGTTTATATGTCCATATAATTTTAACCTTCGTTTCCTAGTATCACTATAGATGTCTGTATATTTTTTGTTTCCTTTACTTCTAAGTCTGTATTCTTCACCTACAACTTGTAGACCTAAAATGTTTCTAAAAATTTTACGTCCTTTTTTTTTCTGTTTTCGATATCTGGTTTTCTGTTCAAAATTAATTTTTCTGCTCCATACAGGTACTCTGGTTTAATTAGTGTTATAGTGTCTTAATTAAGTATATTTAGACATACATTTATTATTATTATTATTATTATTATTATTATTATTATTATTATTATTATTATTATTATTATTATTATTATTATTATTATTATTATTATTATTATTATTATTATTATTATTATTATTATTATTATTATTATTATTATTATTATTATTATTATTATTATTATTATTATTATTATTATTATTATTATTATTATTATTATTATTATTATTATTATTATTATTATTATTATTATTATTATTATTATTATTATTATTATTATTATTATTATTATTATTATTATTATTATTATTATTATTATTATTATTATTATTATTATTATTATTATTATTATTATTATTATTATTATTATTATTATTATTATTATTATTATTATTATTATTAATCATTATTATTATTATTATTATTAGAGCTCATACTGAAATGCAGCAATTTACATTTTGACAAAAATACTCCTCCTTTGTCTATTCATCTATAAAATATTCTTAAGAAGGCTTTTTGCTCTAGCTGCTTCAGCCAATCGAGATAGACGTTTATAAATTGGTTGTATGTAGGCACAAGATGATAAGCGATATTCAAGTCTTCAAAAAGTAGCCACTAATGGTTTTGAAAGTCCTCGCTTTGCATGATCACGATAAACAAATGAGAACATAGTAAACAATCAAAATTGCTCACTATTTTACGAACTATTCTTTTTCTTGCATCTGCTTCTTGTTCATCAACGCATACCTTCATTACACACATTTACCTCGTTTCGTTGTAGATACATGTAAGAATGAATCAACGCTCAGATGTTTAAAAGAAGGCTGCTGAATCCTTCAAATTTCATATCGTTTCCGTGACATTACGAGAAACAATAAATAGTAGCGGTACTACGTAGGTATTGAAATATTTAAATCAATAACAACAGCTATGGTTGATGTCATTTGAAATGAAATATGTGATCAAACTTCGGGTGTGGTGTACGTTTCTGTCTACCAGTTATACTAAATTACATTCAAAATTCATTTCAGATGAAGAAGACTCAACAAGTTATTACTAGAAAATTCAAGATAAACAGCGAATTTTCATATTCCTTAAATATATATTTTAATAAAAATCATCACAGATTTGTAAAATGCTGAATTTAGTACGAAAATTGGTAACTAACCAAATGTTTATGTTTTTGAGTTAGATTATTTACACACACATACACACATGGATAATTTTTCTGAGAATACTTCCTCTGTATTCTTTCAGGGAGTCTCATAACTAGAGTTAGGGTTTTTAGGTGCAAATTTCGTGTGAAAAAGTAAGGGGAACATGGTAAAATAAGTTTTAAAAGAGGTAGTTCAACAAATCTATCTTCTATTTCAGGCTATTGAGTTGCAAACAAGTATATCAAATCATCAATCACTAGAAATAGGAAAATACAGGGAGCTGTTGTATTTCAAGACATTTAGCAGCGCTGAATATTTTTAAAGTCAGTCTGTTTCTATTAGAAGATAGTACATATTTGTAGATGCTAAGCTTCTTTTGGCATCTATAGAAACCAGTGGGGTAAACTTCGTATCCACTCGGAATGGCAACTCTACAGATATGGCTAATTCCTCAAGATTTGGATTGTTCTGAAGACTAGACTCGGTTTTGTCTTTGGTAAAGTCCTCTGATTGGCCCTCACTGAAATGAAAATATCGTATTGTTTTTCCCTTTCGTGACCTTGTTCTTTCAGTTGTTTAACAGCTGCAGTCAGGTACTTGTAACTATTAACACAAAATAGTTCTGTCTGCAAATTATGCAAGCAGAAATGTTGGGCTTTGGAAATTGCACCTGGGTCGGTGGATCAAGTGAAAGCAGAAATTTCTTAATCTTGGCAAAATTCTCATACAATATAACACTGAATCCATGATTCCCAACGAGTAATGACTGGGACATTTGAAAGGGGTAGGCCAGTGAGTTTCTTGTAGATAATACGACTCGGAGCTTTCCATAGAATACATAGAATACGAAATAATATTCATTCTTATGAATTCACAAACTTTGTGAAGGTCATGGACCATACACGCCACATGCTCTATCTAGGGGGAAAAGGTTCAATTGGTTAATTACTCAAACCATGTATGGAAGTTCCTGAATGATCGCATTACTATTTTACATAGACTGCATTAGCTTTCTCCATTGCATATATTTTAAACTACATAGGCTTAACTTTCTCCACAGACAGAGGGGAAACGAAAATATTCAAAACACGTCGTTCTACTAAATCTGTAGTTTCATCCAACGCGATTCCCACATTAAATTCACGTTCTCCTTGATTCTTTGTTCTGTTTCTTGGTAAAGAGGTTCAATGCAGGTTTTTCTTATAGTTCTCGAATTGGGCAGTGACATTTTTATGTATTTTTCGAGGAATCATTTGAAATATTCTTTTGAAGAGAACCTTAACTGAATGGAATTCTCACTTGTGTAAGAGCAGCACACAAATCAGTGCTAAATTTCTTTAAATTTTGAACTATTGAATCCACTGTTCAGTGCATTCCATGATAGTGTTTCTTTTTAATTTACGAAGAATGAAATGGGTAAAATGTTGCTCAAATGAGTACAGGGTCTTTAGAGCTTAAAGTTACCTGACATTAATTTTTCGGGATAAGGGAAACTCCTGAAAAAAAAAAAAAACCTTATCCAGAAGATCACCCTAACCGAGATTCGAATTCGGGACCTCTTGAACGTGAGGCAGAAACGCTAACATCTACTTTACTAACTTTTGTTATAAATCATGCAAATATTTTAATCTTGCGGTGCTTTTACTTATCATCGTTAGAATCATTTTTGAGAGCCTACAAATTAACTAAAATTTGTTCACTATTAAAGGGCAGGGTGAGCTGGTCGGGGTTTCTGAGAAATCTTCTGATATGCTTGCAAAATCGCTTGAGCTTAAATACTAAATTTGATATACCTGGCATTTCGATTTTGTGTTATAGAGTTCACAGATAAAAATATAAACATATGTATTTTATTAAAAGCTCCCCTCATTTGGTGGATCACAAAAGATGTTACCGGTGAAATCTGTATCGAAGATCTGGGCAAATAACAATTCGACCTCTATTCATAATAGGCAGGTATCAATAATTTGATACAGCATAAGAGAAAAAGAAGCCATGAGGAGATGCTGAATTTAGTTTCTCGTTGTCTTCCATACCTACCATTTGTAAATAACTGTGGACATCTTTCTTTTTTATTTTGAGACTTTTCACACTTTTGTTCAATGTTTCTATAAAATTTATTACCTAATTGATGTTTCATTCTTAAATTTAACTTCCTGTAAACAAGTTTGCCATATCGAACAGTGAATGAACGAAATTAATATATTAATCAATAAACCTGAGATCCATAAAGCTTGATTACTCGACATTTGTCTTCTGAGGACAAGGCAAAACCACGGGAGGAATAAAAAAGTCCAAATAACTCGTTCCATTCGAAAATCTAAGAAGAACCTCTTTACGTAAAGCAGCCTCTCCACACCACGGAGGTGGAAGATCAAAATGTTGTGTATTTAATATTTGTAAGCAGCACTTTTATACAAAATTAAAAATATTTTTGCATTTTAGGAGTTTGAGAATTATAGGTTAACACTTCCATTGTGAAATTTACGTCGTTAAGGTGTCCCAAATCTGGTTACTAAAAGGTCTTTTTCCCGAATAAATACATTAATTCTATTATAAAAGAAACAGAAGGCTCAAAAGCTTCGTTGGGTTTTAAAATCTTAAAAATATCCCATTCATTTAATTTCAGTAAGTAATTATTTTGTAAACTGGGCTAATTTAAGAAATTAAAAGAAAATTATCTTATTAGAATGAGCATGGGATCATACAAGGGCGGACAGAATAAGCTATGTATGAATACTGTATCTTACGTAGGGCTGTACGCGATTATTGGAGCCCCGAATTTTAATTACCTAAGCATGTTTGAAAAATCGCCTATAAAATTATCCTAAGAATTTAAAACATGAATTAAAACAACAAAAAATACTTAAAAGTGAAAGTTATCGAATGTTTAAAACTAGAGTATGGAAAATTAAAAATGTATATTTTTTGTGTAATACGATTTTGTTTAGGTAAGTCTTTTATTTTACCAGTAACAACAATTTCTTGGGAATCAAGAGGGTTTTTCGGCTGTTTCCAAAAAAAAAAAAAAAAAAAAAAAAAAAAATTAAAGATAAACATTTTATTTGTCATGCAAATATCTTCAACATATATTATTTTAATCAAGATTTTTTGGAGGTTTTTTTTTAAATCTAAAATTTCAAAAACTCTTACATGTAAAGAGTAATTTGCGGTTAACGTATTTTGGCGCCTTGAATCCCCCTCACGAGCATCTTTAGAAGGTATGCATGTGTGTATAGGGTGGGGGGGGGGACGGTTTGTGTGTGCGCATTTATCTGTTTGCGAATGCGTTAAATCAAAAACGAAAAGTCAGTTAAACGCTACATTTCGCCTTTAAGTTAAGCATTTTCCAACGATACCAACAGCAATATTTTCAATAAAACATGGCATCCCAAACTACTCTATGCTGGACAAGTCTCAAACATTTTGATTTTTCAATGTGATTAACAATTTTAATTAAAACATCCACCATATGTTTAAAATATTTTTATGACAAACGTACATTTTGAATTTCCTGGGAATTGCCTCTGAAGTCTTCACTCTGGGAGACTTTTGCATAACAGATAAGTCATAATAGAAAAGAATCTTTCTATACAAAAATGCTCGTTTAAGCAGTTTAGGACAATACATTTTTTTTCTGTATAGTTAACAATTTCCGAGACGTGTCTTGTTATTTGTTTCGGTATTAAAATACTTATATACTCAAATGGGTAGCCTTTCTCTGTTATTGTTTATTATTCCTCCTGCCTATACACCGGAAATTTAAAACAATTACATAGTGACAAGTTCTTAAAACATTTAATTATGTATTAACGTACAGTATTCCCCTATTTTTATTGTATCTATAATGACATATTATTAATAACCCGACTTCTACAAATGTTTATCTGCGTGAGTATGAAAAAAGTAGAATCATAAGGTTTTTTAATGATTTGATAGAGAAAGCCATGTGAATGTAACAATGACTCTGGTCTTAGCTAGGTGACATGATCTGTTTTGAATCATTGAGGACAAAGGGCAGCTTCGTTTGACGTGTGTTCTGCTAACGACAGTGTTAATTTGTTTATAATTGCGCACCACCTTGACATAACGAGTTTTGTCCCGGTGTGCGAAGAAGCATATCTGACTCATGCATTTGGCGGATGTAAAGAAAACTCTTGCTACTCATTGTCTAAAGGGAACAAACATATTTTGGAAATAATGTCCTAAGACACAATAAAAATTGATCCTGAAATGTGCTTTGAAAGCACTTCTTTCGCTTTTATTTCGAATGATGGTCGGTTTATTAACAACAATTATTCACAAATCCCACATAAGGAAAGTTAGTAAAAGCTAAGTTTCGGGTCGATACCAGTTTTTCTCGATACTCGATACCGATACACGATATTTTCCAAGATAACCCGATACTTCGATACTGCCGACCGTCATTTCTACTCCTAGTTACAATATAAAATAGAATTTTGGGAGAACTGTGTAATGTTAACGAAATTAATTAGGTACACATACTCAATGATACATTAAAAACCGTCAAAACTCTAGATTAAACATTTGAAAGAAAAGTTAATTTTTGAAACGTTTTACTTTTATAGGTTTTTGTTCAAAAATACTAGCATACTCACTCTTTCGGGGTCAAGTCTACCTCTATTTCTGTCACCTATGAGTCCTGCTGGGCTAAATAGTCTTTCAGGTGAAAAAAAAAACTATTGCAGGTGGAATACACAAATATTTAGCGTATTTTTTCAGTTTTGTAAATTTTGAGTTTTCTTCCAGTGATCCAGTTCACTAGAAAGAGGAGGTGGCAAATCGTTGTTGAGATGTGCAGTGATTTCTTCTTGGGAACTGTTATATGGCAGTGAATCTGACACACAAATATTCTTGCATAATGTCACTTTACAGGTGCCACATTTCTTGAAATTTATCGAACTTTTCAGTGTTCTGCTTGCGGCAATAATATTTTGTGATTTTAAAATAAAATAAATAATGCAGAATCACCAGCGAAGTATCGTAAAAGTATCGAGGGAATTTTCTGAAGTATCTGCAGTTTTGTTATCTGAAGTATCGATACCATGCAAGTATCGTCTCGAGGTATCGCAAGTATCCATGACCCATCCCTAGTAAAAACATATCCAACGGTGTACTATATTTATATATTTTGGATACGGGATCCAAAAGTGCGTTTAGATTTTCTCTAACGAGTACAATTTTTCCGCAATCCGAAAATATAGTAACAAGAGTATGATTTACAAGTGATTCTGTAATCCCTCACTCACATAATCTGCTCTATGGTGGTTATTAATTGTTGAATTTTGTTATAGTGCTATGTGCTATTGACAAGCCAGAGAAATAGCATGCTTTCTGCTTTAGACAAATAATAGTTCTTATATATTTCGTCAATTATTTCACGCATTAAATATGTCAAAAATAAATAAGATACCACATATAGCTACAAATCATTAACAATGTAGTGAATATTTTAGATAGAAATGCATTTAGCAAGATCATAAATACACGAGCTATGCACAAAATAAATCAGGTATTAGAATTTCAATGTATGGAGCTACGTTCTGAACTTCTGCTAACTGCGAGAGAAGATATTTATTATTATTATTATTTTATATTTATATGCATTAGAAAAGACATACAAACATTATGGTTTACAGAACAGTAGTTAGTGTGGTTATAGAACAACAATTTGAAACAGTTGGTATGTTGTGTAATAGTGTACTCATGTAGATAACCGTAAATGACTCCGTACCAAATATTACAGTTTTAAACTATTTAATTAAGCCTTAAATGAGTTAAACGTATTTTAACTACATATTAAAATTCGACTGAAGGAAAAAAAAAACATTTAAAAACGTGTCCATATAAATTGATACATTTTACAATATTGCAGGTCAATTAGCATGATATCCTTACGGTATCTTAACAGATTTAAACCATACAAAAACTGTCCATTGGAAGTAAGTACAGTTTTGGGGAATCTCATATAATTATAAAACATTCCACACACAACGAAGGATAAAACCTCACTCGTGCAGATAAGCTTGCAAAATACAAACTCACACTGGTGTATAAGCGCAATGAACATAGATTGTGTCGCTTATGTTAGAATTATTTCATGATGAAAAACAAGCGTGTTCAAAAACGAATGTTAATACATTCTAAGCGAATAGTCGTGGTTGTGAGATATTAGCAATCGATAAACCTGGGCAACAATGAAAATGTTTCGGGCTCAAAAATAGTCAATTCATAAGTATTTCCATCTGCTGAATTAAAAAATCGCCATAAAATGACACATAAGCTCTTGTTTTGGAGATAAAGTGACATTTAATTTTTAGTGTCAACATTTTCAATAGCAAATTCCTGGGATAGAAAATTGCATTATATTAAAGGAGACAGGCCTGCAAGAAAACTTAACGTTGCCGAGTAAATGTTGCCAAGACTCTCGTGGACCTAAAAGATGTTATACTTCCACTCCTGCATATCAAGCTGCGTTTGATGATAAATTTTGTCAAAGGTATGAACCAAGAAGAACGGTCTTTTAAGTATAAAAGCGAAATGTGATGCAAAAGTTAAGGAAGACATTTCTGGTGGGCCACCAATTCAAGAACATGTAAAGGAACCTGCATTTGACCAACTTTTGGAGGGGAAAGAAAAGGAAACATGGAAAGCCTTCAAGGGAGATGTTGGTGGACTTTTAGGCAACAAAAGTGATGATAACTACAGGAATTTGGTGAAATGCCATAACATTGGATGCAACATGTCCCTTAAAATCCATTTTCTCCACTCCCATCTAGTCTTTTTCCCTCCTAGTTGTGGAGTTGCTAGTGATGAACATGAAGTAATATTCCATCAGGACATTTCGGTTATGGATCAAAGATATCAGGCCAATGGAATGAAGTAATGCTTGCGGATTAATGTTGTTCTTTGTGTAGGGATGCTCCCGAACTACCTTACAAGAGGCAAGCTAAAAGATGATCTGATGAAGCCATCACATGATTCTCTTCAGACACGACCGTCTGCGAGGTATTCTCCCAGCAATTTAGAACTCTTAGAACGTAATTACTATTTTAAAAAATGCACGTTCAATGTTGTTAGCATATGTAAAATGAATCTTTTTCTCTTAATCCGTTAATATGTAATACTTCCACCTAGTGCATATCACAGAAACTAGAGCTAAGAAATATTTGTCATTGACATATTCGTTTTTCTCAACCCAAAATGAGTAAGAATTGACTTATCAAGTGCTGGAACCATTTTTTTTGGTCTAGTGTAATATTTAATTGGTTTATGTGAGGACTATGCTAAAAATGTACATTTTTATTTTACTGACTTATTCTAATTGCCCTCTTCGTTTGGGCTACTTACACCCCTAGGACTTACAAGTTAGCGGTTGAGGTCAGTTGCCTGGACAATGGATCAAACAGGGAATATTCAGCCCAAAGCCTGGTGAACGGCCCATAGGCTGGTATGAGAGTGAAGAAGATATGAAATAGATGAAAGGAGAAATACTTATGGAGCAATTGGTGGAATGAATAGAGGGGTAAACTGCTGAATCCGGGAAAACCCGCCCAGATACAACATACGGTTCCCTGGGATCGAACTCGGAGCGCCTTGGTGAGGGGCGAGTGGTCTAATCGCCGCCTTATTCATTAAATAATTGCATGCCAGAACCATATACACAAAATATTACGAACGTGCCTAAAATGAAATTCCATGTGGAGCTTTCTGATCCTGTTTTAAATAAAACTTATCATTACCAAGTGAAGTAGTGAATTAAAAATTAGGTAAGTCATAAAAAATGAAGCTCGTACTTGTCAGAAGTGGAGGAATAGAGGAAAAAAGAGAAGTATTTAATAGTTCACTGCAATAAAGCACCCAGGAATCTTCAACATAAAGAGGCCTCTGAGCAAAATTAAGTGGTATTTCAAGCTCAATGTAGAATGGAATGCTAAGAGCGTCCATAAATAAAATTCAATTTAATTTCTACGCAATAAATAAAACAATAGGTTGCTCTTGGTGAATCTGGTTCAAAGAGGACAAGGTGATGGCAACAATTATTTTTTGGCATGCAAACATGTCACACTCATTAACTTCTTGGGAAAAGGAAAAATGATCATGAAACAATACTGCAGCTAGTTACTGGCGCGATTCGACAAGAATTTGGAGACATAGTCCCATTTAACGAAGAAGAAAGGGTTGGTTCACCACGACAACCATCAGCACATTCATCCGGTATTGCCGCCGCCAAACTGCATCAATTACAGCCGCATACTCCTCATATACGACAGACGTCCATTTCTTCTTGTTCCAAAATATGAAGAAATGGCTCGCGAAACAGATTTAGATAAATAGAGATCATCATGAGACAGAGAAGTATTTTACAGTGCTTGAAAAGTCCTATTTTTAAAGGGGTTAAGCAACAGCATACACCGAAACTATGTTGAGAAATATGTATCTGAAAAAAAGTTGGCCTCTTCAGTAGTTACACGAGTACGTATTGAACCTTTTTATTTATTTGAACACATAAAAACCCATGCACATAAGCGTAGTAATTTAGATTTGAAGTTAATTTTTCTACATTTAACTTTTTTGACAATAATTTAAATTTTTGTTTAATATTCCTACATTTTAGATCATTAGTGTCCTATTTTTCATTAAAATACTCTGATAACCTTAGATTTAACGTCCTTAAAGACTCCCGCCTTTATTATAGGTAAAATGTAGGTCTAATTTACATTGTTATCCACATATTCGCTATTATTTAAAGTTTACTGAATATTAAATAACTACTTTGTTTATTTTTCTGAACGCATGCAAAGAGATTGCCATGTCTTATTTGGCCTGTCTCTATAACTAATCAGTACCATAATGACGCTCTAATTCCCGGTTACAGAACGCGCCAGGACCAATCCTAATCACGGGAGAGCTGATTTTAAATCTCTGGTATATGACAGTGTCCACGAACTACTTATGAAGAAAATTGGGTGACTGCGATAGACAGCGAAGAAAGCCAACAGTGCGGCTGGGGAATGCATTACTCCCCTACCGGATCACTTGGATGGTCGACCGCCTCTGTCATGGTACACGTGTGCGTGTGTTCGGCAGCCCTAGGTCCGTCAGGGCTGTCGCGCACAGAAAATAAGATTGTTCGTATACATAAGCCTCTCTCACCATAAGGCGGCCTGGGTTCGATCCCAGTTGACTGCAAAATGAGATTTGTGGTGGACAACATCGCGCTGGGGCGGGTTTTCTCCGGCTCCTCCGGCTTTCCCCGCCAGCATTCCACCGATTGCTTCATCATCTTTTTTATCACCTCGTCTCTCGTACTTTCACTTCCGGCGTTGGGCTGATCACTCATCCCGTAATCTCTCATCAGAAAACCTCTGATCCTCAAATCGTTATCTACGGGCCTAGAGGTTGCGCGTTTCAGAAAGCCCCATGTTCCACTTAAGGAAATACAGGAATTCATTCATTCGTTACAAATATAATTTCTCTAAAATTATAATAATAACCAAACATATTTTACAAAGATTGTTTCAGAATATGTGTATCTAGATGCTGTACCCGTAAGTCTAGTTCCAACCCTTCAACAGCCGTGGTGTGGACACTGCATACCCATAGAAGTCGTAATACCTTGGACATTACCAGAATCATGTCGGAACAAACATCTGAACTCTTGGAAAGATAGAGCCAGACAGAAAAATTCAATGCCATAGCCGGGAATTGAACCACGGATCTTCTGGTCTTCATCCAGCCGCTCTAAACCATTGAGCTTCTATGACCAACGTGCCAACATGACATTAACCGGAGACCAGGAGATCCGTGGTTCAAATCCCGGCTATGGCATTGAATTTTTCATTCTGGCTCTGTCTTTCCATACTTTAGCCTACACACGGCCAGTGTGAAAGAACAATTAATTTCCATCTGAACTCTTTCCAAACGTTAGTTCAGATTGAGAATTAAACGAACAGTGGTTTCTTGAGACAATGTCTGGGCAGCGGTGTTTATGTGGGATTGTGGGACATCTCAGCCTGCAGAGATGGAAGGCCTTCCCCCTTTGGAGTTATCACGCACACGTGGCTTAGATATTATACCTTCCATCCACGCGAAAGCTAGGGTGGAGGCTTAGGGAACTAGGAAATGGAAACACCTATGAAGGAAAAGAGCCTTTTAGTTGGCACTTTCCTAGCCTTCGACTTCGTATGGACTTTTGATCGCAACAACTCATGTTCTCGTTCTTTAAGCCAGATTAATTATTGTTTATGGAATAAAAATGTTTCCAGAGGATTCATCTCTCCCATCTTCAGCATCTGAGTTACTGTGTGTATACGTTGCCAGGAAAGCTTCAACTCTTATTAAATATTTCAGTAGTTGCACCTCATCACTATACTTGGGGTTTAGTTTCCAGGAAATCCTTGTTTCAGAATTACAGAGCCTTCCTTCAGTGATGTAATGTATTATTTGCCTAGCAATTTAGGTTAAAGTTCCATAGTCAGTTCCAGCGAGATTTTCGTATAAGCCTTTTTTTTCGGTTTTATCATTGTTCTGAAAATTCAAATGTGGGGCAATTCCCAGATCTTTGGACCTCACTCATTTGAGCATTACTCATCCGCAGTCGTCTTTGAAACGCGTTCAACTATCCAAAAGATCGTAAGCAAACATCACCTGACTTCCTTTATTTATCAAATTAACTTTCTTAAGTATTGTATTATACCTATTATGTACATCAATTCTTGTTATATTCTCTACTTTCTCTAGAGAAAATATTGCATTCCATTACAAAATTTGATCAATATTTTTCTGGATTTTTTTTATTTCTCTGAATTTGATTTATAAAAATATGAATGCTCGCGCGGCTATAGACACTGTGACTTAAAAAGGAAATGTCAGATAAACATCAAATTTGGAATTTTAGGTATGGATCTTAAAAGGTTGTGACACGAAAATGTACAAGAAAACCCCCGTAATATAAAGCATCTTTATATGAAAACATTATCATTATTTCTGATTTTCTATACGAAAAAAGCAGTTTTATTAACCTTGATTATAATACTATATATTTAATGTATTTGTATGATTAATACAATGTACATCTTACATCTTGAACAAAGATATAAAATGTAGAGATAGATTAGATAGACATATATGTATAGAACATAGGTGCCGTTAAAACACCAATTTATATCAAAACCAACGCGAGTCTCTCCTTTCTACGGAGCTATCTGACTCGATTTTTACCTCCATTAAAATGAATCTGATATAAAAATAAACTTAGAAAGAAGCGATAGAAATAAACAATAATGACTACAAAAGTAATGCGAATGTAACAAATCAAATATTTTTAAAGCATCAAATCGCTGCGTTTTGGTTAATCGGTAGACAGTGTAAAACAGCTTGTATTTTATAGAACCGTGAAAGTCCCCTGACCATTACCTAAATATATTAAGAAATATATAACGTTAAAGAAATAAAAAGAGAAAAATAAAAATGAAAAGGTAGAAGAAAAAACTGGTGTAAGAAATGCACATAAGTAACAGTAGTTATATAATTTTCAAAAATAAAAGTATCCAAATTGAAAATAATAACAACAGTAAATGTTAATTTCAAACATAGAAAAAATGCATAAATATTTATTATGCAATGAAATGAAACAAAACCAAAATAACCACAAGTCCAGCGGTGATGGCCATAAATTTAAGCATTTGCTTTGTACGAAAGATGTTCAATGAAAATTTATTTAAGTAGCTAAGTGGGTTCCTTGAAGATTAATCTTTGTAATAGTAAATGTTTATGAACGCACACATTTATTTTGGATGCAAAAGCTTCGAATTCTAAAACCTTATACATTGGCCATAACTCCCTATGAGCGCGGGGGAAATCGCAATGTTATATAGGGATAGGTGATCATACATTTTTCATTTTTGCACTCAAATACTTGTTAAGTGAATTATTAAAATTATGAAATGCACGTTTTACATTGTTGTTTATTAGCAATTAATTTCTTGAAAGGAGTATTCCTGCAGAAGACGTTTAGATGAAAAGCTATAAAATAAATATTATTTTAATTCTTCTTTGTTATTGGTTTTCCATAAAGCTATCAAACGTCGATGAAAGAAAAACAGGTTTTATGAAGTTCGCACTGGCAATGGACACATTAGATCCAATTACGCTAAATTACAGCGTAAGTATTAATGATCCATTTCATCCATGTTGCCACATTAATTGACAAATGTATTATAAATTTAGCTTACACAACCAAATACGTGTTCACTATGACTGACTTAAAAATCAAGTATTGCAAAAAGGCATTTGTTGTGTGGTAAGTTTACAGTTTACAGTATGCAAACATCATTCAATACGTATTGAATTTCGCAGACTGTTCACAGAGAATTCTAAATTTACGTTTTATTAGTCATGCAAATATACTTATGGCATTATAATCAAAGCCCTAGCCAGTTTTGAGAAAATCAAAAGTAAAGACAAGTTTTATACGTTTTATAGGAGTTTTATTTAAAATCTTCTTATTGCATTCTTCCAAGATGCTCGACTTAAATAGACTCATCCGAATATTCGTTTTTGAGTTATCGGCTTCTCTATTTTTTCAGGTGACTACAGAACATGGTGAGCTCTCTATATCAAATTTATGAGTCGAATGCAATATTTTTCTTACTTAAATTTGAATTTATGAGTCACTATGTTTACACTCAGTCTTCACTTACTTGTTGTTGTATAATTGAAACGTTTTCAAGATCATTCGATCTCATCATCAGCTGTTTGGTGACTAGATGAACCTTCCTCTTCTTCCACTACTACGGAGTTCCGATCACTCTGCCATCTGGTGTTAGGGGCACTAAGTTTTAATACTTCATTTAATGCCGGGATTTCAAAATTTATAACTTTATCACGGTTTTTGTTTATGAAAATTTTTTCCCAAATATCCAATTCTATGGGTGTACTTAAAGATTTTAACAGTTTAATGTTGTGGCCAATGTTGTGGTTTTCTGTCCAAAAATGGTGTGAAACTGCAGATTTTTCTGTTTGTTTCAACTTAATGTTCCTTTGGTGTTCTTTTTGCCTGGTTAACATGTTTCTCTTAGTTTTTCCTATGTAGCTTTTTTCACAGGTTTCACAATTAATCTGATATATTCCTGATTTCAAATTGTTGGGGATTGTATTTTTCAGTGGTTTATTTAGCAGGTTCCTCAGAGTGAATTTGTTTTGGGGTGCTAGTTTTAAGTTTAGTCTTTTGAAGATTCGTTCAAATTTTCTAAAAGCCCATGGATGGTAGGTGAATTTTCTATATTGCCAATTTGTGTTATTAAGTGGTGTGAGAGTGGTATTTTTTGATCTTATCTTCAGTTTTTCTTTCCTCTTCATCATATTCCTTATGATGGCTGGGTTGAATCCATTTAATACCGCTATGTCTTTTATGTGTTGTTGTTCTTTCAAAAACTCATCCTTACTCAGTGGGACGTTGTATAGTCGGTGAATTAGACTTCTAAAGGCAGCTAGTTGATGTGAAACTGGGTTGTATTCATTTTTCTTTATGTAATTATCTATGTGTGTGGGCTTCCTGTATATTCCAAAATCTACACCATGATGATTTCTAGTTATCTTGAGGTCCAGAAAGGGTAGGGTGTTGTCTCTTTCTACTTCCATAGTAAATTGGATGTGATTATCTTGCAGGTTTAGTAATTTTAGAGAATCTTCTCTAAGTTTTTCTGGAATGATAGCAAAAATATCATCAACATATCTCTGCCAAAATTTATAAATCTGTGGGAAGGCCTTTACTATGTGTGTTTCAAAATAGCTCATGTATAGGTCTGCTAAAATAGGCGAAAGTGGGCTCCCCATTGCTAAACCTTTTGATTGTCTGTAGAATTTTTGGTTAAACATGAAGTAATTATTCCTTATGCATAAATCTGTAAGATTGATAATATCATCTATTTCTCTGGGGTCCGTTGTAGTCTGGGTTAGCCATTTTTTGAGGAATGTAGGTATTTCTTCTACTGGAATGCTTGTAAAAAGTGCCTTAACGTCAAAAGAAACAAGTATGTGATTTTCCGGGATGTTGTATTTCTGTAGGTGGTTTATCAATTCTAAGGAGTTTTTTATTCCCAAACTTTGAAATTTGTCATATGATTTTAATTTTCTTACTAACCATTTTGCTATGTGGTATGTAGGTGAATTGATGCCATTGATGATGGGCCTCATGCTGTTGTCTTGTTTGTGGATTTTTGGCAGACAGTACAACCTTGGTAGTGTGGGGTTGGACGATTTTAAGTTGTATTTTTCAGATGTACTTAATGTTTTTGTAATTGATAAGGCTTTATTAACAGAGGTGATACTTTTGGATAATGGATTTTTAGGAATTTTTTCATATTCTGGACTTTCTAACATAAGGTTTACTCTCTGAATATAGTCTTCTGTCTCCATTATTACTAGAGAATTACCTTTGTCGGCTTTTAGGTATACCACAGGCTTCTTATTTAAATTTCTTATTGTTTTGTTGTTAGTATTATTGTATGTTGGGGATAACTGCTTTATTATATCCAGACATTCAATTTTGGCTTTGGTTAAGTTTTCGTCTTTTAGGTTATGTGTGGCTATTTCTATGTCGGCGATAAAATCGTCTTTATTACTTGAGAAGTTCACACACGTATTGAAACCTTTCTGGAGTAATCTAATTTCATCGGTTGTAAACTTTTGTTGCGAAAGGTTTATTACGTTAACTTGCTCTTTGAAGTCCCGGTGTTTTGGCTGATGAGGGTGTTCCAGTTGCCGTTCTTTTAACAGTTTGAATTTATTTTTAAGTCTTTCGTTTTTCTTAATCATTAATGTGTTTAATTTTTCGTGAACCTGCATTTCGAAATTTTGCCAAATGTGAATTCCTAATTGTTTGGTTAGTTCTAAATGTAGGTTGTATAATTCCAGGTCTATTTTATTTATGTAACTGTAATGTTTTGAAATTTCCAGTTTTATCACGTATTTTTCCACCAGTTTTTGTATTCTGTGATTACTATTGTGTTTGACCGTTTGCTTTACAAAAGTCGGCGTGATATTGTGTCTGAGGCAAAGTTTTAGGAATTTAATGTCTGCCGTTGCGTATCTTCTTTTTGTCTGCAGTTTTAAGTATTTTTTTAAATCTTTCTTTTTGTAGCATAATTTCGTATTAAAGTTCGTAAACATGCATCCTACCTCGTCTCCATTTTCTTCAGTCGCCAAGTTGCTTCTTTGGTTTGTGATACCAAACGTCATAAATATTAAAAGCAGGAGCATTATTAACAGTGAAGTATTCTTCATACTTAAATTTGAATTTATGAGTCACTATGTTTACACTCAGTCTTCACTTACTTGTTGTTGTATAATTGAAACGTTTTCAAGATCATTCGATCTCATCATCAGCTGTTTGGTGACTAGATGAACCTTCCTCTTCTTCCACTACTACGGAGTTCCGATCACTCTGCCATCTGGTGTTAGGGGCACTAAGTTTTAATACTTCATTTAATGCCGGGATTTCAAAATTTATAACTTTATCACGGTTTTTGTTTATGAAAATTTTTTCCCAAATATCCAATTCTATGGGTGTACTTAAAGATTTTAACAGTTTAATGTTGTGGCCAATGTTGTGGTTTTCTGTCCAAAAATGGTGTGAAACTGCAGATTTTTCTGTTTGTTTCAACTTAATGTTCCTTTGGTGTTCTTTTTGCCTGGTTAACATGTTTCTCTTAGTTTTTCCTATGTAGCTTTTTTCACAGGTTTCACAATTAATCTGATATATTCCTGATTTCAAATTGTTGGGGATTGTATTTTTCAGTGGTTTATTTAGCAGGTTCCTCAGAGTGAATTTGTTTTGGGGTGCTAGTTTTAAGTTTAGTCTTTTGAAGATTCGTTCAAATTTTCTAAAAGCCCATGGATGGTAGGTGAATTTTCTATATTGCCAATTTGTGTTATTAAGTGGTGTGAGAGTGGTATTTTTTGATCTTATCTTCAGTTTTTCTTTCCTCTTCATCATATTCCTTATGATGGCTGGGTTGAATCCATTTAATACCGCTATGTCTTTTATGTGTTGTTGTTCTTTCAAAAACTCATCCTTACTCAGTGGGACGTTGTATAGTCGGTGAATTAGACTTCTAAAGGCAGCTAGTTGATGTGAAACTGGGTTGTATTCATTTTTCTTTATGTAATTATCTATGTGTGTGGGCTTCCTGTATATTCCAAAATCTACACCATGATGATTTCTAGTTATCTTGAGGTCCAGAAAGGGTAGGGTGTTGTCTCTTTCTACTTCCATAGTAAATTGGATGTGATTATCTTGCAGGTTTAGTAATTTTAGAGAATCTTCTCTAAGTTTTTCTGGAATGATAGCAAAAATATCATCAACATATCTCTGCCAAAATTTATAAATCTGTGGGAAGGCCTTTACTATGTGTGTTTCAAAATAGCTCATGTATAGGTCTGCTAAAATAGGCGAAAGTGGGCTCCCCATTGCTAAACCTTTTGATTGTCTGTAGAATTTTTGGTTAAACATGAAGTAATTATTCCTTATGCATAAATCTGTAAGATTGATAATATCATCTATTTCTCTGGGGTCCGTTGTAGTCTGGGTTAGCCATTTTTTGAGGAATGTAGGTATTTCTTCTACTGGAATGCTTGTAAAAAGTGCCTTAACGTCAAAAGAAACAAGTATGTGATTTTCCGGGATGTTGTATTTCTGTAGGTGGTTTATCAATTCTAAGGAGTTTTTTATTCCCAAACTTTGAAATTTGTCATATGATTTTAATTTTCTTACTAACCATTTTGCTATGTGGTATGTAGGTGAATTGATGCCATTGATGATGGGCCTCATGCTGTTGTCTTGTTTGTGGATTTTTGGCAGACAGTACAACCTTGGTAGTGTGGGGTTGGACGATTTTAAGTTGTATTTTTCAGATGTACTTAATGTTTTTGTAATTGATAAGGCTTTATTAACAGAGGTGATACTTTTGGATAATGGATTTTTAGGAATTTTTTCATATTCTGGACTTTCTAACATAAGGTTTACTCTCTGAATATAGTCTTCTGTCTCCATTATTACTAGAGAATTACCTTTGTCGGCTTTTAGGTATACCACAGGCTTCTTATTTAAATTTCTTATTGTTTTGTTGTTAGTATTATTGTATGTTGGGGATAACTGCTTTATTATATCCAGACATTCAATTTTGGCTTTGGTTAAGTTTTCGTCTTTTAGGTTATGTGTGGCTATTTCTATGTCGGCGATAAAATCGTCTTTATTACTTGAGAAGTTCACACACGTATTGAAACCTTTCTGGAGTAATCTAATTTCATCGGTTGTAAACTTTTGTTGCGAAAGGTTTATTACGTTAACTTGCTCTTTGAAGTCCCGGTGTTTTGGCTGATGAGGGTGTTCCAGTTGCCGTTCTTTTAACAGTTTGAATTTATTTTTAAGTCTTTCGTTTTTCTTAATCATTAATGTGTTTAATTTTTCGTGAACCTGCATTTCGAAATTTTGCCAAATGTGAATTCCTAATTGTTTGGTTAGTTCTAAATGTAGGTTGTATAATTCCAGGTCTATTTTGTTTATGTAACTGTAATGTTTTGAAATTTCCAGTTTTATCACGTATTTTTCCACCAGTTTTTGTATTCTGTGATTACTATTGTGTTTGACCGTTTGCTTTACAAAAGTCGGCGTGATATTGTGTCTGAGGCAAAGTTTTAGGAATTTAATGTCTGCCGTTGCGTATCTTCTTTTTGTCTGCAGTTTTAAGTATTTTTTTAAATCTTTCTTTTTGTAGCATAATTTCGTATTAAAGTTCGTAAACATGCATCCTACCTCGTCTCCATTTTCTTCAGTCGCCAAGTTGCTTCTTTGGTTTGTGATACCAAACGTCATAAATATTAAAAGCAGGAGCATTATTAACAGTGAAGTATTCTTCATACTTAAATTTGAATTTATGAGTCACTATGTTTACACTCAGTCTTCACTTACTTGTTGTTGTATAATTGAAACGTTTTCAAGATCATTCGATCTCATCATCAGCTGTTTGGTGACTAGATGAACCTTCCTCTTCTTCCACTACTACGGAGTTCCGATCACTCTGCCATCTGGTGTTAGGGGCACTAAGTTTTAATACTTCATTTAATGCCGGGATTTCAAAATTTATAACTTTATCACGGTTTTTGTTTATGAAAATTTTTTCCCAAATATCCAATTCTATGGGTGTACTTAAAGATTTTAACAGTTTAATGTTGTGGCCAATGTTGTGGTTTTCTGTCCAAAAATGGTGTGAAACTGCAGATTTTTCTGTTTGTTTCAACTTAATGTTCCTTTGGTGTTCTTTTTGCCTGGTTAACATGTTTCTCTTAGTTTTTCCTATGTAGCTTTTTTCACAGGTTTCACAATTAATCTGATATATTCCTGATTTCAAATTGTTGGGGATTGTATTTTTCAGTGGTTTATTTAGCAGGTTCCTCAGAGTGAATTTGTTTTGGGGTGCTAGTTTTAAGTTTAGTCTTTTGAAGATTCGTTCAAATTTTCTAAAAGCCCATGGATGGTAGGTGAATTTTCTATATTGCCAATTTGTGTTATTAAGTGGTGTGAGAGTGGTATTTTTTGATCTTATCTTCAGTTTTTCTTTCCTCTTCATCATATTCCTTATGATGGCTGGGTTGAATCCATTTAATACCGCTATGTCTTTTATGTGTTGTTGTTCTTTCAAAAACTCATCCTTACTCAGTGGGACGTTGTATAGTCGGTGAATTAGACTTCTAAAGGCAGCTAGTTGATGTGAAACTGGGTTGTATTCATTTTTCTTTATGTAATTATCTATGTGTGTGGGCTTCCTGTATATTCCAAAATCTACACCATGATGATTTCTAGTTATCTTGAGGTCCAGAAAGGGTAGGGTGTTGTCTCTTTCTACTTCCATAGTAAATTGGATGTGATTATCTTGCAGGTTTAGTAATTTTAGAGAATCTTCTCTAAGTTTTTCTGGAATGATAGCAAAAATATCATCAACATATCTCTGCCAAAATTTATAAATCTGTGGGAAGGCCTTTACTATGTGTGTTTCAAAATAGCTCATGTATAGGTCTGCTAAAATAGGCGAAAGTGGGCTCCCCATTGCTAAACCTTTTGATTGTCTGTAGAATTTTTGGTTAAACATGAAGTAATTATTCCTTATGCATAAATCTGTAAGATTGATAATATCATCTATTTCTCTGGGGTCCGTTGTAGTCTGGGTTAGCCATTTTTTGAGGAATGTAGGTATTTCTTCTACTGGAATGCTTGTAAAAAGTGCCTTAACGTCAAAAGAAACAAGTATGTGATTTTCCGGGATGTTGTATTTCTGTAGGTGGTTTATCAATTCTAAGGAGTTTTTTATTCCCAAACTTTGAAATTTGTCATATGATTTTAATTTTCTTACTAACCATTTTGCTATGTGGTATGTAGGTGAATTGATGCCATTGATGATGGGCCTCATGCTGTTGTCTTGTTTGTGGATTTTTGGCAGACAGTACAACCTTGGTAGTGTGGGGTTGGACGATTTTAAATTGTATTTTTCAGATGTACTTAATGTTTTTGTAATTGATAAGGCTTTATTAACAGAGGTGATACTTTTGGATAATGGATTTTTTGGAATTTTTTCATATTCTGGACTTTCTAACATAAGGTTTACTCTCTGAATATAGTCTTCTGTCTCCATTATTACTAGAGAATTACCTTTGTCGGCTTTTAGGTATACCACAGGCTTCTTATTTAAATTTCTTATTGTTTTGTTGTTAGTATTATTGTATGTTGGGGATAACTGCTTTATTATATCCAGACATTCAATTTTGGCTTTGGTTAAGTTTTCGTCTTTTAGGTTATGTGTGGCTATTTCTATGTCGGCGATAAAATCGTCTTTATTACTTGAGAAGTTCACACACGTATTGAAACCTTTCTGGAGTAATCTAATTTCATCGGTTGTAAACTTTTGTTGCGAAAGGTTTATTACGTTAACTTGCTCTTTGAAGTCCCGGTGTTTTGGCTGATGAGGGTGTTCCAGTTGCCGTTCTTTTAACAGTTTGAATTTATTTTTAAGTCTTTCGTTTTTCTTAATCATTAATGTGTTTAATTTTTCGTGAACCTGCATTTCGAAATTTTGCCAAATGTGAATTCCTAATTGTTTGGTTAGTTCTAAATGTAGGTTGTATAATTCCAGGTCTATTTTGTTTATGTAACTGTAATGTTTTGAAATTTCCAGTTTTATCACGTATTTTTCCACCAGTTTTTGTATTCTGTGATTACTATTGTGTTTGACCGTTTGCTTTACAAAAGTCGGCGTGATATTGTGTCTGAGGCAAAGTTTTAGGAATTTAATGTCTGCCGTTGCGTATCTTCTTTTTGTCTGCAGTTTTAAGTATTTTTTTAAATCTTTCTTTTTGTAGCATAATTTCGTATTAAAGTTCGTAAACATGCATCCTACCTCCTACCTTACTATACATAAACGCTGGAAAAAGCAAAAATTTTCGTTTTCAGAAACTTTGACCATTGAATAAATCTCTATTATTGTGTACTGAAATTAATAATTATCCAATATATCAAAGATAAAATGAACAAAATATGTGTAGCTATCCCGAGCTATTCTGTTTTGTCACTTTCTTAGATAATATCCCGCATTAGTCTTAGTTGTGAGACAAATCAGTTGCATTTAACTGTACTCATTTGTGCAAATACAGCCTGCTCGGAGTACAGTTATACACAATGTTAACCTTTTTCCCTAATGAGTACCTATTTGTAAACATTTGCGAAGGAGTGACAACAAGCATATGTATGTGAAGCCTTTAAACTCAACCTTTCAACAAGGCAAACATCCTAAAACTTTAAAGTTCGGAGAAGTGTATAATTGTTTCCCAAAATAAATTAGTGAGAAAGTTTAAACCATATGAGTAGAAAAATATATAATTCACTTATAATCCTGCAGATGTATGCCCACATAGTGTATTTTGAGTAGATCCATAATATATCTACCTATATACATACCGTTTTCTCTGTAGTCGAATGTTTGATTGTCAGCCCAGAGTCAATTTTCGATAGCGGAGTGATTTTTCTTGAATTAGAAACATTAGCTGCCCTTCTCAGTGTGGAAAGGAGTGAATGTAAGTGTATTTCTTAACAAAAATAATAAAAACTAACAGCAAATACTTCGTCAGCGAGATACTAAATTCTAAAGTCAAAACTCGCAATTTAACGAGAGTTATACGAAGCACAAAAAGTTATAATAAATATAAGCATAAATATATGCTTTTTATTTTTCAGTTTTGTTCATCGCTTACGTTTTGTGATTAGGGGAAGTGCTTTCTTCCACCCTAAAAATCAACATAAAAATTTAAAATGATATAGGGATCTGGATATCCATTGGATTCCTTCCTCTAAAAACACTGAGAAGTTTGATATCAACGAAAACTTCTCGTTATTTCTTATTTATATTTTTGCAAAAATTACTCATACGGTTGTTATTAAAATGTTATATGTTTGAGACAGTATCTTTGAATAAAGTGAGTTGTAACGTGTGAAGTTCCCTTCATTTGGAATAAATGTTGTACTATTTTATGCAATAGAAAGGCACAAGTGACAGACAACAAATTGGATAGATAGAGTCACACCGAAAAATTCAATGCCACAGTCGAGATTTGAACCACGGATCTCCCGGTCTCGCCAGGTTGCTCTTAACCAATGAGCTACCATGGCAACAGGCCAGCATGACATAAACTCTCCAACTGACTCGTATTTTTCCCGGTAAATCACTAGGAGTTCCCATATACAATGAGATATGCACCGCTGGTGGAAACTTATGCTCTAAGTACAGTATACCACAGGAGAGAAAGTCTTCGGTGTATGAGACGCAGATTTATGACACCCCATGCCAGCTCAGTTACAGATCATTCAAAAACATTCTGAAGGCTTCTACTTTTGTTAATGAATCTTCTTGGTTTTAGTGTACAGAGTGAATAGGGCGCATGTTTTTTAATGGTTCTACTCCTTGTGTAGCATGCGTTCGTGTCACACACATTCGCTGTCCTTCTCCCACTGTGTAGGGGGGCGCATTCCTTTCAGAGACTTACTCTACGTTGGTGGACAGTACTTATGCTGTAAGTAAGTTTGGATAGGTAGAATCAGACTGAAAAATTCAATGCCATAGCCGGGATTTGAACTGCGGATCTTATTGGCCAATATGGTTAACAGCAAATGGACGGAGATCGAGAGCTCCGTGGTTCAAATTCCGGCTATGGCATTGAATTTTTCAGTCTGACTCTACCTAACCAAACCTTAGCCTACAAACGGCTAGTCTGGCAGAAGGATTAATTTCCAGACAACAAATTAGTTAAGAAATTTGGAACTTATTAAAAATATACACTTTAAGAAAAATAAATTTCTTTCACAACGTAGATGTTTTCTAGACATTTTATTGTTACATTCTTAAATTTTCCCCAGTAGAATGCGAGTCATGTATTGAGACATTTTGAAGAATTAAGTCCCCTTTTTTTTCTTTTGCAAGATTTCGCTGTTAACACGTTCGATTTGCAAAATAAACAGCCCAATGTTGTTTCTGAATGTTCCTTAATTCATCACGTCATATCGTGCATGCGTAACATAAACGAAACAGTCAATGATATATGAACTGCGTCATTTATAAGATGACATGTGAATTTATAATGGCGACAGAAAATCATGTGTGTGTGTTGAAAATTAACTTTTTCTTCTTCTCTCTCTCTCTCTTCCATGAGCTTGTTAACACAAACTGATTTTTGATTTACGTAATATCGTGGATGATAGATTTGCCAGGAAAATTGTCACTTGTGATGAAAAATGGGTATATTACCGGAAGTCCGATGTCTGCAAACGGTGGCTTGATCCCCGCCAACCTGCCAAAGTCATCGTTAAAACAATCAGTTCAGTCCCAAAGTAATATCTGGTGGAATTTTGAAGGTGTGATCCACTGGGAGTTTGTTCTAAACAGGTGGGCATTGATGCAGATCTGTATTCTGTACAACTGCAACGAGTTCAATAAATTTTGAGACGGAGATACCCAGCATTTGTTAACCGAAATAGAGTTCTATTGCAACAGGACGATGCACAACACCCAATACTGCACGAACAACCACGGAAAAATTCAGGAATTGGGAGGAATTCAGCTGCTGCCACACTCAGCATACAGCCCTGATCTCGCATCGTCAGATTATCATCTTTGACGATCCATTTTCTACGCGGAAGAAATTTTGAAAACATTGAAGCAGTGCAAGTGGGTGACACCGAATTCTTCACATCAAAAACCAGAGACTGGTACCATCCTGGGATAATACACCTCGCTGAACGATGGCTCAAAGACCATAGAATATAATGTTCTATACTTTGAAAATTAGTTAATTTCTTGTCAGAACAAATTTCAAATAATTGTTTTTCTTAAAAAAAAAGGACACTACTTATGAGACAGTATCTATAAAACATTACCATTACCATAGGATAGGACAGAATTTAGAGAGGGGATTTGGTAACGTCGGCCAGATCTTTTGTATCTATGCCGCAAGTGGGGCATCCCCGGGAGGAGGGATGAGGTGAGATGAGACATAGGGCAGCCGAGCACAAGGAGACACGACAGAGCAGAGGACAGGGTACGTACCATTTACAAACTTAAAACTCCCTGGAGGTCTAGTACAACCGGCATTCCACGTGTCGTGGTCCAAAAGCAGCCCACTAAGCCGACTCGGAGGCCGCCTTGCCGGAGGACGAAGGTGCTTACCGAGAGCATATCATCCTGCCATGCAACTTCTAGACTCCCGCCAACACCTACCCTGTAAGAGACCACCAGATGGGAGCTGATGTGAAATGATAATGAAAATGAAATGGAGGGACAGGAAATTCGGGGGATGTAATGAAGCTATCCAGGATTCGTCTGGGTCCCGGGGAAATACCCGAAAAATAGGTTGGTCACGGGAAGCGAACCCGAACCTCCCGAATGGGGGCCACAACGAAACCGCCTGAGCCAACCCGCTCGGTAATGTTACCATAACTTATGTATATTGTTCAGTATTGAACAGTTTTCTTCATGATATATGACTGAAACACAATAACTTTGTTCTTATAAAAAACATATTTTTCTGTTTCCTGTATACGCAGTTCTGTATAACAGATATTGTTTGCTACCATTGTTCATTCAACATTTCTTTCTCGAAAACTGTTAACACTGGTCCATTTTCTTGCTAATAGAATCTTAGCAGAGCGTTATTTTCTGGCACAAGGTGGGTAACTCCAGTTATTCTATGGCAGTTGTCTTCGAAAATTGCTAATATTTAATTTTAATAACAGCGGGATTAGCACTATTCATATAGTGCTGTCTTTCAACATATTTCTATCTGTGATAAAATTTGGAAACTGTTACATTCATAAGTAAATGGTATTCAGTAAAGAACGATTGCAACTCTATTTTCTTCTTGTAAAGTTGCACTTCTGGAATTAACATTGATTCTAAGCCCTAGAAATGTCCCTCTTAATGGTTTGAAAATCTGCCTGTCTCACCTTTGAAAGATTTTGTTCGTATTCTTTCATCTACCATATTTAAAGTTTTAGAGGGGAGGGAGGTTCAGGTGTATTTCTTTCAAAGCTGTGTGTTGAATTTTTATTTGGAGTGAAATAATTTCTCTACGTAGGAGATAAAGAAAGCAATAATTTGTAGATTCAATTTTAAATGAAGGGAAAGGTCCTGTGTTTATTGTACTGTAGATTTTTTCCCTTCTAAATATCGATAGGAAATTACAGGCTGCTTGTTGTAAATTCTTGTAAAACATTCTACAG
This sequence comes from Mantis religiosa, assembly GCA_030765055.1. Taxonomy (NCBI): domain Eukaryota; kingdom Metazoa; phylum Arthropoda; class Insecta; order Mantodea; family Mantidae; genus Mantis; species Mantis religiosa. Next base: position 81,016,280 of record CM060954.1, read on the forward strand.
TGACAAAAGTGATTTCTGTCGTCCTTTGTCCAGCGAAAAAACAAAGCCGATAAGAATTCCAATATTAGGAACGTGTTTCTGCCGTTTGAAACAGTAATTGTGATTTTTCTCGTGTGACCACAGCTGTTCGAGACAAACAACAGTATTAGATTACAAAGGAAATATCTGTAGCGCTTAAAGTTATACTCTACAACGTTTAATTCAAAACTAAAACATAGTAGCCTCTACCCCATCAATATTCGCCTTACCTGAGAGGCTCGAGTTACGTATGCTTTCCTTTTTTCTGAATGATCTTTCAGTTGTCGGTGCTCTCACCGATACGCGAAATGCCGACGAAAGGGTGACGGAGATTTACGGGGAAAGAGAGAGGTTTCGATAAGCCAAGGCCAGGTGTAAAATGACTACTTCAGAATAAAAAAAAAATGTTACCACGCGCGTGGGTACTTCACTCTATTAACGAAGGTTTCCTTTTTACATCCGATATGCAAAAGCGATGGCGCTTTGAAAATGTCCACAGTGTTATTGAAAACGTATGCCGTTATTCTCGAACTGTGTGACACACAAGAAATCGACGATGGATCACGTACGCCTTCTTCTCGCTTTTCATAAAGAGTTAAATCAAACACGAACTAACTTCCACTTCACTTGTTAAAAAATGTGATCTTGAACGGGGTTCGAATCAGTACAATCATAGCCACAAAATGCAATGAAACACTACACGCTGTAAAAGACTTTCTCGAGGCTAAGTCCTTTAAAAAAATATATTAATTTTATACCTTAGTTCATATTTTCTAGGCCTGGCTCCAGAATTCAATCCGTAGAGTTTGCGAGAGGTACCGGGTTCGAGTCCCGGCTAGAAGTAGGACGTTTTCTCTTGCCAAGATTAATTTCTAACCTCTGCAAGTATGAATGTATCTGAACCAATATACAAATCCCAATGACAACTGTAGACGAGTTAACACCTAGTTAGGTCAATATGTTCCGATGTGCCTTCGATGTGACCATTGAAGTTAAGGTAAACATTTTTCGGAGAACTACAATAGAAATTTCACCTCGTTAGGATCAATGAGCGATGAGTCTTCGATACCCACGATAATTGCGTGGCATTGGACATCGAACGATACTTCAGAAATTTCGCTCGGTACTTTTCCGATACTTCTGTAGTGATTCTGAAATACTTTATATTTTAAAATCACAAAATATTATTGAAGCAAGTAGAATATTGCAAAGCCTGAGAAATTGTCAGGAATGTGGTAGCTACACAGTAACATTATGCGGCCCGCCTCGGTAGCGTAGATGGTAGCATGTCTGCCTCACGTTCAAGAGGTCCCGAGTTCGAATCTCGGTCAGGGTGAGTTAGTTGGATAAGTTTTTTTCCGGGGTTTTCCCTTGTCCTTCAAGACGAATGTCAGGTAACTCTAAGCTCATGGACTCGTTTGAGCATCATTTCACCTAATTCATTCACCGTCCGATATGACTTAACGTTGGAGGACGTAAATTACAAAAAAAAAAAAAAAAAAAAAAAAAAAAAAAAAAAAAAAAAAAAAAAAAGTAACATTATGCAAGAAAATAACCGTGAGTCAGATTCACTGTCAGTTAACAGTTCCCAAGAAGATATCACTACTTATGTCAACGACGATTTGTCACCTCCTCTTTCTAGTGCACCGGATTACTGGAAAGCAAATTAAACATTTTCAAAACTAAAATAAAACTTATCCGCTAAATATTTATATATTCTACCTGCAACAGTTTGCTCTGAAAGACTGTTTAGCATATCAGGACTCAGATGTCACAGGAAAAGAAGTAGACTTGACCCCAAAAGAGTGAAAATACTTGTATTTTTTAACAAAAACTTATAAAACTGGATTGTTTCGCTTTTAAATGTTTAATGTAGAGTTTAAAAATAAGAACACCGATGGTATTAAGATTTGTCTCATTAAATATGTGCACTTAATTATATTGGTATCACATAGTTCTCCCAACATTGTACAGTGCGATCCATATAAACCCGAACCATTTCAATAGGTCATAACTTTTGAACTACTAATAGGACACACGTGCAACTTTGGGAGAATATAATTCACAATTGGGAGATTACATTACACTATATACATCTCAGAGAAAATGTTGGAAGTGTCCTCCACCAGCATCTATACATGTTTGCACTCGTCTCACCATATTCGCTGAAGTTTTACGGAGATTATCCTCACCAACATTACTTATTTCGGTTCTAATGGATTCCTTGAGAACATCAATTGTCCGTGGCCTACTCTTGTACACTCTATTTTTTAGATACCCCCACAAAAAAATCCGGTGAGGTTATGTCAGGGAATCTGGTGGGCCACAGACCTTTTGAGATTATTCGATTATCAAAGAAACTGGTTAAAAGTTCCATGATGTCATTAGATGTATGGCACGTTGCTCCATCTTGCTGGAAATAACCTTCTCTCAATTCGATATCATCTCCGTAAAACTTCAGCGAATATGGTGAGATGAGTGCAGACATGTATAGATGCTGGTGGAGGAAACTTCCAACATTTTCTCTGAGATGTATATAGTGTAATGTAATCTCCCAAAGTTGCACGTGTGTCCTATCATTGGTTCGAAAGTTATGGCCTACTGAAATGGTTCAGGTTTATAAGGATCGCACTATATTTCGTATTTAAACTACGAGCAGAAATTATGTATCGAGTTTCGAAGTATTGATATCGTAGAAAATATCGTGTATCGTATCGAGTATTGAGAAAACTGATATCGACCCATCACTAATAAAAATTCAAAGTCTGGTTTGTATAAAATCTTTATTCTAATTAATTTTGTATTACATTTATAGACAGAGTAGGATATCGAAGGTTTTCGAGCCCGTCTCTGTAGCATAGGTGGTAGCTTGTCTGCCTCACGTTTAAGTAGTTCCCGAGTTCAAATCTTCGTCAGGTAACTTTAAGCTCTATGGACCTGGACTCATTTGAGCATCATTTGACTCATTTCATTTATCGTCCGATATAACGTTGGAGGACGCAAATTAAAAAAAATACTGTTTTTCTTCTTCTTCTTCTTCTTCTTCTTCTTCTTCTTCTTCTTCTTCTTCTTCTTCTTCTTCTTCTTCTTCTTCTTCTTCTTCTTCTTCTTCTTCTCTTGATGTAAGATACCTACAGTCGTGCTCATTTATGTCATTTATGCCCTTATGTCATTTTAGGTGTCGAGTGAGGGAACTACAATTATGGTTCAGAGAGAGAGAGAGAGAGAGAGAGAGAGAGAGAGAGAGAGAGAGAGAGAGAGAGAGAGAGAGAGAGAGAGAGAGAGAAATCCAGGGATGGAAGATCAGCCCAGTCACCGGAATGAGAGAGAGGTAAGTAAATGAAAGGAAATATGATAATGGAGCAATTGGTGGAATGTTGGCGGTGGAAACCGGAGGTCTCAGAGAAAACTCGCCCCAGCGCCATGCTATCCACTGCAAATTTGCGGTCGCCTGGGATCGAACACGGGCCACCTTGGTGAGAGTCAAGCGATCTCACCTCTCAGCCACGGCGCGGCCAAAGGTTTTACAATTATAATAATTAGCTCCGGTTCATGTCCATTACAAGATGTAATTCCGATTATTTACATTAATTATTCATGTTGTAAATATTAATCATAGCTCATCAGAACTAGCGCAGTGAACAGTGGATACCTGAAATAAACCTTTGAAAATGTATTATTTATTACATTCCATGATTTTCTCTATCTATCCCTCCGCAAAATATTTTATCAAAAGCTTCTTAGATATTCTGATTAATCCATTCAATTCAAGTTTACACGATTCATTGCAAGATACAGTAGGTAAAGTGATAGATTTTAAACAGTTTGTCGCTACGTTTAAAAAGAAAGGAGAAAAAATAAAAGAAATTCGACTAAACAGTTGAGAAAAATTCTAATAATAAGATATGTTTCGGAAATACATAATTAATTTTTTTCTATAATTAGTTAAGTTATTGTCTGTTTCTTCCATAGAATATTTTACTATCGTTCGCAGGGTATGTAAGTAACATACATACATAGGAGTAACATACATAGGAGTTAATATGCATGCATTTTATGCAAAGTAATACCAACGTTAAAAAGCTACAGTCCAACGAATTTAATACCATCGGTTGCTTTTGAAAGTCACAGTGTTCGGTATTTACATACAAGTTAATATGAATTGCACTGATTAAACAAATAAAATGAAAAATATTGATGATTTTCAGTTACACGAGATTATGGGTAGGAAAATAATTCTTATGGGAAGAACGAAAGAGGAATAAAGCGATAAGAAATGACAAGAGCGGATTGCATTGCTTCCGTAGCCTAGTGGAAAACGTTCTGCCCTTGAACTAAGAGGTGTCGGGTTCCACTCCTGACTGCCGCTTCTATTTTTCCTACCATTTTACATTAGTAAGAGTAAGTATAGTATTCTACCCAAAAATTCTTTTCCTCTGTCAGACGCAGTCGTCATTTTGTAGCAGAACATAGACCCTCTTCTATCTTCTTTTTCGCCGTTATAGATTTCTTTTTAACCTCCTGGAATGTTCTTTCTTGATTTTTCTTACAGTTCTTTCCTCAGAGATCCTGCACAGATGTTACTCCATTTTTTCTCTGTTTCCTTTTTGCAAGTTGGATCTTAACCATCCTTCTAATGCTCTCATACCTGTACAATGTCTTTCTACAAAAGTTTATTAGCACTCTTATTTCGGTTGTTCCCGCCATACATTGATGGGAGACATCGTGCAGGTAATTCCTCTAACAGCTTTCACGTCAGTTACAACTAAATCAAAATATTGGACAATCTACTTCGTAGGTTTTGCTTTCCGTTGGAGATCATTTGGATCTTTATAGATTAAACCATATCTGGGAGATGCTGAGTTTAAATGCCAAGATTGGTATTGTTACTTTGAGGGCTCGTAAAATTAAAAGTCTAGTTTGCAGAAATTCAAAATGCTCTTTATTTCCGTAGAAAGACAGTTTGTACAGCCCTTTGTAGCAACAGAATTACGTAACATTCACAAACAAGGTCGTCTGCCACGCGTCCACACAGCTGCACACTCGATTCACAAGTCCATCAACTCCACTTACTGACTAGCTCTGCCATGCCATGTGGTGCTGGCTGGCTGTATATAGCCAGAAGGTTTTTGCTGCGTGCCCACCCGTTAAGGGTTTTACCGCAGGTAAGGTATAGATTTCGGGATGTTGTAGGGTGAGATGTGGGTTTTTAGATTGATGTTGGTTATGAGGTTACAAGTTTGTACCTAGGGGTTGAAGGACAGGATGCAATGCCTTGCACCCTGGTGTATTTTTGATTTTTAAATTGGGGAAGAATTTTGATGCCAAGCAGCTTGGAAGGATTATGTGGAGCTCAGCTTTAGCTGCTGTACGGATTAGCTCCTGGGTTATCTCGGATGCCCGCAAGCCATGCGGGGTAACCGGTGCTGTCTAGAACGGCGTCTAGTGGGGTCATAATCTCCCAAGGACCTGACAAGGGCGCTTCTGTGGTTGGGTAAACTTACGTATAATTTTGAAGCCCGGCGCCTAATTTCATTCTCCACGTATGGAAGACTCCAGGCCTCGTGAATCAACATGGTAGGAAAATAACGTCCCACGGAATATATAGACCTAAGTCCTCTTTTCTGTGCACGTTACTGACTAGCTCTGACAGCCGCGCCGCTTATTTATAACCAAACCATTGTTTCTCGAAAGTTGTCGAAGCTTCACGTCCTTTCACGACGGCAGGCGAAGGAGGGGGAACTGTCCATACATCTCTCTGGCTCTTTCTTTCTCGGCAAGTAACAAGCGCTCATCGGCTCCGTGGGCGTGGCTAGGGCGCTATCCGTCTCTTTCGTACGCGTGGGCCGCGGCTCAACAATGCCTGGCGACAGTATATATCCGACATATATTTCTACTTTATCTATTACATAATAGTAAATATAAGTAATGCATTCCACCAAAAAATTTAGTATCGAGATTTGACCGGAGGGGCATGTTTTGTGACCTCAATTTCAAAAAGCGCGTTAAAAAAAGTACGCGCGCTCGTGTAGTCTAATGAGAAGTCGGTTAATCCGAGACGCGACACGACGCGACACGAAGATATTCAAGAAAATTCCACTATCTGAACTTCATATGCACTATTTTTCAAAAAATTTATATTTTAAAGAAATGGCTCAAATGGTTTGGATTAAAATACCACATGTTTAAAATGTTTTCAAGAAATGCAAATCTTGCATTTTCTGGGAATGTCATCAGTAGTTCCCTTCATTGTGTATGACTTTCGTGTATTAAACCGTAAGACAGAAAAAATCATACAACATAAAGAATGTATTCTTAAAAATACAGTTTATGTCAAATATATATTTTTGTGGAGTAAATCACTTCGAGGATACTCCTTATTTATCTGAGTTTTCCAATGCGTATTCTTTTATTCTTTTCATTTTTCTATCTCTTGTCTATTTAAAGAAAACGGAAATTCAAACCTACTGCATAGCGACAGCTCTTAAAAGATTTGAGGACCACTTAAAGATGCTCCTTGTACCTATAAAAATTAGCAATAAGATATTATTATGCAAATGTTTACTCTAACATAAAGTAGAGGAGGAATATGTTTGTAATTTGTGCAACAATTATTTAAAAATGTGAGTTTAACACATTATTTTATTATTTTTAGTTTTTATTCAAGGATGCTTAAAAAAATATGATTACTTGAAATCTCGCTGTCAAATATTTGGTTGGAGTACAATGTTCCTCTATTTACTATAAACATGTGTACAGAAGTCCTCCACTAGAGCGTTGTGCTTTGGTTCCCTGCGCCCGTAAAGGGCCCGGGATTGATCCCACCCCTGAGGGTACAGATTTTAAGTCTTGGGTATAGGACTATCGTGAGGAAATTGAGGTAGCGAGCCCTGGTCTAGAAAGCCAATTTTCTGGCTGGGGGTGCCGAGATACTGACCACATCTCCTCCCTCTTTCGGTTGGATGATCGCCAATCTCTGCCTTGTATATGTGGGCAAGAGACCGGCAGTGACGTTGGGACAGGGATGTCATTACGGAGGGGATTCGGTATGTAGGCCACCATGTTGGGTCCAATGTTTCTATGGCCTCAAGTGGGGGCATCCCCAGGAAGGATGAGGCGAAGGAGACAGAGGGCGGCCGACCCAAGGAGCCACGACAGTACAGAGGGCAGGGTCCCCACAGTTTACTTGGATAGAGACTTCCTCCGACAGGCCAGGACAACGAACTCGCTCCCCCACATCGGGACGGCAACGAGCCCAGCAGCCGAGTCCTAATGGTCCCAGGCAGGCGATCCAAGCCCCAAAGGCCCCTGGCTGACGTTCCCGAAATTGTCCCAGCAGTGGAGCGGAGACCGGCAACCGACCTACCGGAGTAGGAAGTAGTTTTCCTCAGAGCATATCATCCCCCATGCACCGCCGAGACACCCGCCGACACTTGTACCCTGAAAGAGACCACCAGATGAGAGATAATATGAAATGATCATGGAGATGAAATGGAGGGACAGGAAATTCGGGGGATGTAATTAACCTACCTAGGCATTCGCCTAGCGACCCGGGAAAACCCCCGGAAACCATGGGTCAGGTAGGTTGGCCACGGGAATCGAATCCGGGCCTCCCGAATGCGAGCCACAGACGAAACCGCCTGAGCCATCCCGCTCGGTGGCAGTGACGTTGGCAGGCTCAGACCCACTTTGGGCTGTTACGCCATGGTATACGTTGCTTCTGCTTACGGAAGGTATATTACACGAAAATTTCGCTAAAAATACGAGAATATATCACGCTTAACCCTTTGCTGCACCAATTATTTTGCTACCTATGTCAGTCTTTCTGTACTTGCTAAACCGGTTCTCATATCACTTTCTGCAGTGCCTCAACGCAATCCATTCGAATAGCCATGATCGTTAAAGCGATAGATAATGGACTGGCCATCCATTCAAGGCCAAACGTCATGAGTTCGTATCTACGCAACTGCAGTCAAATGTGCCTGTGGTAAAGGACGGGGAGGGCTCAAGGAAAATAATCAGTATGATGGCATGCTTGGATGTTGACGGGGTATCATTTGACTGCAATTACTTGGATTTTACCTTTTTTATTTTAAAAAAAGCACTACAATGTAATTGTAAAATTAATATAATGTTTACAATTCAAAGGTCTTAAAATTTTGTTTGTATACTTGGCAAAGGTCAGTGCAATAATATAACAACAAAAGAACCGCACTAAAACATTATTCAATGTGTATAAAGCCTAATGTTGCCACCTGAAATCACCATGCTTTAAAGGGTTAACCTGGTGGCTTATAAATCTATTTGCATACATGCTATATTGCGTGTACTGTTTAGCATGTTTCATTATTTCATTTGGTAAAAGATTTGGAAAACGAATCATTTTATTTTGCAGAACTGATCTGAAGGTATCAAATAACGTTTTATTTAAATGTCAATACATGTACAATAATTTCTAATTAAATAATGATACACATCCAAGAAGGTAAGTTTAAGGAATTTGCTTAAGTGTATTATTAAGAAATTACTATCCAACTTTTCGTCCCTTAGTGACCGATAAAACCCTTTCCAAAACAAGAATTCAGCTACCATTTCGAAACCTCACGCTGTCTTTCGGAAACTGTGAAATAATTTCATGGGCTTTGACGGAACTGAATAAGCCGATCGTATAAACTAAGTATAAACCTTGGCGCCTCACGAACTAGTGCCATTTGGACGCCGTCCATTAAGCCGCTTAATGGGAGCAGGTTCTCGGAAAGAATAGCTTGTAACCCACATGTTCCAGTGATAAAAGATGCCGCCTAGCTCAAGGCCGGGGGTGCAAATCTTGAGGAGGGTCGTGACATTTTGTAAACAATTTGGATTGAAGGGACAGGAAGTTGTGTGAACGAGCAGTAAAGCGAATGTGTGAAATCTCGGCGGGCGACCAGATCTGACAGAACCGGCTATAAACAATCCCCGAAGCCCTTCCGGGAGTCTGCATATCAGTATCTGTTTAAAAAGAAGGGTGGTTTTGGCGCCAAAGAGTACACGAGGTGCTGAAGTGTATGTAGTATACACTTATTCAGAATTAGGTGCGTTATAATATCGTCAAACGTTATTTGGGTAAATATCAAACTTCCATAGACGCTCTTGCAAAGATATTTTTATATTATTGAAGATATTAACCCTTGCTTGCATGTATACAAAATGTAACAAAAAGGTATCTCAAAACGTTGGAAAAACATTTCTTGTATATAGAGGATAAAAAATATATGAACATAGGTCCAAAAGTTGTTTATTTCCATGGTAGACCACCTTTTCTACAACTCTGCTTACACGGTAAGATATGTAACACGAGGCTTCCTGTGGCTATAACTTCACAACAGAACGGTGGTTCAATTGTACAGTAGTAAACATTCGCTTTTACATCTGGTTGAATAGGGTGGAGTGATGCATTTCAATGTTGTCATTATTGCTACAGTACAGCACGTAGTCCGCTTGTAAGGCACCGGTACTCAGTTCTTGCACGATGGAGTCGCCCCCCACCCACCCATTGAGTGGGATGGCTCAGGTGGTTTCGTCTGTGACCCGCATTCAGGACGTCCGGGTTCGTTTCCGTGGCCGATCTACCTGACCCATGGATTTTTCGGTGGGTTTACCGGGCCGCCAGGCGAATGCTGGGTAGGTTAATTATATCCCCGGAATTTCCTGTCCCTCTATTTCATCTTCATTATCATTTCACATCATTCTCATCTGGTGGTCTCTTTCACGGTAGAAGTTTCGGCAGGTGTCTCGGAAATGTGTGTAGTGTTTAACACCCGCTTTTACCACATACGGCACCGCAGGCGATGACACTGATGATACATGAGATGAAGATGGAGCACCGGTGGAATGAGATGGCGGGGGAAACCGGAGATCCCGGAGAAAACCCGCCCCAGCGCCGTGTTGTCCACCACAAATCTCACTAATTTATCTCAGAGCATGGCAGGTAAATTCCTCTGGTAGGTTGGTTGCTGGTCTCCGCATCTCTGCTGGGTCCATTTCGGGACCACCAGCCAGGGACTTTTAGGGCTCGGCTGCTGGGCTCGTTACCGTCCCGCAGTAGGGGAGCGTGTTCGTTGTCGTGGCCTATAGGTGGAAGTCTCTATCTAAATAAACTGTAGGGACCCTACCCACTGCACTGTCATGGCTCCTTGGGTCGGCCGCCCTGTCTCCTTTCGCTTCATCCTTCCTCCCGGGGTGACCCACTTAGGGGCATAGGCACAATGGGCCCAGTATGGTGGCCTGCGTGCCGTAGTGAAATCCTAATCCTAATCCCCCATTTAAGGCTTTCTGTCCACTGATTTATGAATAGCAAGTTTCCTACTACATGGATAGGAAGAGGTGGTCTAATTCCGTGGCCTCCACGCTCACCTGACTTAAATCCACTAGATTTTTATTTATGGAGATATTTGAAATTTCTTGTTTATGCAACTCCAGTTCCAGACTCTTCGTGCTCGTATTATGAAGGCTGCCAGACAATATCAAATTCTCCAGGCCCAACTCAGTATTAGGGAGTCCATGCGACGTCGGATTGATGGATATATTGGAGTTACGGAGGTCATTCTGAACAGATGTTGTGATTTTCTATTTTCCCATCATTCTGCCATTGATACTGTTGTAGAAAAACAGGTTAAAAAGGGGGGGGGACGATTGCCGAACCTATGTTCATACATATATTTTTATCCTCTATCCGCAAGAAATGTTTTCTCAAATTTTTGACATACCTTTTTTACACCTGTAAATTCACGATCCTAAAATTCGTTGTATGCAACTGGGCCTCATTTATAACAAAATTCATAGAATAAATACTGGACAAAAGTGTAACACCCATCATCCCAGCTCTAAACTTTCTTGCTTCCAGAAAGGAATGTATTATAGAACCTCAATATATTTAACGCTCTTCCTAATGATCTTCGAGGAAAAATTGATAATTTCAGTGCTTTTAGAAGGCTGCTAGAGAGTACCTAGACCATACAAGATTATCTGAATGGTATATTGCTCTGATAAGCTTATGTAGCTCTGAGAATAGAATCTAGTTATTTTAGTGACATATCATTGCCAATTGATCTTTGATGTAAGTACGTTTAAACGTTATTTGAGACGTACTGGCAAAAGCCAGGTGAACGTTAAAAAATAAAAAAATGAAACTACCAAGTTATATTTGTATATACGCGAGTCGTTTGATAAGTCTGGTAAAAAAACCAAGATTTTTTTTTTTCGTGAACATCTTACCTTATTTCTCGACACAATCTCTATTGATGGCTATACACTTGGTCCAGCGATGTCCCAACTTTGTCGGAAAAATAGGTTCCGTCAAGGTCTGCAAAATACTCGTTGACGGTGACTATCACTTCATTTGATGAATACTTCTTATCACCAAGCCAAATTTTCAAGTTTGGGAACAGGAAGAAACCACTTGGCGCTAATTGTGGTGAATAAGGTCGATGAAGAACTAATTCAAAGCTCAACTCATGCACTTTTGCCATTGCAATTGCTGATGTATGCGATGGTGCATTATTCTGGTGAAGGAGCACATTTTTGCGTTTCAATCTCTGTCTCTTTTCAGTCAACTCATGTTGCAAACGTTCCAGCAATGAAGCATAATAAGCTCCAGTTATGGTTCTGCCTTTTTTCAAGTAGTCTATGAGGATTATTCCTTGAGAATAATAATAAAAAAAATAAAATAAAATAAAAAAAGCCAGCTGACAAAATGGTCCTTGCCATCTATGGTGCACTTTCATCAGCCTTATTCATTTGCTTTGACTGCTGTTTTGACTCTTGTGTGTAATTATGGATCCAAGTTTCATCTGATTTATGAAATCGGAAGAAAAAGTCTTGCGGATTGCAATTAAACATTCTTCCGGATGCGCTTTTGGTCGATTGTGAGCAATCGCGGCACTTTTCTTGCACACAGCTTTTTCATTGCCAATTTTTCATGCACGACATTCTATACTCGCTCAGTTGAGATTCCTACTGCCTCAGCAATGTCACGAATTTTGATTCGGCGGTCTTGCATAGCCAGATCGTGGATTTCTTCAATGGTGTCCTGTGTGGTGTCCTCAATTGGGCGACCACAGCGCGATTCATCTTCGGTGCTTCTACGACCACATTCAAATTCATTGATCCAAAAGGAAATGGTCTTCAAAGTTGATGCAGAGTCCTCGTGAACTTCATCCAATTCAGTTTTGACTTGTGCGGCAGTTCAGCCGTTCAAATGAAAATGTTTAATAACAGCATGAAACTCCGTTTTTTCCATTTTCAATCGCAGCTATCACACTGACCAGTTCGGATGGCTGTCAACAATGAACTGTATATTGTAGCACATTCAAATTTTCTGTACGAACTTTCGAATAATCAAGCTTACCACCCACAAAGTTACAACAAAATTCCATCCTTTCATGGAAATTTGCTAGACTTATTAAACAACTCTCGTACGTGTTTGCTAGCCTTCTAACTGCTGGGGAGTGATTTTGTATCATATATAATTAATTAATCATTCCTGGCTTATTTTTCATAATGTCTGTTCATTATTCAAGTATATATTCTATTAAACTGTGCACTTATTTGACATGTTCAATGTCCATAGGTCTTTGTGACTGCTAGTGTACTCTTTCTGCTTCTTTCTTTACCCCTTATACATTTAGGCGTCGGGTTAAGTAACTAACTCTGGGTCAGATAGAGAACCCAGGGTGGGTGTCCGGTAGAAGAGAAGGTAGAGAGAAGCAGATGACAGAATGAGGGCGAAATGAATGAAAGGAAAGGTGATAATGAAACATTCATTGGTGTAATGATGACGGGGCAAACCGAAGATCCCGGAGAAAACCCGCCCCTGCTCCGTGTTGTACACCAATTCCCGCCTTGGTAGTTTAACCGCTTGGCCACAGTTCGGTCTTCTAGTGCAGTGATTTTGTCTAAGGGAAAACAACCTCGCATAGATTTTTTTGAATATTTTAACGGATATTAGAAGAGTAGAAGCTAAAATATAGCTACTTATGGAGTGTATTAATTAACTTTATATTTTTGCCATGCAAGGATCTCTGAAGTTTATTGGGTCAATATAAATAACATCCATTTACTGCTAAATTCCTTTGGAAATATATACAATTAAATCTTACTTTTAACAGTTACTGTAAATCACACACACACAACTAAGGTAAAAATAAATATTTTGTTTGTTAACGACGTTCTCAGTTGCCAGGATCATATTAGCGCCGCTGGTGTGACTGAATTTCACCCTCAATGAGTTCCTTTAAATGCTTGTAACTCTACTAACAGGGGCTGTCGCTTTTAAGATTTCAAGTGAATATAGAACTTTCCCAAAAAGACAGAGGTGAAGTAAAACATCATTTTCTTGGATTAGTGGAGAAAATGCCATCAATTCATTTGATTCATATTATATACAGTCTACACTAATGGATCAAAATTTTCGGAAGATTCTACATAATACTGAAGGTAGTATTAAAATTAAGCTAAATCAGGAGCTTTCTATATACTCAGCTGAACTTTATTTTTTAATTTACATCCTCCATCCTCCATCGTCATATCGGACGATGAATGAAATGGGTGAAATGATGCTCAAATGAGTCCGGGTTTCATGGAGCTTAGAGGTACCCGACATTCGTCTTTCAGGATAAGGGAAGACCCCGGAAAAAGCCTTATCCAGGTAACTCACCATAACCGAAATTCGAACTCGGGATCTCTTGAACGTGAGGCAGACTCGCTACCATCTACGCTACCGAGGCGGGCACTCAGCCGAACTTATTGCCGTTTAAACTGCTAACTCATAGTAAAACCTGCCTAAAACGGACGCCTTATATGTCGGAAACCTGGAAAAATGGAAAATAAATTTCGGAAACGGAGCTATTTCCCATGTAAAATTATACTCCAAGCCGAAAAACTGCCTAATGCGGAAACTGAAATATTTTCGGGAACCGTTTGGTAAATAACTTGATCAAAACGGATTGCTTTGTGTAATGGATTACAACGTACGTATTTTAGAAAGTTAAATAATTTTGAGGGCAACTGCACTTGACACTAAGTTCCATGAACTGTAATTCTTCGAGGAAAAGGGAAAACAAGCCATTAGCTCTCAACTCTTCCAACGCTCATGATAAGGGTACAACTGTTTTGCAGTGTGTTACTTCTCAGTTTCGTTGTTACAAGTGAACTCAGGTGATTTTTTTTAAAAAAAAAAGAACATAGTTTGTGTGTACACAAATTCTGTAAAATGAGATCTAAACATAAGACATGATCACCGGATGAAAAACATGAGGTTACCGAAAAAAAAAAAAAAAAACAACGAAAAGAACAGACGTCCAGCTAAAAATTTAACTGTGTTGTTTAAAGTGGGAAACATTCATATTAATTAGATTCTGAAAAACAAAATAATTAAATACGAGTGGCTAAAGGGAACAATAGGGCTTGTGAAATGCATCACAAAATCTACAGAGTATGACGAGCTAAATCGTGCTGTGTTTGAGTGGTTTGTTAGAGCGCGCGCTTAAGGAACTTCCATTTCTGCTCCAATGCTTCAGACTCAAGCTTTAGAAACCACAAGAAAATTAGACAGAGACAATTTCAGAGTTTCCAATGGTTCAAACATCGCCATAACATTCTTTTGAGTACTATGCGTAGTGAAGCATGCTGATATGCTGACAGTTGCAGATTGGAAAGGGAAAATTGAAAACAGAGAAACTAAGCGATAAACCACAATTATTATATGTAAGTTGAAAATATAGTATATAATACATATCAGCCTATTATTATTTACACATCATTTTATATTATTCCTTCACTGTAAGCCTGTGCGACTATAGCTTCTGTAACTTTTTTGTATTCAAAACAACCCTCTGTAAGGCGGAAAACAAACGGAAACGGAAAACAAACGCCGGAACGATCGCGTTCCTTAGAAGGAGGTTTTACTGTATTTATGAACAACAAAATCGCCCGATTTGGTAACGTAGATGGTAGCGTATCTGCTTCACGTTCAAGAGATACCTACCGAGTTCGAATCTCGGTCAAGTTACCTAGGGACCTAATCTCAGTTTCATATAACCTTGCCCCGCTGACATGTATCACCCCGCGTGCAACAACCTTCCCCCTCACCCTAATTGGCTAATGCTTTCGCGCCATAGGCTATAGGCGGTGCCATCCCGGCACATTTATAACCTGCAATAAATGCCATAATAATTGCCAGGAAGATAGATAAAATCATACAAACAAGAATATAAAGGCATGCAAAATTACAAGTTTATAATGAAACTGAGCCAGTTGGAACTGAATGAATCAGCAATGAAACTGAAACAAGTTTATAATGAAAGGCTTTCGGCCTTTTCCACTGGGATTTTTTTAAACCAGCACACATACTTTGCAAAAATGCTTGTCTTTCAGTTTTAAAAGTTGTGTCACGCCATACTTTACTATTCGTGTGTCCTTCTTTCACCCAAGTCTCGTCAAGGTAGTATATTTTGTGACTTGTATCTCGGTACAGTTTGATTGTCCTTAAATAACGTCTTCGCTAAACAGCAATATCGCCCCTGGAGTGGTAAGTTTTCCTGTTGTCTCAGTTTCATGTCACGATGTCCCTACGGATCTAATAGTCACACCTGTAACTTCAGAGCACAGTTGTTCGACTTCTCTCACTGACAAAGACGGATTCTTCTCTGTGAGTGCATTAAACACATGCATCACAATTCTTTTCTCGCCGCTTTGTAGAGGTTTTCCCGTGCGATGCTTCAGCGAAAAACTGGCGGTAGACATTGACATTATACATATAATAAGCACACGTGCAATAAACGACCAATAAAATAATTTAGCTCTCGCATTCGGCACAACACAGTTTCGAATGGCGATATATGACTAATCCAGTTCAAAACAAGGTCGTGATAAGTTATATAAACAAATATGTTATCACTACCGCTGAAGCACGTGCTATCGTGCCATGTGAAAGGCGGGCTTAGAGCAAAGGAACCTCCTCTTTACTTCGTTTAAGAATTAACATGCATTTCAGATAAGTCAGCTCTGTTGCGTAATATATTTAATTCAAACAGTCACGAAAATATAAATTTGACAACTCTCTTCCAACATATAAAGATATATCACCATGTTAAATAACGAACTAATTTTTATCGCACAACAGTCCATACACAACAGCAGCAAATGAGAGGTGATAAGGTCACGTGACCGTTAAGAGATACGGGGCAAGCTTATGTGAACCAAGGATTAGGTACATACAATACAGCAAGTTTGGACCTCCTTGCCTTTTCCCCTTCGTTGCGTATACTATATGCGCAAGATTTCTTGAGCGCTGGATTAACGGTGTAGTGTGGGCAGAGGGGAAGAAAAGAGAGCTAACACGCTTTTGTTTCTGCAGTGTGGTCAACCTTGAAAAACACAATTGAGCCAAATTGCGGTAAGATAAGCAAAGATATGCGCCGAAGATATGAGATGTGGCAACAAACAATTGAACTCCATCCGATATGCTGTATGCTTATATATTTACTGTTATAAAACACATAAAAATATTAAACAAATACTATGACAGCTATAAACACTTGCTTTGTGATTCTTCGATTTCCAAGTCTACTGCGTCACTTTCATTGCTTGTATCCCCTAATGTGTTAATAATTTCATTAATTGTATTTTCTATTACACCATCGTTTCTCCAATATTGCATTTCCAGCTCTTGGACCTTCTTAGCGTATCTTTCCCGATCCGTCGCTTCTATACAAAGTTTCCGCAGATTTGTGGCTCTAGTTAACATTGCGTACTTTGTAAACATTCTTTATTTTTGCCCACGCCAGCTCAGTTGCATTCAGATCACAGTTATACGGAGGTAGACGAAATATAGTGTGTCCCCTTTCGAGAGCCATAACACTGACAACATAGTCTTGCTTTTAGATTTGTCGTGAACTCGTTAGCTAATAATTAACGTCAAAATTGCTCAAAATGAAATGGCGTACGTGTGAAAGCTTAGCATATTAGCCACTAGATGTCACAGTGTGTAGCGCATTTCCTGTTTAAAAGTTGTCATCTGTGTTTACGGAAATAGGCGAAACCTACCGAATGACTTGGGACCCGAACGCTCAAGAAATCTTGCGCATATAGTAAATAGTCCATTCCAGTCCAGTACTCTCATCCCTATGGGTTTACAAATCTCCTAAGGAGGGGCCCGGTACCTGGAGACCTTTCCCGATCCAGAGTATTTACAAAGAGCAAATTCTTACCATGCATACCAAAGTCTTGCCGACACTTCCGCCCAAAAATTCGACATAAAATACACGTTTTAAGGATCCCTGAATAAAAGTAACGTATTTATAAAAAGGCTCGTGTATGTGGTTATGAGACAAGAGAGCGCAGCTCATTTCAAAGTCGGATAAGTACAACACTTGGTATGAAAACTCCATCCAGAAATACGACACGAAGCTTTTCATGAAAATCCCGCTTTTCCAAACTATATTTGATATAGCATACTTTATATATTTTATTTTCTCAAAAATGGCTGCTGATTTTTATTAAATCGTTTTTATTTATTTACTTTTTTTGTAATTTACGTCCTTTAACTTTTAAAGTCATATCGATGAATGGAATAGGTGAAATGATGCTCAAATGTGCCCATGGTCCATGGAGCTTAGAGTTACCCGACATTCGTCTTTTAGGATAAGGGAAACTCCCGGAAAAACCTTATCCAGGTAACTCACCCTGTCCGAGATTCGAACTCGGGACCTCTTGAACATGAGGCAGACATGCTACCATCTACGCTACCGAGGCGGGCTTTATTTATTTACATGACAAAATTATCCTTTATATTTTCTGTGAATATCCCAGAAGTCCGTTATTCTTGGCTTCAGTTTTTCATAATTTGTATATTTTTTCTAAGTCTGTCCTTATTCAGCTGTTTCTCCCGATGTTATGGAAAGATAAAAGGAATTTCAGGCAAATATAAGATCTAATTAATTAAAAAAAAACCTTATGTGCTACATTCACATGATTTTCTATCACTTATCAATGTGTGTGCAACAGTTTATTTTCATTTTAATAAAGATATGTTGATTAGGTATTGGCCTACTTATTTAATAAATAATAATAATAATAATAATAATAATAATAATAATAATAATAATAATAATAATAATAATAATAATAATAATAATTTCTCACTTTCTCGTCAATGCTAACATTAGAAGGTGCTTGGGTTCCCTCAAAGCGAGGGAGCTGAAGCATCTGACTTGAGAGATGAAATCAGGGTTGAGGGGTTGGCCCAATGCCTGTAATGAATGAATGATGAAGCAATTGGTGGAATGATGGTGAGGGAAACCGGAGGATCCGGAGGAAATCCATCCCAGCATCATGTTGTCCACCACAAATCCCACTTTGTTGTTGAACCTGGGCCGCTTAGGTGAGAGTCAAGCGGTCTAACCGCTCAGCCATGGCGCGGACTAAATTTTTCTTTTCACACTGCAATATTACAATACAGGTCTATTTGGTCTTGGAGTAATCTGTTACTAGTAGTATGTATTGTATGTGGGACAATGTTTCAGCTTTATAGGAATTATTGATACCTTAGGTTATTTCCAAATTGTACGCATTAAGAGACCTTGGTAATTGTAAGAAACATTTACTGAAAAATAGAGTACATTATATGCACAAATATGAAATACATTACAACTATGGTATCTGATACAGGATTATACAGCAACATGAGACTTATCAGTACCAAGTAATAAAGCTATAATCTGAAAATATTTTACTGAATAGCATTACCCTGAGAGCATATTTTGTATGTAAAACAAATATAATCCAAGAAACAGCAGCAATGCAACAAATTACTCAGTTTACAACAGAAAATATAATTATTTTATAATAAATAAACTGATAATACTGTACCTACATGCATTTTGTTGCAATAATGCAAGTTGTAAACTCAGTAAGAGAGCAAACCAGATTTCTAATGTCAATAGTTTTTCAGTTATTGCTGTTTCAGAAACATATGCGAGTAAAGTACTCATAGTGCGATCACACCAAGTTAACCATTATCACACTCAGGAAACCTATTTCATACTCTGCTGTTTAGACACTGAGTCTTAATGCTCTGCATTCTGTTAATTCAAACCAGTTTTGTATTTACATGTGTTTGGAGGAATTCAGTAACAGTGATGTCAAAATTAATCTCAAAAACTATTTGCAGTTGGTTTATCGTCACAAGTAAGTGACGAGTATCAATAAACCAACTACAAATAGTTTTTGAGATTAGTTTTGTATTTGTTTTTCTTGCAAGAAAAATAAGCATATGCCTAAACACCTAACATGCTACGCACCTGAAAATTTGATGGTATAATGTCTGCTGTATATAAATCATGTGCACCAAAAATCTGCTGTGGAGTAGAATCAGATTGCTCAAAACTGAAGCCTGAAAAGTGCTGCATGCGGTCACTTGCAAATAGCTAGCTACTGGACATCCCTTGTTGGCTCTGTGTGGGTAGGGGGACGGCACTCCTTACATATGCCACATGTAGGCGGCTACCCATCAGGGGTAAACAATCCCTCCCATACAGTACTGTGTTTTTATGCCTATGTTCCTATGTATTCTGGGCTCATTTTTGGGTACTTCTAGCTATACTTCGCAACTTATTTTTGACACACAGCCCCTACACAGAGCACAGATGATGCCATCAAACTCTCAAGCATGTATAGATGTGAGCATAGTGATAGTTCCCTTGTGAGCACTCGAAAAGACCATTAATTGTAAAAATGAAAAATGGAAATTCACTTGGATATTACGTTTCACCATCTTATTAGGTTAATACTGGTAGTCTTAGAAGCCCAAAGAATTTATGCTTGGAATGTGAGGCTCTATTACAGTTCTACATCAACAATGTTAGGTTTATAAACAAAGAGAAAACTTTGGACTGCTTCGTGCAGCTTACAACCAAATGTGGCCCCATTTTTACCAACATACTTTTTTGCTTTGCATGCAGTTTACTTTTAACCTTTCAGTTTATGCTATAAACCTTGATACAGCCTGTACCATTTGCACACTTTATCTTGAGTTTCCAGATGGCATTGTCAAAGACAGGAACAGAAACTTTTATGTCTTTTATGCAGTTGTACTTTAAATGATCCTAGATGGTTGGGAGCTGTAGTTATTGCAATTACAGTAGAACCTCATTTACCCGGATCAACTGGGACCAGAGTCGTTCTGAGTTAACGAGAATCTGGGTTATCCAGAAAATGACAGAAAAATTATACAAAAACAGTACATCACCAAAATATTTTTAATGAACGCTCACTTTCTTCTCGGGCAGCCAGTCAGGTGAAAAGATGATTAGATATCAACGTTTCGGGAGTGTACATCCCTCCCATCATCAGGATATTTATAAATGTTATAACCTCAAATGAAATACTGGATATAACACAACTATAAACAAAGACAAAACACTATCAAAATTCGCATTACTGAACAAAACATTGTTTTCAGTAAATTAAATGCCAGGTCAGGAGATGGTGTGAGTATAGAAAATTGTGTCAAAGAAACATAACTACTTAACTTGATTATCAAGCTGTATTGATCTTTGTTTCTTAATTCGACAGATTTCCATTTTTAAGGCCAATTTCCAAGAGGAGCTGAACTGAAATCCAGCATCACAATTAAGCTTGCTCCTTTCAGAGGAAATCGCCATAGCCTCCTTAATTCTCCGCTCCCAATAACTGTTGCATTTTGCCAAGATGGTCCTCTCCCGAAAATTGCTCTATGGTCGTTATCAAAACAATGCTCTGCCAGCCCAGACTTCTCAGGTTGCATTAAACGAATGCTCCGTCCATGTTCAATTATTCTTGTAGCGATGGTCCTTCCGGTTTGTCCTATATATGGTGTCCCATATTCGCAGGGAATGCGGTACACTCTGGAACTTGGAAGTCCAGTTTGTCTTTCACTGGTCTCAACAGATGTTTAATCTTCGGAGGTGGCTTGGGATGGTCCTGATGTTGTATTTGGCGAGAATTCTGCTGATTCTGCTGGATAGATTGCCGGTAAACGGGATGCAGGCTCTAGCGGTAGGCTTATCTGACGCTTGCTGTATTACAGGTTTCCCTTTCCTAGCTTTGGTGATCGAGGCTTCGGAGTAGCCGTTTTGACGGAAAGTGAGTCTCAGGTGCTGTAATTCTTGTTTCAAGTGGCTGGGATCAGAGATAGACAAAGCTCTGTGGGCCAGTGTATTGAGAACTCCCAGTCATTGAGACTTATGATGGAAACTATGAGCGTTCAGATAGAGATCGGTGTGTGTAGGCTTGCAATATACAGCATGCCCCAGTGTACCGTTGCTGTTTTTGGAAACAAGAATGTCCAGGAATGGAAGAGTTCCATCCTTCTCCACTTCCATGGTAACTATTTGAGGTTGAAGGCTGTTGAGATGCGCAAGAAAGCTAGGCAAAGTGTCTGATCCATGTGGCCAAATTACAAAAGTGTCGTCCATGTATCTATAGAAATGAGATGGTTTAAGTGGAGCTGTGGCAAGTATTTCACGTTCTAGGTGTTCCATATAGAAATTAGCTATAGCTGGTGACAAAGGGGAGCCCCATTGCTACTCCGTCTACTTGTTCAAAGAAAGTACCACCAAACAAGAAGAAAGTGGACGTCAGGGTATGTTGGAAGAGCTCTATATCAGATCGGGTACGTCTCCGGAAGGGGTTGAGGGAAGTCATATATTCCTGTGTACTAGCCTGCATAGCTAGTAAGTGTGCTAGATCACCAGGCGGCCCTACCGAGGTTATTCGGTAGCCTTCTGCTTTGGGGTTGCGCGTGTAAGTGGCGTATCCACTTCCATCCCGTCTTGTGTCCATCGGACCAGATGGAGAGACTTGTTAGTCTCTAGGTCTTGCCCTATGGAAAGCACCACGGAGGCGCCGGGCATCTTTTTGGGACAGCTTGGTAACTCCCTGGTCGTTAGAGGGGGGGGGGGGTTTCAGTGTTCACTCTGTGTGGATTGCCGTGGTAGATACCCTTGAGTTTATATATACTTAACACATACAGTGTATGTACCTGTAATAGTCTATGTATTTGCACTGTACACAAAATAGCTAAAACTAGTCAATAGCAAAAAAGGCAGTGAGCTTCTGCTGTATTGCTTATGAGCAGTGCAATCTAGCATCTGTTTAATTTGACTCTCGAAATAAAGCATCAATTTCTCTGTTTGCTACTGCTTGTGTGGGTCATAACCACACCTGCTTCATTAATACTGTCTGAATCTGAACACTTTTCATTTTCAGTTACACTGCATGGTGCAATAATACCTTCCTTTGTAATCAGTTTATAACCACCGTCATTCCTCCGTCATTGTCAATTTGCAGCCAACTGTCAATGTTTTCATCAACATCAGAACAGCCATCAATATTTTTAAAAATAAGTACAGAATCTTCTTCAATACTTATTTTTTTTTTCTTCAGCCTTGTTTTCTGGCAAGACACACACTCCCAGGCCATATATTTTTCCATGGCTTTATTGAAGTTTCTCTTCCAACCGGGTTTCAAGAAGGTGGGACAAGTGCAATGAATTTGCCAGTTGGCAAGACAATTTTAATATACCTTCTGATAATAGCAATTTATCATCTGTAAAACAAGTCTTCATTTACTATGCTACACAACATAATTTCTTTTTTCCAAAATGTCTGGGTTAAAGAGGTTTTACTGTATTGTTTTAGGTTACCCAACAGCTAAAGTAACAGCTAAACACATGGCTCATTCTTTTACTGTTTATAAGAATCACCACATTACAGTGAAATGCACAAGTGGTAACACTGGAATATAGTCAACAATGTGAAGTTGTTATTTAGGCTAACCTTAAGTCAGACCTTTTTGACCCGAATCGTTCATACCACATGTGAGTAGTACTTATTTTTAGTGTATATTTGCTTCTTTCTCTAATAACAGGAAAATTACACAGCCTAATAAAAATTAACCATGCTTTCAGTTATTGCTTATTGGATGCCACTATTATATACTTTGGAAAATAAAACTTGTATATTTGGGAAAGCTCCTGTGGGAACACATTGAAAATGCTAGCAGAACAATCGGGAAATGACATTTTCTATCCATTCATGGGGGAAAAACAGCTACAGAAGAAAGCATTGAGAAAAATGATTGGGAACATGTTCAGTATTCCAGCCTGAGTCAAAATGGTGTATTTACTGTTTTAAGAAAATTGCTGACCTATCTAAATGAACTTTCTGGAAAAGTTAAACAAATGCCAAATTAGAGTGTTTAAGATTGTTTATAACAAATTTTATTTCACCTATAGTTTTATTGATACTATGAAGCAAAGGAATTAAGGAATACTAAATACTCTAACAAATGTAATAAATTCTGCAAGTGCATTACATTTTATTATTGCCAAAATAGTATTACATGTCTTATAGCACAGCATGGATTTCATTTTAGAGAAAATGGCTAAAACATTTAGCAGTTCTATGTTACAAGTTCTTTCCTAGAAAGGATCTCATCTAATATCTTATTTACAAATAAGAAGATAAACTTACGAGCTATTTTACCTGAAAATGTGCTTTTCTCTAAACTTCCCCACACACAAGCACAATATTGGTAACTTTTTTGCAGATTTATAATTATGAGGCACACTCATGAGACCTTAATTTATAGCTTAATCAAGTGCAACATTTATTAATTAGGCTGTTTGCTTCTGTTCTCACACAATCCAGCATAATAGTTTTATCAGCTAGAAAGAGTGCACGAGAAGAGAATAATACATTTAAAAGAGCTGCACATAAAATCCTATGGGGTTTCAATCTCTTACTTCTGCTGCTGTTAGCCCTGATTCATTATTTAACTTCAAATGAAATGTTTTTAAGTCAAAGCTTAGTGATAGTTGACATACAAAGTAACACAGACAGCTGTATGTTCAAGGCAAAGTCTTTTAGTATAAAACAATCTTAAGTACACATAAATGCCCTGAACTACATTATTTGCTTTCTGGTTGACATGAAACGCATTTTGCAAATATATTGGCACAATGGAAATATGAACAGATCCTTCTTACAATGCTTACTATTATTTGTACAAGAAGTTGGACATTGAGGGATCAGTTTACAGTTTGTGTCAGTAAGATCCTTTGTCCTGTACTTTACTGTTATAGTTAAAAATAATAAATATAACTACTCCATAATACTTGCTAAAAATTGGAAGAAAAATCTAAGCATGCAAGCACAATATGTCTCTTGCATATTAGAAAAAGAATGCTCTTCTATGCCAGAAATATAATTGGAATGGCATACATTTTTCATGACAAATATGTGCTAATGTAGCTAACAATCAACTGCCTAAAACAGAAGGGTAAACTTCTTATTACCTGTATTCCAGAAAGGTGATAAAAATGAAAGTTACGTAATTGTTTTTAGAATAAAATTGTTAAAGTCAGATCTAACATTCAAAAGGGACTAAATACCACATTTTCAGATTTCATTTTAATCAATCTATTGTAATACTAAAGGCCAGAAATATGTGCATTTTTCCATATGTGCACTGCACATGGACTGTGCTGTTATCCCTTGTGCATGTAAACTACTGCAGGTAGGTACAGCCAGACCATAACCACCTCACTGTTATTCACTAATGGCACTGGGGATTAGTTGATCTGCATCATTTTCCCCCTGGCTTCCCAATATAAAGTCTGTAGGTTCTCACTTCTGAGACCTTTGCATTTGTCCAGATGATGTTTGTTCATGATGACACCCTCTTTGCAGATACTGCACTTGGGTGTAAATAGGTATGCAGTGTATTTTGTAAAGGTGTTCTGCAAGACAATCATGGCCAGTTTCCATTCTAAATAGGGCCACTGCAGTTTTCCTTGGCTGTTTTTGTATGTCAGCTTTGTCTCTTAATGTGCTTATAGTCCTTGTCTTTTAGTTTAACTTCAAGTCTCTGCTGTCTTTTAAAATGTTGCTTAATGTTGTTTAATTGCTTATTAATTTCAATTTGTCTTACAGGTTTTATGTTATGAATTGCACCTTTATTTTTTGCTTGTTGATCTGCATGTTCATTGCCAAAAAGTTCAACATGGGCTGGGATCCATTGCAGGGTGACATGATTTCTTGATTCAGTAGCTTTAATTAAACTATTTCTTTGATGTTTCTTGTTTTGTTTTTATAATTTACTATCCCATCTATGGTCGATTTTGAATCTGTTAAGACAACTATGTTTTGTTTTATGTATGGTTCGTATAGGATATTCTGCAGTGCTGCTTTTATGGATATTAGCTCTCCGTCATAATGGTTTGAAGTTTTGTCTAGTGTGAGATACTGTGTGAAATGTTTGCAGTATACTCCTGCACAAGCGTCTTGTTTGTTAATAAATGATCCATCTATATATATTGGGAGCCATTCTTTTTCAGGATATCTTTCATTTTCTGAGGCTACAGCTATCATTTCATCTGGTGAATTGTTTTGTTTATATATTGTATATATCAGATCATTCTTATAATGTATATCAATATATTCTGTTGGGCTTGTTTCCTCTATTGTTGTTATATTTGTTGCTCTTATGTTCTTGTGTTTTGAGTTATTGATGTCTGTTCTGAAACTTGTTTGAGTTTTTAGATTGCTTATAGTATCTGCTGTGTGATACCACTTGTGTCTGTTTCTATTAACTTGTAGCTTTTGTGCTGAAGTAATTGCCTCCAAATAGTAGGTTGGATTTACGTATGTTTTATATGTTATTAAGGCGGTCCATATTTCCACCCCATTTTATTCCTGCTAGGCATTTTAAGATGTTCTTTTTGTTGATCTTATTTGTTACATTGTTTACATGTTCTTTCACTGATATTTTTTGGTCTAGTTCCATTCCTAGACATGTTATTGTAGTTGCTTCTTGTAATTTTTTGTTATTGATTTGCAGACATATATTTTCTGTTTTATATTACATTGTGAACAGATGATATTGAGTTTTTTCTGTTTATCTCCATATTGTTATGGTTAGTCCATTGTTCTAATATTATAATTGCACTCTCCATTGTTGTTTGTAGTTCTTTATAATGTTTCTCAGAACTTATATTCTTTTCCGAGGTCCATATTGTCAGGTCGTCAGCATACATTCCCAATTGTATGTTATCTATTTTTTTTTTTCAGTGCATCTGCTAGGTCATTTATAAATATATTGAAGAGAATAGCACTTGTAACAGACTCTTGGGGTAATCCAACTCTGGTTTGTTTCCATTTGGATGTGGCTGTTTTGTACTGCACTGCAAACCATCTTTGGGATAAGGTGGCTTGAAACCAATTTAGCATGTGGCCTGATATGCCATAAGTTTTCATCTTGTGTAGTAGCATTTCTCACCATACTGTGTCAAATGCATCTTTCTCCACCTAACTCCACTTGACCTTGTATATGTATACACTTGCAAGGCAATGCTTCATTATTATTTAAGTTAATTAAATATAATAATTACTAAAGTTAATTATACAAAATGCTTCACTAGTTTGCAAAACCTATATTACATTGTTTTCAATATTTGCTTCTACTGGCAGTTGTTTGCACATTTGATAGCCGAGCCATACATCTGACATCATTCATACTCTGCGTCCAGCTAACTTGCATCATAGGCAAGCACACATCCCTCAGCCTTTAGTGATACTCTATAAGAGCATATCATACTAAAAGGGTTATATCGTAGGACTGCTACTAGTGACTGGTTCTTATGCAGACAGATGATTCTTGTGGTACTTCCTTCGCAGTATCATTCTAGTGGGGCCAGGTGTTAATGAAGACTATTAGGTCATGCCAGATACATTCTCCACACTATAGATGTGTGTAGGTTTGACTGCTTAATAATAGGTTTATACAGAGTGATTTATACAGAACTGACAGTTATTTCATTAATTGTTTCAAAACAAACTGTGCTAGTGACAACTTATTATACCTAAAACGTAGAGGAATTTTAGGAGATTTACCTCTATAGCAAATATTTAAAATGTCCACTAGCCTGCATAAGATATAATTCAACATGTCATTCCATATTCCATGGCCACTTGTTGGAGGACTCTGTTGTCAATAGCTTGAATCTCCTGAGTGATGTGCTTCAGATCATCCAATGTCTGGGGAAGGGTGTCGTAAACCCTGTCTTTTAAGTAACCTCATAGAAAGAAGTCAGCGATGTCAAATCCGGAGATCTTGATGGCCATAGGTTCCCAGAAATTATCAGGTCTTCAAAGAAACTTGCAATTAGTTCCATGGATTCATTTGATGTATGGCATGTAGTACCATCTTGCTGAAAATATCCTTGACTCAGCTCTACATCGTCCAGTTGCTCAACAAACTCCATGAAAATCAGTCGGTACTGTGCAGTGTTCACAGTCTGGTTAAAAAAAAAAAATTGGCCCCACTATTCTCAGTGCAGATACTGTGCACTAAACTCCGATTTTAACTGGATGCATAGGTGCCTCATGGATGACATGTGGATTTTCTATGGCCCAATGACGAGTTCTGTGAGTTCACATAACCGGATAAATGGAACCATGCTTCATCTGTATGGTAGGATTTTGCACAATGAACATCTGAAACCAATGACAATAATTCAATCTTTTATCCTTATCTGGTTCCTTTAGCTGATGAACAACCATAACCTGTATGACTTTAGGCCTGCACTTTTCGCAGCTCTGACACATTGAGTAGGTGTACCCTATCTCCTGCGACAAATGTCTTAATGATTTTTTGGGTGACTGCTCCAGTCGTGCTCTTATGTCAACAATCATGGGAAGCCTAGATGAACGATGCTTGCCTTTTTCACTCACCAGAGTTCCAGTTGTTTCCAATTTGTTTACCAGTCCCAGTGTTGTGTTTCTTTTGGGAGGATTGCGAACACCAAATTCTCTCTAGTATACCCTTTGAGTAGCTGTAATTGAATTCATAATCCAGTATTGTTTCACAAGGAAGAGTCGATTAATGTGTACTGCATTATCATGTTGACTAGAGAAAAATGTCGAAAACAGCTGCCAACAATAGTAATTAGGAATAAAACAAACATCTGCGCATCTAGTGACAAGGAATCGAAACTTCAGAACATTCTGCTTAATTTGGTGCTAAAATTGGGTCATTAAATGAATTTCTAACGGAATAATGAAAGAAATGTGTCAGTTCTATATAAATCACTCTGTATAATAAAGGATAAATAATAATGCAAGAGTTATTAGTGAATGTTCATCTAAGAAGATTAAATATCATAATAGTAAAGTGAAAGATTCAGCATATACAGTTACTCCAAAAAGTATTTGTCTAATGCATGAGTTTATGTTTAAGGATGTATGGATACCTGAAAATCATCATCAGAATAAAGCACAGCAGCGACACTGTCTTAGTACTGATTAGTGAAAAAGAGAATACAACAAAGAAACACATAGTATCTATTTACATATAGTTAAACATTCAAAAGTAAAGATATGCAGTATAGGATGCAAAATAAGTATTCGTCTGCATACTGAAAACTGTGTAGAATGTTACGGTTAGAATTTAGTAGGTCCTCCATTTCTCTTTATAATCTCTTGCATTTTCCTTGCCATGAATTTTACCAAAGATTGTGTTGCTTCCACTGTAATTTTACACCATTCATCTAGTAGAGCGTTCTTTAGGTCCTTTATATTAGATATCTGATGATTCCTAATATTTTTGTCCAGTATACTCCACAAATTTTCTATTGGATTCATGTCTGGGGATTGCGATGATGTCGGCATCCATCTTGGAGTATTATACAGCAACCATAGCCTTGCATCTAGAGCTGTGTGTTTTGGATCATTATCTTGTGTGAAAATATAATCCTCAGAAAGACCCATATTATTCATACTTCTGGACAGATGTATTTTTAGAATGTTTATATAAACCTTATGGTTCATAATTCCATCAATAACACACAAATCCCCCACACCATTTGCACTCATGCAGCCACAGACAAGTACTGAACTGCCTCCATGTTTAACTGAAGCTGTTATATTTTTCTCCTCAAGCTCACAATTCTTTTTGCTGCACACTTTTGACTTAAAGAGCTCAAATTGACTCTCTTCAGTAAATACAACCTTCTTCCAGAAATCAAACCCATCGTATTTATGTGCTTTTGCGAAAGCAACTCGCTTCTTTCTTGATTTTACTGATGTATGGTCTTCTATGGGCTGTTTGGCCTCCATACTCAGCTTCATAAAGCACGTTTCTTATAGTTCGTGCTGAAACGGACTTTCCCGTGTGTGTTTGAACTGCAATAGCAAGTTTTGGAGCACTTTGTTTAGGATTTTCCTTAACTTCTCTAAGTAACTGTCGTTTCTGCATCTCGGATAGAACTGCAGGATGACTGCTTCTTGATGGATTTTCGTAAGTTTTGTTCTGATCAAACCTGTATATAATAGTCCTCACTGTACTAGAAGGTCTTCCAGTGGTATCTCCCATTTCTTGAATAGATTTTCCTTTTTAAAATAACCTGATGCAAATTTCTCTCTCTTCTTTTGTAGTTTCTCGATGTTTTCGACCCATATTACTTAAATAGCTTTGAAAACGGAGATAGAACTGTCAATGATAGTTGATGAAACACAACCGCATAAGGGAAGGGGCGTGTGTCAGCGAGGCACCATACCTGGGATCTTGTTTACAAGACGAATACTTCTTTGGCATCAAATGGGACATGATTTTATATAACTTAGAGCTGTTCAGTAATTAAGCAATATATGAACCCAAATTGGGTTTTATTTTTAAATCTAGATATCAATCGATGTAAAGAAATAGTTATTGTTCGTTTATCTATATTTTTCTGATTGTACTTGTTATATTCTATGTGCTATGAATAGACAAATACTTTTTGAAGTATCTGTACATGTTCTGCCACAGGAAAACCTTCTAAAATACAGCCAAAAGCATGTCTTGTTAAATGTTTATACTATCTTGTTTACAGTTAAGCATGCACTGTTGTACTATGAAATATAATCTTCAAAATAATGTTACTGATTGTAATGCATATTTTTTAATTGTTATGTAAACTCACTTCATTTTGTGTACTATTAGAATGTCTGCAGATGCGACAGCAAAACCTAAAATGTTGTTCAGTGTCAAAGGAACAATATGTAGCACTATTTAAAGACTTTCACACCCAAAGTGAAAACACACAAGCAACTTTTTAACAGGTTTAATGGACACATAATTCGTTGCCAGATGTTGTGGGCAAAATTAACAAACTGGAGATAAGCCTTATCATGCAAAACAACTCTGTACACATACATTTCCTGATGAAACCAGTGGACATTCAAGGGTATGTAGAAAAACATTCATGGATACAAAATTAGAAAATTCTGCAATATTTTATTGGATACCATTTTAATCAAAGGTTTATCAATTTTATAAATCCTGACATGTATCAAGTCCAAACAAGTCTTTTAAAAAATTAGAAAATTCTGCAAGATTTTATTGGATATCATTTTCATCAAAGATTTATCAATTTTATACATCCTGACATGTATCAAGTTCACACAAGTCTTTTAAAAGTGGAAATTGCTTTCACAAAAAGGTACAGATGGCGCAGACTGGAAGGACATTCCAGGTAAAACACTCAAGCTATAATGATTGCTCGGTAAACACACAAACTATTTTCCCACAGTACTTTTAAAGATTATATATTTCACAAATTATGTATATACAATATCTATTTTTATTGATTTTTGATCCGAAAAAATTGTGTAAATATTGGGATCTGGAAGCATTTTAGAGGGTAAAATGTACAGCAGACATGGAACATCTAGGAACTTCACAGATAGAGCATAAAAACATGTTAGCATTATAATTGGGAGCATAATCACAGGAACTTACTATATTCAAGTTTTTAAAATGCTAAATTCTTTCAACTTCAATTACTTTTCTCTCTGTTGCTTTATGATGAACACTGTAATTGTTGCATTTAACAATTTTTCCTAACAAAAATAAGAATTACATCAAATTTTATACAAAGATATTTAAAAAATGGATATTCCCACGAACATGACTTCTTTTCCCTCAAAATTTTAAATACTATTTAATTTCAGGTTTAGAACCATTAAAATTTAAATTAGACAAAAGCTTATTGCATTCTAAATTATCCTTTGTAACCTAAAATGTGATGTAACTGAAAAGCAATACTTCAAACTAAATAGCAAATAAAAGTAAACTATTTACAATGAAGCAAATACAATTTAATAAATTACAATAGTGATTAAATTTCACTTACATTTGGAGTAACACAAAGAAAAATTAACTATTGAGGAAGAAACTCAAGATAGGTCGGACCAAATATCATGACGAATGTGCAGAGCAGTAACCTAATATACAGAAGATGACAATGCACAAATAAAACAAATATTGTTATCAATTACAAGAGATGAGATCCAACACATTCAAAAGAATATGACCAAAGAATATTTAAGTGCTGGTATGAACATCATTTTTTGTACCAAGCATTTAAACTAAAATGTCCTGAGGCAAATGTTCAAGATATGCAGTATATCTGCAAAAGAGGAAGCTCATAGAAGATGTCTGTACCAGACATATTCGGCCATGGTGTACGAAGTGGCTCTAACCCATATAGCAACCATGGCCCTTAACAAATTTTGCATACTTTCACACCCTTTCAAATTATGGCATCATTTTCTGGTGGAACTCAAAGATGTCTGATCAAGTGTTCTGAGTGCAAAAAAGGGATATACAAATAATTGTTCAGGCCCAAATGACCTTGTTGTCGACAGGCCCTAAAACACCACACACACACTCACTCACTCAAATAATTGTTAACCAACCCACTTATGTGAGCTGTAGAGCATATTTTAAAGATCTTTTAAAATAATAATAATAAAAAAAAAAAACTTTCAAATTCAAATTACACAAATTCTTAGTTGAATGTTTTTATTCTATGCAAGGGCTTTTAGTTCTCTCTTCTGCAATATGGTATATTGCTATCTATTTCTTGTAATTATATTTATATATTTCTTCTGTATATTTTGTATCTGTTGCTATGTTAATGTTATTCTGTAAATATTGTCCTTGACGTGTCCATTATCTTGTAAGATACATAGAATGAATTAAGATGAACAAATGCATGAATGAATGTATAACAGTTTATCATCACCGCCATTAGCTGTGTTATCACCTTAATCATTATGAGTTCGATCCACTCATGTTTTAAGAAAGGATTGTCTTCCAACAGCTGCAAGAGGTAGGATAGCACCGAGCTAGATTCATTAAACATGTCAAAGGAAAGTTTTGGAACAAACTTTACAGAAGTAAATCAGCAGAAGAAAATTAAAACAGGTTTCCATAATGGACTGTAAGTCTTGACTAGCTGTTACTCCACGTTTATTCAATATTCATTTATTTGTATGACTAAGGACTATGATACAATGAAGCACAAAATTAATATAATTTTGAGTCAAACTAGTACTCAATGCTCCATATATTGCTAGTGTTTACCTAGAACGTGTTTCGTTAGGACCTTCCCAAAATTCTCATCTAATGTCAACCAGTTCCAACTCAAAATTATATTCATTATTTATAGTTTGGCTGGCCGTTCTCTGGCTCTGACATTTCTTGAGAGGGTGAAGCGGGCTGTTGCCAGTCCTTTAGCGGGAATTTCAAGCAGAGGAACAATGCATATTTTAAATATTTCACGCATTTAGGTATTTCACAAATCAGTAGCTATATTATTATATCGATAATGATAGGACTTACAGACACTAAAAATCGGAATTCACGCATGCACAGAATAGAAAAAAACTTCCAGCGCAAGCACCAAAACCAAGTACAGCCACATGGTCCACACAAAAAGTGGCAACACGATGTTGGATTCGGAATCCACGCCTAGCAGCGACAATGCTGATTGGCGTCAGCAAACAGTTTTAACTTCCTGACCACGACACCATATGTAGAAACTCCCACTACTACAAACAGAAGCACTTAGTGTACATAAAACAAGTGAATGAAATATTCGAATAGAGTGGTGTTGTAATGAATATCTTGCATGGTAATGAAATTGCAAGTTGGATTTCAGTGTGGAATTGCTAATATAATCCTATACTTTCATTCTAAAGATAATTAGAATAAAGAT
Organism: Mantis religiosa; assembly: GCA_030765055.1. NCBI lineage: Eukaryota > Metazoa > Arthropoda > Insecta > Mantodea > Mantidae > Mantis > Mantis religiosa. Next base: position 81,049,419 of record CM060954.1, read on the forward strand.
AATTTTGAGGTAATGTTTTCAATTGCTCATTACTGTATGTTGGTACTATTAACCTTCCCCTTCCGCCACCTGCAATCGCAAAACGTCAGGGCCGGAGATGCTACGGCCGTACTGTAATTCTTTGCTTACAGTACTATGTAGTTGTCAATTTGAATAAAACTGCATGTGTGAACATTTTCATTGGTTTTCTTGATTTTACTCGTTTTTCAGTAGTCTGCAGACAAGTGTTTCTAAATTTTTCATTTTTAAATTATTTTTTAAAAGGCATTACATATGGTTGGTTGTACATGTGATTTAGTAAGAGTTTCTTACCAAAAACAACCAAAAAATTATCTGAATGGAATATTTGGTAGTGTTTTTTATCATTATCTCTGGGTAATGTCCACGTAGTTGAGCACCCTTAAATATCCATCCACAATACAGACCGTTATCTCTGCAAGTAGTATTTGCTATTTAGCCCTATTAGAATGTTAGATCTACAAGTATGATACATGAAATATTGCATACTAAAAACTGTATCTGTTAAGTAACTTACAGTTCATGGTTAGCCAATTACTTTTCGCAATACTTGAAAAAATGATAAAAAGCAATAATAGATCAAAATTGCTACTATTCTGTTGTGTATTACAGCAATTCCTATTGAACCGTAAGTATTATACTGTTAGGTATTATGTCACTTGCTACTGGTACCTAAGTATTGAAAACTAGAACCATAAGTATTAATAACCTCTGCAATAGCAGCTCATTTCTGGTCTGAAAATCATGAAATTGAAGATAGCACAGAATTACTAAAATACGTACAAAAACATAGCGAACTCGTCATATGGGAGAGAATATACATAGAAAAGCATAAAAACCAACTAATGAACTTTGAAATCCCGCCAGAAGAGAATCCCACATTTAAGTTCATCACTAAATCAACAGATGGCAGCAGCAACTCCAGAATTACCCACACCCACCACACCACTGGATCCAGCTTTAGTCGCATAAGAGCAGAAGATGCAAACGATGATTTGCGAAACATGTCCTCAAAATAGGTACGAAAGTGAAGCAGATGTGTAATAAATACGATTCATCTAAAAATTAATAAATATTAATAACCTGTTTTATCCTTGTTGTCATGGCAAATGACAAATGTATTGTAAATTTAGCTTACACAACCAAATACGCATTCCCAATGATTAATTTACAAATCAAGTATTGCAAAAAATATATTTTGAAATAAAATAGTATATCAAACTAAGTATAAAGCATGCAATAAAATGAAATGCAGACTGCTACTGTAGCTGAGTGGCCAGAATTCTATGTCTCAATCCATAAGTTTCGGTTTTAATTTCCTGGTGGATGACAGAACTTTTCTGTAATTACAATCATACACTATCTGGTAATGTTGTTGTAAACAGACTTGGGCTACATAGCACAGGCCAGCAATATATGAAAAAACTAGTGAGTGGTAGTGTCACATCATTTGTGTGACAAAGTGTGTAGTTAGCAATGCAAAAAAGATGGCAAATTGAAGTAATTTCTAGCAATGCATCTGCATAGGTTGCGTAAATATGAAGAAGTTGGAAAATAGTATTTAACATGGCTAATTTTGGGTAGCTAGCAAATAGTGCCAGTGGACGAACTAATGGATATGATTGAAATATTGGCAGAGATTCATCCAATCCTCTTCCCTCCCTTTACTGCTATAATGCTTTGCACATTTATCCCTAATTAATCTATTCTCTTTCTTCCATTCTTTGGTTACTTCAACCATTTTACAAAAACAGTCTTCTCTAAGGCTGACAACTGCGTAACAGAACAGCAAGTAGATACAGTTAGATTCAGAATTATGCTAATATTTACCTTTATTGCAACTTTTACAGCTAGTGTGTGTTAACTGTAAGATATACATTATGTGGCAATTTTCTTGATAGTGGCAATTTCTTACACATACGTCCTTAAATTCAAGAAAGTTTATCAAATATAACACCGAGTACCATAATTACGAAAAATGAGGATCCCTTCATATTATGATAAAACAACTGAATTCATAAATCACCTAACAATGAAATCAAACTATGTAGTTGTGCAGTAGGTAGATAAGCTTAAAATGGAATATATTCCATAATATACGTTTATGAAATAAATACAATGTTACGTAGAAAATGAGGCTAGCTACAGTGAAGCAATGAATATTACACAAATATAAATATTTGTAACAAAAGGCTTCACTTATCTTAAGAAAATTGTGTTAATTCTTCTTTCTAATGGAGACAGATTCTGTTTTTGAAATCGATCTCCATTAGAAAGAAGAATTAACACTATTTTCTTAAGATAAGCGAAGCCTTTTGTTACAAATACTGTGTAAATACAATGCCTTTTATAAGTTATATGTGGAAAATGATTGACAAACAGGATGCTTTAAACATTGAATTTTGCTGGAAATAATTGTTACAAATTAGTGCTGATTACATTATCCTTCATTTACATTATCTCCTTAATTTTATTAATTTACTTCTGTTCCTCTTTGCTAATAGTTGTATTATTTAATTCACACTTCCATTCCATTATTCGTCTTTCTCTCTGATTCAAAATTACCAACCTCTTTATCCACTTATCCACCTCTTTGATGTAGTGTATTTCTTCACGTAAAGCTGGCATGGTTTAGTGAGCTTGTAGTGGCCCCTAAGCCTGTCTACAGTAACATTACCCTTCACAATCTGAAGAAATTATGAGTGTGGGGGTGAGCATAATAATGTACAAGTGCATAAAACAGTGTTAAAAATCAACAGTTCATCAAAATATATGCAATACAGTTGTTTCTCAAATTAAAACCTGTGATATAACAATAAAGGTTAAATAATAGAAAAAGCTTGTGTAATATTTCCTCACAGTGTTTCATTTCACAAATTCTGTCTTGTAGCCTGCATTATATATTACTCAAAGAATAAATAAATTCAAATAAAGTTGCAGAATAGGCGCTTTTAATAAAAATCCCTGTGAAACATCGGTTTCATTCTATACGGAGTTGCTCATAGATGGATATCTGTATATTAGTAAATCATTCTACAGGTGAAAAAAAAAGGGACAAAAGACCAACATGTTAAGAATTTATTCCCCCTTAGACTTCTCTATTTTAAGTTTTGATGTTATAAGTATTTTCTTGATCTCTGTAAATATTACTATTTCAGTATGTCTGACTAGAGAGAGCACAATTTTCCTATTAAGGTTTCAGCATGACTACTTATATGAGAGCAACGGAAGTCACCCTTTTGGCACTTGACTTATCATCTGAATCTCAAAAATTCTGAACATCTAAAATTAAAGCATATTTTCTAGCTAACAGGTCCTTGATTCATGCATAAAAAATCTTCAGGAATACTGAGATGCAATTATGGATTTGAATCGTATTAACCTGCCTTGAACATACATCCCTATGAAAACATGGATCATAGATCCTGCGCACAGACTATAAATATCAGCTTTAGCTTGCATTTGGTATTAGCCCATTCTGATGGTATTACCTTCATTTCACTTCAAGCTTTTGGATGTCTTTTGTCAGTAGTGAAGTGGCAGAGGATTTATTATTAGCTGCCTGAGTGGGGCGTGCACACGCCTTTTTATGCATAAACCAGTGAAGCCGCTGACATTCTCTATCACAGTACTGTACTGCCTTGCATTTTGAACATTTCTTGGAAGCTCCTTCTTCACTGCAAGTTGAACATGTGGGAGATGTCCCATCAGATGCAAAACCTCTCTGTCCATTGATGGCTGCAGAGATAACGCTGAGAGCTGGAGGCGAGTCCTTTTGGGCCAAGCTGGTTACCATCTGTCGGAATATTGTGGACTCGCGATATGGAAACTCCCTCACTGATTCTCGCAGAAAGCTCTCTTGATACTCTGGTGTACCACCACTACGACTGCATTTCAACATCTTCCTTGCAAACATCTCCACTGGATCTGATAGTCGACGTTCTTCAACCTTGCTGTCATCATCTTTTTTACCTTCATCCTTCTTTCCAGCATCCTGCACAAAGTAATTTAATAATCATTTCAAAAAACTTACCATTAGTAATGAATAATTATAATTTGGAAATAATTAATTTGATTAACTTTAAAGAGAGTCGATTAAAGACACTAGACAACACTTACTTTTAAATTTTTCCGGAACATGTTTCTGAGGCTTTGCCTCTATCATCGGCCGGCTCTCGACTGGTTCTCGTTGGTGTAGCTGACGATATTTTGTCACAGGTCTCCTCTGGTGGCGGTTCAACCACAACATAAATCCAGAACCAAAACTACTAAAACATATATCAGGAAAACAAGAACAATGGGAACAAATCTTCATTTCAAAAAATAGGAACAAAGTATTCAATTTCGACATACCCCAGAAAGATTTGTTCAGCAAGTTCCTTGAACCGCCACCAGAGGAGACCTGTGACAAAATATCGTCAGCTACACCAACGAGAACCAGTCGAGAGCCGGCTGATGATAGAGGCAAAGCCTCAGAAACATGTTCCGGAAAAATTTAAAAGTAAGTGTTGTCTAGTGTCTTTAATCGACTCTCTTTAAAGTTAATTTATCATAACAACGCTGTTTTCAACACTTCCAAGAAAGGAATTAATTTGATGTTTAATGTCCTGTAATTGAGATACTATACCTTAAACTTAATGAAGGAATGAACAGTAATGCCTTGTGTGCCTGTGTGCGCATGCATCTGTGTGTGTGTGTGTGTGTGTGTGAGAGAGAGAGAGAGAGAGAGAGAGAGAGAGAGAGAGAGAGAGAGAGAGAGAGAGAGAGAGAGAGAGAGAGAGAGAGAGAGAGAGAGAGAGAGAGAGAGAGAGAGAGAGAGAGAGTGAAAAAGCAAAGAGACATGTTTTTTCTTTCTTTGGAAAAAAAAAAAGAATATTCAAATGACATCCAAATATATTGTACCAATTGTTTTAGTCACAGCAACTTTTCCAGATGATCACTGCTTAAAGAGGATGAATCATGTACTGTACGGAGCATTCCAAAGTTGCATCATGCTTTTTGAAACAATGTATAAGAGATATTGAGAATATCAGATTTATTAACAATAATCAGCATTTGTTCATACAACAACTAAGGAGTGTAACTTAAAGTCTCAATCATCTATACTTCTGAGTCCAGGGAGTCTAACTTTCACCTTTAGAGGCTACTGAAATTCTTCGGAAGTCAATGCATCAATTCAAATAATTTAGGCTGGTCATATATAGATTTACAATTCCAATTCTTTATGTGAGGCATGTTCATATTGGGGTTATAGAGCAAAAATAAAATGTCCCAAGGAATTTTTGTGTCTCTGTCTGTCTGCAGTATAGCTAAAAAAAAAAAATTAATCTAAATACCAAATTTGTATTTAAGTTTGTCTTGTCAGATCACACCAACAACGTTCTCAAGAATTGCTTTCACTCAAAACTTTCCTTACATTTATTTCAATTGTTGTAGGTTCTATCATATGTTTAAGATATTTGCTTGACAAATTGAAGCTGACTTTTTATTAATGGCCAGTCTGCAACAGTTGTAGTTTTCAAGCTCCCATTCTATACTGGGCATGAAAGGTCACATAATTTTGATCAGAGGCCTCTTTATCAGATTTGAGGTTTTACGTGCTGTAAATCTATGGCACAAGACCACTGGCTTTACTTTCCATCTAAGGAAAATGATGCTAAGGATTTTTACAAAAAAAGGTCGTCATCATCCTCTGCCAGGTGATGAACCTCGGGAACCTTGACAAATAAAAATCTATATCTTGAATTTTCTGGGTAGAGCCTATAAAATCCTCTTGATTCTGAATTTTGTTCAATGGTAAACCATAAGAGAAAGTTAAAATCTTCCTCTACAGAAAATATTGGTTGGTTGCTAATGCTCATGGAGTTGGAGAATTTCCATTTTCCTTCTGGCCTCCCAATAACGTGTGACTAGTTGTGCTGTCAGTTCTCCATCTGTTTTTGTCAGGGCACTACACTGGAGCAGATGATCTCCGTCCATCAATGAGTTCGGGTCCCTATACAGTGTGCAGGTCGGAGATTCAAAAATATTAATCCTGTGTAGATGAGCAGCCAAACAGTCGTGGCCAGTAATCAGTCGGAAGATGGCAACAGTACTGCTTCTTGGGTAGTCTGGGATGGCATTTTTACTTCCTTGTAGAATTTTCCATTGCTTGTTGGTACTTTTTTCTTTGCATTCTTCTTTCCAGAATAAGTTGATTCTATTGTTTATATGTAGTTTTGATGTGTGGAATGAGGTTTTTTGTTGGCAGCTTTGTTTTATTTGTGTTCCTTTTTTTGCCAAGGAATCTGCTATTCCTTTCTTGGAAGTGTTGAAAACAGTGTTGTTATGATAAATTAACTTTAAAGAGAGTCGATTAAAGACACTAGACAACACTTACTTTTAAATTTTTCCGGAACATGTTTCAGAGGCTTTGCCTCTATCATCGGCCGGCTTTCGACTCGAAAGCCGGCCGATGATAGAGGCAAAGCCTCTGAAACATGTTCCGGAAAAATTTAAAAGTAAGTGTTGTCTAGTGTCTTTAATCGACTCTCTTTAAAGTTAATTTAAGGAATCTGCTATTTCATTGCCTGTAATTCCACAGTGGGATGGAATCCACTGGAAGTGTATTTCTTTTTTTAGACCTTGTAGTATTCGTAATAAACTGTAAATTTCAAGTATTCTATTGTTGTTAGGGTACAGAGAGGATACGACTTGAAGTGCTGATTTAGAATCGCTTAGAATCACTGCTTTAGATAAAGAGTTCACGTGGTTGAAGAGTTGTTTCAGCGAGGTGTTGATTGCTTCTAATTCTCCATCATAGTGGGTTGCTAGTGTGCCCAAACAGATGTAAAAATTGAATAATTTACTATGTATTCCTGCTCCAGCATTACTTTCTTTGTCAAATAGGGAGCCGTCTGTGTATATGTGTAGCCATGAGTCCTGTGGATAATAAGTTTCAATTGATTCTAGAGCTAGCATTTTAAGTGTTTCTGCACTTACATCCCTTTTTGACTCTATATTTTGCAGAAGGTTTACTCTGCTATTTATTTTAGGTTGTGATAGAGGGCAGATTGGAAGTGGGAGATGTTCAATTTTGTTTGTGTCTTCAAGGTTGTATTTTCTCTGTAGGTTATAGGCTTTCTGCATAAATCCTTCTTGTGCTTTTAAGGTCATTTCTCTGCTTTTGTAGTTCTTCCAGTGGGTATTGAAGGGGAGCCTTTGTAGTTTTTCATTTAAGAGGAGATTCTGTTTTTCCATTTCATATTTAATTGGCAAGTCATTTGTAGCAATTTGCATTGCAGTAATTGGTGTTGATTTGACTGCTCCCATTATTAGTCTGAGTGCTTGGTCTACAGAAAATGTAGATTTTATTAAAGGACACAATCTGTGAAATAAAAATGTGTGTGGCATTAAACATTTAGGAGATACACTTTGTTACTTATTTAAATTTCCAAATACTTACACCATTAAGTGGTATTTTCAATTAATTTTTTAATGGAAAGTTATCCAGATAACTTGCACAAATCAAAATTCAAACTCGGGGCTTACTGTATGGAGGAAGACATGCTATCCCTCAAAACAGATGTAGGCATAAATTGCAATGTATCAGAGCCACAGGTATATACATCTGATAAGTGTTTGCAATAAGATTATGCACACCATTATTGACAAATACATATGTTTGATTCAACTTACTGCATCTTTCTTCCGGTCTTGTTGTTGTTTTTTACATCGTGCAATTTCAGCCACCACATATGCAAGATAATGGAACTTGAAAGCCATGACTTCATTTGTTTCTGTGCCTCGTTTCATTTCCCGCTCACTCATTAGTTCCAATACTTTTCTAACTCTATCTAGTTGCTCTGTCAACAAGGGAGCTTTTTGAAGATTCAGTGCTACTCTCACAGGGTGAACATTCACCTGCAAAGTACAAATATATTAATTAAATGGAAAGTTCAAAGTGTGAAATTACAACTACTTTAAGTGGTATTCTACATTAGGTTAATTGATGGAAATTATTTGTTCTTCCACACTAGCTGTGTTTAGGCTAAGGTTTTGGATTGTGTCAGACTGAAAAATTCAATGCCATTGCCGGGATTTGAACCACAGGTCTCCTGGTTGCTCTTAACCATTGAGCTACCATAGTCAACATGCTGACACGACACTAAATTCTCCAAATGACTCGTATTTTTCCAGTAAACCACTAGGGGTTCTCATGTATGACATACAAATGTTTGTGGCAACTTTCTATTTTAAGTACTTAAGTCCCAGGCTTCATAGTTAAACCAGTATTATTAGGTTAATTGGTGGAAATTAATCATTCTTCCACTCTAGCTGTGTACAGGCTAAGGTTTTCAACACAGTTAGGTACCATGATGAATTTACTGTACTTTCTTCATCAATTTTCACCACAAGGAGATTAAAACAAAGAGGTTCAACATAAAAGTACCAATATAATTTTGTACTTCATTGTATCACAGTCCTTACACATTGGAATAAAAATACCACTTAATTCTTCATGGAACTTTATCATCACCAAACCGACAAGTCATTAGAGGAAGCGAGATGTGATCAGCCATCTTCACTAACTAGATGAATGGAGCAGTAAATTTTAGTGTTTGGCCATGACCCATGATTACATCATATTTGATAAATTTTAAATCATGATGAGATTACAGGTAAAACAATCTCTATACAAGATTCATTCGCATGACACCTTCAGAAAAATACAGAAATACACAGCAAAGTATCTTACACATTTAGTGTAGATAGTACTGACCAAAGTGTCATTTCCAAGCTGCTCTTAAAATACATTTTTAGCTATTTATCTGAACAGTTACACATGGGACCTTTACATCAAAAGATGTCAACCTTAATTTAGTTCTTTGATCCTTCTGCAACACTGTTAAGCCACATAAAACTTACCTGCATAACAAATTTATGTAATGGAGAGGCTAAAACGGGGGGAAGTTTTGGCTCTGTCTCCAATCCCTGTGGTATGGTGAAGTAATCTACATCTGCTTTTGGAATATGATTATTTATGACTGCAACACAAGCATGATTTCCTGAAAACCACAATAAGCATTCATAAACACTCTGATCTAACAGCTGTATAACAATTTTACTTTAAAATAGAAAATGATTATCTGGGCTTCTGGGCTGTGGTCCAGTGGAAGCTTTCTTTTCAGACGTTTCATTTGAACCTGTGTCGAACATCTTCAGTGGTGTGGCCGTAGTCTTCTCTTGTAGATTTCGGGGACAATCGATGTAGATGTTCAACGTAGGTTCAAACGAAACGTCTTGAAGGAGAGCTACCACTGGGTCCTTGGTCCTACGGGTCCGTGACTAATGGGAGTAGAACCTCTGCACTTAACTTAACTGGAGTATAGCCTACTGCTCATATAATCATTTTCTATGTAATGACACCAGCCACGAAAGCCTATACAGTTTAATTAATTTTACTTTTGGATGACAGATGGGATTGGAGAAACGCATTTAGCTTGTTTGGAACTTATTAAACCTCTAGCATTTCTGTGTGCAAACAAAACAGAGTTTCAATCATTTCCTTTTTAATTATATACCTGTAAAGATAGATGAAGTACTGTATAAATCTTATATTCAGATTTCACTGGAAGTACATATTTTGAGAGGTCTTAAATCTAAGAAAAATATTTTTAGAAAAAGATTTGTATCTGAACAGATTAACTAAATATGTTGGATGAATACCAAACTTAGTATTTAAAATTAAAATCTTCCGAACCCATAAGCCAAATATTTTTAAGAAAATCCCATCCCTAAATTACCATTGCATGAAATGCCTTTTTTTAAAATGTTCTCAAAATTGGATACAATGGTTTTAATTAAAATAGCAAAGCTATGCCTGAAATATATGTACTATAAAATTCAACAGTTTTGGCTGAAATGGAGAGAGGAGAGAGTTGCTATGAAAGGAAAAATAATGAAAAATATTTTGATATAAGATAAACGTTCTTGTAGGGAAGATAAAATTAAAACTGAAAAATTCGATGCCACAGCCAGATTTCTACTATGAATTGTCTACTTTAATCATTGAGCTACCATGGCAACCTACTAGTACAACATTAAAAATGTCCTAACTGACTTGCATTTTCCTGTTAGATAACAAGGAAATCTCAAGGGCGAGTTACCTGGCTAAGGTTTTTATTGGGTTTTCCCTTATCCTGATGGACGAATGTCGGGTAGCTCTAAGCTCCATGGACCCCGGACTCATTTGAGCATCACTTCACCCATTTTATTTATTGTCTGATATGACTTAATGTTGGAGGATGTAAATTACAAAAGAAAAAAAAAAAAAACCTCCCTTACAGGAAATAACACTGACAAGCCCATTTGCATAATAAGTAAAGTGGGTGTCAGTATTCTATTCTACTATGAGAGTAATAAGTATAAATGCATTGCATATGTAACAGCTGAGTTCTAATAATACTTCTGTCCTTCATCCCCCTAATACTGTTGTCCCTCATTTTAACCTCTGTTGTACATGTGGAGTTTCATGACATTTTACACAATCTGTATATGCTTATTATCTTTGCAACTGTACTTATAGTTATGAGAATGGGAAGCAGTTCCAGGAACATTACACTTTCTTTGGTCGTAGATGGAATTGAGGCAGCCAATGCATGGCTTGCCAGGGGTGGCCAGTGTGAAGGAAAACTACTGAACCCTTTTTCCGCTCTACTGGTACAAAGCCATTTAGCAAAAATAGTATCTTTTCAAATTCAATAAATATAAATGTTTGTAAAATCAACGAATGCTTAAACATTAGACTTACCAACAAAAGCTGCCATCTGTGCTGCAGTGCGACCAACTGAATTTGTTGCTTGACTCTTAGCTCCTGCCATAAGCAGAAGATGGCATACTTCAGTGTTTCCTGATAATGCACCAAAATGTAAAGCTGTATATCCGTGCTCATGTTTCCCTGAATTTACATCAGCACCCTGAAAGGAATGCATAATGAAAATATAAAAGTGGTGTATAACATGACGAGATTCCTTTCATGGAAGTGTTGAAAACAGTGTTGTTGTATAAATTAAATTTATTGGGAGTCGATTAATGACACTAGTGTCATTAATCAACTCCCAATAAATTTAATAACGAGATTCATTTACAGTGACCACTTTTTTTTTCTGTAAAATGTCTACAAACATTTAAAAAGTAATGTGGTCAATCATCTCTAATAATACAAAAGGCATATTTAGAGAACTTATTTTGTATTAAGTTTACAGAAGACAAATGATCACAAAGATAAAATAGATGAGACCACATTGTAAATTAGTCTAGTTTCAGTTCAAAAATTATATAGTGATCAAATCTTTTTAAACCACTTGTCAAACTATAAAATGTAAGTGGAGCTAAAGTGTTTTTATAGTTTGACAAGTGGTTTAAAAAGATTTTATTGATAAAGCGCCACTGTTTATAAATACTTCTATTTTATAATTTTAATCATAATAGTGACTAAAGTTTACTTATCTTAGATGCAAATAAGTGATTTGCAAACTAGTCCTGTTTTATACATATATAATTATCAAAGGTAAAGGAATTTTAGTCATTATTTACAATAATTTAATTATATTCAGTTTACAGCTTTCATCATGGAATTGAAACTTCACTGGGTCTTGGACATACTTCACATTAACTAGGTGAAGGCTTATACAGGGCGGTCTTAAAATTACCACATTAGAGCTGAGAACCAAACCATGGACCCTCAAAAAAACTAAGGTTATGTTATTACACCTATACATAATGCTTGGTATGCTAATATAGTAAAAGCTTTATTTAATATATGTAGTTGTTGTGTGACATATACTCTCCTATGTTATAATCAAATTGTACAATTGAAAAAACTATTTGTAGTCAGATTTTTGACATTTTATCACTTACATTTTTATATTATCGAGGGACTGGGAAAAAAAAGGTCTCATCTGTCAGGTTTCATAGTAAGAACGTAAAATGAAGTGTAATAAAAGCAAGTAAAATGAATATATTACCTCAGAAGGGTATGAAGATATACCCATTTTTGAATCATGAAATCTACACACCTATCCACCCTATTTACAAGCTTTTTTCTTATAGCACAAAAATGACAAAGAGAGTAAAACATGCCATTTACATGATACTTGCTTGCTGGGATGAGAGTGCCAACCTATGGGAAGGAGTATATTTGCTATTTTTGTAAGACTTGATGACTTATTACCAATTATTCTGGATCATTAAGGATTTAGCAACAATGATGTTTTGGCTAGCTTTGTTCCTAGTCTCACACTGGCAACTTTGCAGCTCTGTGAGGTAGCCAGTATCAACCAATGAGTGCTTGATTCTAGGGTTCAAGTAGGCAAGATTTACATTAATATTAATTATTTAATTTCTAACATCCTTATTTGGAAAGTACTAAAATTTAGTACAACAGAAGATGCTTTATTCACTATCAAAACAAAAATTTAAAATCTAAATTTCAGTCCGAAATGTAGGGATTATTCATGGAAGTTTTAATTTCAGTGTGGTTTTGCCTATTTTAAAAATGCTCCACATTTTATACAACCAAGAAAATGTTTATCCCTTGCTACATTACAGGATTTGCTTTGTATTATATTGTATTTTGTTCCTTTGATCCTAGAATGAGCCTGGCTCAATGTTATAGAACATTCTCAACCATGTAATATTGGTAATTTCTCAGGTTTTATTTTAACACCTAAGCATAAATTACAAAAAAGGAAGGTTAATACTGGGGTATAAAGAAGCAATGTTATGGTATTCCTTTATGTTGTAAATAGTATGTATGAGCTAATACTTGTATAGTAGATTAGCAAGAACCTTTTTGATAAATGTACAAGGAGTCACATGGCCTGTGCAAGCCATTTCTATGTTTACTGTGGTTGTGTATTAACAAATTCAATTTAACGAATGTTACAGTTATCAACAAAACACATAAGTGAATATATGTATAGACGTCACCATCAAAATATTAATTATTTTAAACAATGGTCTGCATGATTGACGACTACTAACACCACTTAACACTTGTAGTGCTCTTTCTTGAACGATGAAGATCCTTTTACTGTGTAAATTACCTCGGGAAATAATACCATAGCTCATGATGGAAGGAGAATAAGTAAAGTATGCTGTTCTCAAAGCACTTGATGTAGCAAGTGTACATCGTAAGGTAAACAGGCTGAGCTGAGTTTAGGAAATTAGTATATGCTTGTTCCAGTTTATTTCTTCATCAATTTTTAAGCCTAGAAACTTCATAAAGTGTATTTTATTTAATGTAATGTTGCAATAAGTAATGTTCAATTCTGGAATAATTTTGGTTATCCTGTACTAAAGCAGCTAGGAGAATCAAGACACAGCCTAGGTGACTGGAGCATTGCCAAACTGTATTAACATGCACACATTGAAAATAGAATCACTATGTGGCAAAAGTGGCGATACTGATAAGAATGTGCAAAGAACTGCTGTCATCCCAGGCATTGGGCGGGCCCCTCAACGCTGGTTCCTTTATCAGGTTCAGAGTTTCTGCTTCCCTCACTGCGACTTTCCAGCCTAGTGGAACCGAAATCCTTTAACTCTGTGATCAGTGATATAAGGGAGGACAAAAGAAAATAATAATCTATCATCTTGATTATAATGATGATAAAAACTAAGTTCATAAATGGATTTGCAAATTTTGCTGTCTGCAGACTTCCGAAAGGGGTCAGCAACAGCCTCTTACACTACATCATTACATCTAGCAGACATGGGAAGTTTAGCCGTTATAATACAGGATAAGCACAATTTAATTCTTAGTTCATATTGAATATAAGAAGTTTAATCATAATTTAGAATTAAATTGTTGTCTTTGAATCAAATGTTCAACTACTTAAATGCAGTTTAAGAGTTCTTCCGATGATCTCAGACACAAATACACTGGTGCTGCCTCTGCAAAAAGTATTATTTTGGAATGTTCATTGAGATTAAAAGGTAAATTATTTATAAAAACAAGAAGAAATGCGGCTGGCCCCGTAGCTCAGTCGGTAGAACACCTGCCTGGTGTGCTAGGGGTCCCGGGTTCGATTCCCGGCGGTGGGGGTGGGGATTTTTCTCCTATTAAGATAATTCCCCATCTTCCCTAGAGTCTGGAAGTATGAATGATCTAATGATTAAAAACCAAAGATAACGAGTTAACACCTTCAGTATGTTCCAAAGGAGAAACGCCGCCGATATGACCATAGCAGTTAAAGGCGGGGAACAAGGGGGAAAAAAAATGGATCCTAAATTGATCCCTCTGAAACTCAAGCTTGATTACACCTGGCTTTGATTAGATTAGATTGATTTGCATTCAGTAGGTTCACTTGTAGCCAGAAAAGGCTGTGAACATTGAACATGTCCAGAGGTATAAAGTTTAATAAACATTAACATAAGACACATATAGTATACAGGCAATATTAACATTCACTTTCAGCTTTCACTTGGCTTATGCCAGTACGTCTCAACCTATTTGCAATGGATACCATTCTAAAAATAGTTTTGTGTTCCATTTGTTAAATAGGATTCAATTTAATTGAGATTTTATCCAGTGTAATTTCTGTACCATTAGCTGTACCAAAGGCCTTGGCTAGATCACAGAAAATACCATGATTGAACTCCTTGTTACTCATTGCACTTAATCTTTCATTGGCAAGTCTATATGACATTGTGGGTAGATAATCCCTACAAAAGCAAGCTGAAAAGATGTTAAACTCCTTTGCATACATGTTTTTCTATTCTCTTTGGTTAGCACACAATATATCTATTAATAAACCAAGTGCCACTTTGGAACATAGATTATCATGGACTTAGCCAGAATAAATTCTGATAGGTACAAAAGGGAAAACAATGTCTGGAAAGAATTCCACAAATGGCTGCATGACATTTAAATTCCGGTATTTAATTTGATACATCCTACTTGGCTGCAAGAGATTTATTTTCATCTGTAAAATATAAATGATATGAAATTTACATGTTACAATATGCTAGAGAAAAGCATGAACTTAGTTCCCACTATCTATGTTAAATACCCGAAATATTCAAAGTACAAACGCTTACTAAAACAAATAAAGCACACATTTTCTACTCTCCAAACTTACCTGATCTAAGAACATCTGTACCATTTCCTTATTCCCTTTATACGCTGCATGCTGCAACGGTGTCATTCCATTTTCATCGCATATATCTACATTTATTTTCTCATGTGAAAGTATATTTTTAAGTCCATCTGCATCGTTTTTGCCAATCTTTTCAAAAATTTCTTTCTCTACTTCGCTAGAACTTTCATTTGCTGGTGCCATGTTTGAGGTTTGTTTGTTTGTATCTCTCGATCGTGATCTCGATCTTGCATAGAAATAAATGACATCACGCATGAGCTTTCATCGCGAATAAAAAACAACCTTTGAGTGCTAAATTTCCATCTTATTTTCCAATCTCTAAAATAAACAATGTTATACATTGATGTTATTAAAGAATATATACAGAATATATAATATGTGCACTTTAGTGGCCTTCATATATGTTCATTCTTTTAAAGGAATTTAAAATTTGTTTTTATTCTTTTACCCTTTTGTTGGAGTTTAAAAAAAATCATTTTAGCGGGAAGTTTGGTGTTCTAGAAGTGGTCCTAATGAAAAGTCCCGCCAATATTGTCGAAAAAAACACTAAAAACCGAAGGACGGTTATGTGCTGTGGCTATGTGTTCTTGTAATGGATATATGTAAAGTACTTATGCATGCAAAATAAAAAAAAAGAAGATGGTAAACGAAAATCAACCAGGAACGCAAGAAATAGATAGCTTTTGTGACTACAGTCTACCCAGCCCTGTCGAAAACATAAGCAATGGCAACGTTTGGGGACGTCTGTATCCAGTTATGGAAAAGCTACCTCCTTTGGGTAATGTAATGCAGTGCAGTTGTAAGATTTATTTATACATAACACTTAACGATATAGTTTAGGCATGATTAAAAAAGGTAGCAGATGCAATCTATAAGTGGTCCTCTGTTTTTAATTGACCTCATTATCGTGACACCTGTTGGAAGAAGTTTTGTCTGCTATATATGGATACCAATACTTGTCAATTTTCACAAATTGAGAAAAGCGGAGATGTATAAAATCTTTTCATGCAAAAAAAAAAAAAAAAAAAAGACGCACCTCATTATGGTTAATTTACTATTTAACAATAGTTGCTAAAGTAGAATTAAGAGTATGAAAATAAAATGGGTATAGTAAACAGTATTTACTGTGTTTGTTTACCATATACTTGGAAATGTAAGGAAGCCAAACCTGAATTTAGAGATGTCATTCCTTTAGGTACATGGAGCTTAAGGCAATGATTAAATACATAATACTTTTGTGTAACATATTTACACATATTGATAGTTTGGGTTATTGGGTTATCTGCTGTTCTGGTATTATGGTTGTGAACATTGCTATTTTTGTAAGATTTAATTATTTTCTGTTTAAGAAGGTTATGTATGAAGGTCACATGTAATATCAGAAGAAATTGATGTCCATAATTTTTAAATTGTGATTGGGGTTAGATTATGAAAATTAAGTACTATTTTTAAAGCTCATTTTGAAGCATTTGAAGTTGAACTGCAAAATGAAGTTCATAAGCCGCACAGTTTAGTTAAAATATTAGTGTAGCTAAAACCCAATGATTGTCATTTTAGTAATGTGCACTCACATGGAAATGAAACTCTATGAACTTGTTTAAATGTAATTTCAAAAGAGAGTCTAGCATTAACCCCAAATAAAGCATTTGTTTACACACTTTTTTACCCTACCATGCCTAAGAACAAATCCCAAGCTCTTCATAACCGTTGGAGAAAGATGCGCAACATTTTTTCCAACTTGTCGCAGCAAAATTCCTGATAGATGGCACTTGCTACCTCAAGAAGTTTTGCAAATGCAAAGCCATGCATAGCTGCCATTATATGAGGTTCCTAAGCTACAAAGTGTAACCAAGGGACCGATGCAACTGTGAAGCAAAAAACAGAGTGCATCAACAGATCAATGTAGCTAAGCACCAATAATGCACATTGGAAGCAATCCAGCAATTTCGCTTATTTAGATTGGCAGTCCTATTGTGCATGCTCAGTAGAGTGAAGATTGCTATATTAGCTTGAAGATGGCCATGTTTATTATTCTCAGTGATCATTTTGACATTAGGGGTAGGTTTGAGGCTCAACATCAACTCCATACAACACTTAAGGTAACCTATTACTTCTGTTTCATTTTTATCACAGTTTTTCTTGCTGCAACAAGTAGTAAAACTTGGCCTAAGTCTGTTCTGTAATTCCTACCAAATCCCATTTGGATTTTAAAAGTTCCAGTGCAGTTGTCACTATTGGTGGTTTGTGGATTAATAGTGGTAGACTTAAGCTTTCATTGTCAGTTAACTGCTTTTTGATTCAAGATAACTACTGGAATGTAATTATGAGACATTAGATGTTTTATTTTGAAAACATTTTGGGCTACATTCAAATTAATCGTCACAAAAATGATAATTATATGTAGAAGTTGTGTTGCTCAAAAGAAATTAACTGCTAGAGATAGTGTTTTCTGCTGATTTTGTTCTTACCATTTTTGATGGGTGAAGAGGCTCCAGTATGGAGTCAATGCTAGTTTTATAGATTTGCTATAACCATGTATTTGTTAACTTTAATATAAATAATTTTGTTGCAGCTTGCATAGTTTGTAATTACAGTAACATAAATACCTATTCTCTCTCTCTCTAAAGTTAATGTTAACCTTAGATTACATCTAGGAAATGTAGCAACCTGCTGCACTATGCTCACCTCACCTCCTCATTCTAAGATTAAGAATAAACTGTCTTCTGCAAGAAGAAAGGAAACAAGCAATTTCAGTTTTGAAATATGTTGTAGTTAATGTGATAAATTTGATCATTGAGGTCTTTGAAATCTACTTCTCTCCCTCTCCAAGTATAGGAGGAAAGGTAGTTGCGTCTAAAAATTTATAATTTAATTATTTAATTTAGTACTCAGTGATTTGTTTTAAACCATGCTTGGTATTTTATACTTAAATGGTGTTTTGGGATTAAACCTTAGTTTCTGAAATAAATTTAAAAAAAAAAAAATGAATAAATATAATACTAACTTGCACTTTGCACCTTATTTATACCTTCATTCACACTTCTTCCCATTTGTTTCTACTTACCCTTGAACCTCTGATACTGCATTGTCATCCTTATATTTCTTAAAGCCGTTTTGATGTCATCTATAGGAATACAAAGAATGTCTATCAGAATCTGCTATTTCTTTGCATTGTGATCTTCTCTTCCAATTTGGTTCACCTTTGCCATTCAGATTTGTCCATTATTATTTTATTTTTTTCAAAGTGCATAATTTGCTTTTCCCTCTTTCTTTAAGAAAATTATAAAAATGTTAGTACATTTTAATGCTTATTCTGTGAGAAAATATTAATTTGAACACACATTTGTAAAACAAATTGAAAATGTGCACACATTTGAAAAACTAAAATAATTTGCAGTAAAATTGATTTCATGCTGGTCATTTCAAGTAAATGATTTCTGTAAAACACATTTAATTGACATTTCGTATAGTAGAGATAAGATTTTAGTCTTTCATAAGGTAAACATTCTAAAATAAGTCAACTTGCTAGGATTGTGAGGAACGAATATTCTTTTCAGTAGTAACTAAATGTGAGGAATTTTGGACAAACTTAAGTTTTGTCCCCCAAAAAGACACCCTGGTCTTTATAGAGTATTATGTAGCACATATTAAGAAGTTTGAAACAAATCAGTTACTGCATACCAAGTAAATAACCATAAATTTTTAGCATACTGTGACAAAAGTGTCAAGACACTCACCTTAACTCACTTTATTACTAAAATTGTTAACCCAGTGCTAACCTATAATCAGTTTCTTCTTAAATACTCAGAATAAGCATGACAATCAAATGTTTCTTTATGTCTCTGTTAAATGCATCAACTTGTACTGCTTGTAATTTATCTGACCTACGCAGAACGTTTTCCTTTTACACTGATCTGACACAACTCCAATAATCACTGGTCAACTCAACTAGTAATTGTACCTTTGCACTGTATATACCTTGCCTGCAGACTCATCACTGCTGGGCAGGATCGTACTGTACACCTTGCAGTGTGACTCACAACTGCTCTTCTGTTCTCTGAACTCCCTTTTGCACGTCTTTTCACACCCTGCCAGTTAGACAAATATTCTAGAAGCAGAAGTCTAAATTTTTGGAGTTTGAACAGTGTGGAACGAAGAACATATCCCTTATTGCAACAATGTGACTTCATAATATAGAATAAAAAGAAGTATTTCAGAAAGTGGAGTGCCATTGTTACTAAAATTAGGCAAGTGAGTCAACCTTGTATATACTTTTCTCCACTTACAAGTTTTTTATGAAGACTAGTTTCTGGGGACTTCTCCCCTATCGGCAGTTCTGTGGTTGACTGATGATGCATCCGGTGTCTGCATCTGGCTTGGTGTCGTGCTGCCATCTAATGTCCTGGTAAGTTTGATGACGTCATCTACCGCGGGAATTTCAAAATTCATCAAGAGGTCCTGTTTTTTCGTAATAAATATGTTTTCCCAAATCTGTAGTTCCAGAGGTTTCTTTGCCTGTTTGATCAGTTCTATTTCTTGTTTTATGTTGTGATTCTCAGACCAAAAGTGATGTGCTACGGCCGACTTGTCCATTTGTTTGAATTTAATATTTCTGAAGTGTTCTTTCATTCTTGTTCCTAGATTCCTTTTGGTCTTACCAATGTATATCTTATCACAATCCTGGCAACTCATTTGGTAAATGCCTGATAAATGAGTTTTCGGTGTGCTGTTTTTTAGAGGGTGGTTTAGTAAGTTGCGGATGTTGTTTGTTTTGAGGGGCTAATTTTATGTTGAAGCTCTTAAATATCTTTTCAAATTTTTTGAAGTATTTTGGATGAAATGTAAATTTTCCATATCTGGTGTTTGGGTTTTCTAGTTTTTTTAATGTAGTAATGTCCCTTAAGTTTTTGTTTCTTTTGTGTCTGTAGATCAGTTTTTTGATGAAATTTGTGTTATAGTTGTTCAGTTCGGCAACCTGGTGTATGTGAGTGTACTTCTGTTCATATTCTGTTTTTGTTAATGGAATGTTGATTAATCTGTGAACTAAACTATGGAATACTGCATATTGATGTTATACTGGGTTGAATGGGTTGCATTTAATGTAATTTTCAACATGTGTTGCTTTTCGGTATATTCCAAATTGTAATCCTGTTGGTGTTCTAATGATTTTCAAATCTAGAAAAGGTAGCCATTCATCATGCTCTACTTCAATGGTGAAAACTATGGATTTTTCTTGTAGGTTTAGCAACTTTATAGCATCCTCGGTTAGTCTTCTAGGGACTATAGCAAACACATCGTCGACATATCTATGCCAACATATGACTTGTGACTTCAGTTCCAGCTTCATGATGTCTGCTGTCCTTGAAATTTTTTGTTTCTCCTACCATCAAACAAAGGTGGTGGAATGGTTTGACTCTCATTTAATTTCTACATAGTAGGCATCCATTGTTGCTGTGACAATATTTTGTTCAAAATTCAATGTTAAGTTTTTATTAGCTCATTTCCATATATTCGCTGATGTTACATAATTTGGAGGCCATTCTTATGTATTCAGTGACTGGCTCTAATACAAAGTTTCTTGGACTCCAAATAGATGAAGATCTGAACTGGAGAAAAATAAAAGTCATGCTATCAAAGCATAGTTCTGCTTGCTTTGCATTAACAAAGTTAAAAATTTGCTTAACCAGGTTCTTAAGAATAGCTTATTTTGCCTACTTTCACCTTCTTTTGCAATGTGAAATTATCTTTTGGGGTAATTCAGTACTCAGCACGCAAGTGTTTGTATTATAAAAAAGGCCATACATGTTATTTGAAGTGTTGGATGCTGTCATTCCTCTAGGTCTTTATTTAAGCCCAGTAAATTCTTATCTTCTGGTGAGTGCATATATTCCCTGTTAAGCTATCTTATATGTAATTAAGATTACACAAAAAGCTGTGCTGTGCATTACCACAGTACGAGGAAAGCAGATAATTTGCATAGACCAATTCCGAAAACGATGTTACTTTTCTGTATAATAACCTTCCATGTGCTACTTGAAATTATAAAGTAATCCTAACCAATATAAAATCTTCAAGAAAAGTTTAAAGTCATTCTTACACTCACTCCCTTATAACATGGTTTTAATACATAGGGCAGATTGGATGGGATGATGACTTAGTGATATATATACTTATTGACTTTACTGTAAAACATGTTGTGAGGTTACTTGAAATGGTGGTGGTTCAAAAATGTTAATGTAATACATAATTTAGGATTAAAAAAAAAACTGCTAGCCTCTGGTTCCCAAGTTGCAGGTCCAAGATGGATTTTATTGAACATAAAAAGTCTTTAGAAGGGAAGCAAAGCCAGTGGTCTGTGTCAAAGATTTCTGATACAGAGAATTATGAGTAAAATGAAGCTGTCTTTCATGCCCATAATTGAGTGACATGCTTTGAATCACAGCAATTAAAGAGCATTCATAAATAAAAAGAGAATGAAAAAAATGGTGATACCTTATGAACCAATAGCATACAAAGTAAGCATTTTTAATCAATCTGAAATTGGCTAAAGTAAAGCATAGAAAAGGGAAAACTGCTTAATTCATTGCATTAGATTTGCAAAATGCATAAAAGAGTTGGAGAGAATATCTTCATTAAGCTTCTAAAATATTTACAGTGAAAGGGTGTGGTATTTTAGCATATTATTTCTAAATTAGACCGACAAACTTTGAAAGCAGATAGATACCCTTCTTTTAAGCATGTTTGGTAAAGGAAACTATGAGTTGGAGCGCTTCGTTTCAGTACAAGAAGAATATTAGTGGAAGCAGTGCATGTAAGTAGGCTTGTGTAAATAATAAGCCATTCAGTTTTACATACGTTTGTGTGTTTAGTGTGCAGACAAGAAGAAACTAAACATAATGAAAAAATAAAAATTCAAACTCAACCAACCTGTTAAAAAAAATACAGACAATTGGTCTAATTGGTTGTCTTATCACACCAAGTGCTGGAACACATTGACTTCCAGACAAGAAGTGTATCGCCGTGCCATATCTTGTCTTATCCTTACAAAGATGCCAGGGTTTCTGAAATGATTCCAGATGCTGCACTGACAATTATCGCTACTAGGATTTCCTCTGCATTAACAGCAGTTTCAGAAACCATTGCCTTCATGTGGTTCTACAAAAAGAAATCTGTTGGCATCAAATCAGGAGAGCGTGGTGGCCAGGCAGTGGGGTTTATCGAAGCACCATATATGAGAATTGCAGGAATTTAATATCCTGTCACATGTGAAGTATGCTTCATCTGTGAACAATACATGGCTTGCAAACTCTGGTTGGAGTATGCATTTGTTCAAATACAAATCACAGAAAAGGATCTACTGTAAAAAATGAGTATGACTGGTACAGAGCCAGGGCTGAACATCGGTCACACTCGATTGTGCATGGCTTAGTAAAATATATAAATAAATAAAAAAATTACAGAAGTTTACTCGGAGTGGGTAGTCACCTGGTGTAAGAGCATGGACTCTCTCAAGTTGATATGGATGCAATAGCATTTCCTGCAAAATTCTCCAGATCATGACAGCTGGTATGAAAGTGCATTTGTGATCTCTCAAGTACCCAGCAAAGGATTATTCGCTGCCCACTGCAGAATGGTTTCCTCGAGTTCAGGTGTTCACACAGCATGCCTCCGTTCTTGCCGATCTGCTCGTCTGTGTAATGACCTCCATTCGCTTAGTCTCTGATGAATACTGGTAAATGTTGTATAGTGAGGACATTGGTGGTTTGGAAATCTTTCCCAGTAAAGCCTCTGCGCCAAATAACCACATTTTAATGTACGAATGTACTCTGCTTTCTCCAATTTCTTCCTATTAATATTGTCGCAAGGCATTGTTGTGCCAGGCGTGGCCCACGTGCAAAAGGAGACAGATAGTGCAGCGCAGAGATAAAAGCTTGCCGAAACAGAGGAAGAAAGAGACAGGTAGATGACTGGAAGGTTCGCTTTCTTGATTGTTACAGAATGTTCCATTAAATTCTAGAACAATGAGTGGAGCTATAAAAGAAGCCGTGGCTCGCCAGTTGGAACAGTTGTAATTGGTAGATAGAGTCAACATGAAAAATTCAATGCCATGGCCGGAATTTAAACCACGGATCTCCTGGTTTCCATCCATTCGCTCTAACCCATTGAGCTACCGTGGCCAACGTGCCATCCTGACATTAAATTCTCCATTTGACTCGTATATTTCTCTGGTAAACCACTAGGGGCTCTCGCATCTGAGATACACCATTTGTGGCGACTTACTATCATAAGTACTTGACTCCCAGTTAATTGATGGAAATTAATCATATTTTTACACTAGCCGTATATAGGCTAAGATCTTTTGATAGATAGAGTTAACATGAAAAATTCAATGCCATGGCCAGGATTTGAACCACGGATCTGCTGGTTTCCATCCAGTCGCTCTAACTCATTGAGATACCATGGCCAACATGTCGTCCTGACAATCTATCAAAAGATCTTAGCCTATATACAGCTAGTGTAAAGAAATGATTAATTTCCATCAATTAACTGAAATAATAAGAGTTAAATGATGAAGCCTGGGAGTCAAGTACTTACGATAGTAAGCTGCCACAAATGGTGTATCTCGGATGCGAGAGCCCCTAGTGGTTTACCGGGGAAATATATGAGTCAAATGGAGAACTTAACGGCATGTTGGCCATGGTAGCTCAATGGGTTAGAGCGACTGGACGGAAACTAGGAGATCTGTGGTTCAAATCCTGGCCATGGCATTGAATTTTTCATGTTTACTCTATCAAAAGATCTTAGCCTATATAAGGCTAGTGTAAAGAAATGATTAATTTCCATCAATTAACTAAAATAAAGTTGTAATTGGACTTGTTTAGTGAGCTGAAAGTGGAGAACTGTTAATTGTGGACCTTTGAAGTGTACCATGAGTTAACTTGTTTGGTTGTTTATATGTGGTGAAGCAACTGTGTGTATGACACGTCACTTTTAGAACCTGTGAGGGTTGTACAAAAAGTCTTTCTACGGGAATAAAGAGCATTTTGAATTTCTGCAAACTTGACATTTATGTTCCACAGAGTCACAATATTCATCTTATACTGAAACGAAGAATCGCATCTGATAGGTTACTTGACAAAATATGATTCACATAAGGTTATCTGCCAAGTTTTGTTGGTCTAATTTAGAAACACCTGTATACTGAAAAATAATCTTTGAATAACACTTTTCTATAACTAATGTCCTATGCATTAAAATGTTATATTTAATAGGTATTATTTACTCTTTTATTTGAAGATAATTTCTGTTAACTACTTTTTTTTCTTCTTCTTTTTTAGATTTGATTAATGCAGAGTATGTGGTTGGAAGGGCCACCGAATGTGATGTGGTGCTTAATGAAGATGTAGTGAAGCAAAAAATTCTAATGACATTCAGCAAGAATCATTTTAAAATTGGAAAGGAAGACTCAGGTGCACACACTGTGGCTTACATTGAAGATTTGAGTTCAAATGGTACATTTGTCAATACTGAAAGATTGGCAAAAGGAGCTAGACGGGTATTGAAGAATAATGACCAAATCTCCTTAAGTTTACCACATTGTAGAGGTATGTAACCATCTTAGCATGGTTTATTGTTTCTATGATTACCAACAATTTTTTAAGTCAGCCATATATGTGCCTTCTGTCTATAATTTTTCTGGTGTAGTAGGGAATATACATAATTAGCAACAGATTAGTAAACGTGTAATTTCAGAATAAGCAATGCACTTTGAAAATGCAGATGTGTAACCTTGCAACTTCTTTCACACATCAAGGTTTCATATACATTTTGCAGCATATGAGGAGGTAAAAGATTTTATCTCTTCCAGTTTGCAAAAACCTGGGAAAGCCGGGCACTTTCAGAATTGGGTATGGATGCTATCTTAAAACTGAACTAGAATGTGAATGATACTAGAAATCCTCAGAAATTACTTTTAGAGTTTATGTGAGCACTTTACCAGCTTGTGACCCATCCATTGACACATTTACAATGCTTTCTTTGTAAAGGATAGCCCAGGATTGAGGGCCTTAAGCTGCAAAGAGTAACCAGGTTAGTTTTTCAGAAGTGAAGTAGTTGTGATCACAACTGCACAGCAAAGCATGACCATAATATCTGTGAAACTAAATCCCAATGATGAGGCTTTGAAAGTGCCCACATCCACATTCTAGTACTATCTTATTCAGTTTAAGATGGGAATCACACTCAGAAGTTTTCCTAGAATTGTACATTTAAAAATGTATTGTCACCCAATTAGCGGTAGGCATGAGGGCAACAGCTGAGAGGAAACCAAAGTGCAGCCGTGCCACGCCTCCCATTAGTCTCTGTCACTAACTGAGGGGTCGTTAGGAAAATGTCACTTGACCCTGGGGGTTTCTCTCCCCTTCTCCGGTGGTCTGGAACGTTCGGTGATTAGAGACTTCTAGAAAAACACTCACATTCCTTTAAAAAGGGTTTCAGAGAGACAGTTAGTCAGTGTTTGACGTGCTAGCGCCGTGTTAATGAACGGGGAGACTGTGTGTAATTGTGTACGTGCATCTGAACGGTAACGGACGAACTGGTGAATAGTAATTGGTGTATTACGTAATTTTGTGTAATTGGCAAGTGTTCAACTGTAAGTCGGTGGAAATAAAGAACATTTTCGAGTGGTGTAACTGGACTTTTTATTTCACGAACCCACAAAGTCACACTGGTGTCAGAAGTGGGATGATAACATCACCGAAAATTACAGCCATGGAATCCGCATTGGAAATGCTTTTGGCGAAGATGAACGAGTTAACAGAGAAAACAGAAGCGGCAAAAAACAGCCTCACCGCCGAGTTGAAACAAGTGAAGACGGCCAACGACAACATCACCGGGAAGATGGAAGAAATGAAGGCCGAATTAACAGCGAAGACGGAAGAAATGAAGGCCGAATTAACAGCGAAGACGGAAACGGCTAACAACAACTTGGCCACGACAATGACCTCAAAGATGGCCGAACTGACCACGGAAATGAAGGTGGCGAACGAGGCTCTCGCCGCCAAATTTGAAGAACAGTTGGCCGGAGTGAGGGATGACGTGACGGAGCTGGGCAAGCGGATGGGCCAAGTGGACGAGCGCGTCGAGGACCTGGCGAGCCGCGTTAACGACCTGGAAGGGAAAGCCGACAGCAGCGTCAAGTCCCTGAACGCCATGGTGGAGGACGTCGTCGGCAGGAAGCTGAAGGATTTAAAGGCCGACGCGCCGGGACGCGACCCAACATCTGCGCGCGTCAAACCTCCCAAGTATGACGGCGCGTCAACGTTTGAGGTCTTCCGCCGCCAGTTCGACACAGTGGCCAGGCACAACGGATGGTCGCTGGAGGAGGAGGCCACACAGTTAATAGCCAGCCTCCAGGGAAGAGCCGCGGAAGTCCTAAACGCGGTGCAGACGACGGCGGCGCCCAAGAACATCTGGGAAGCCCTGGAGGATCGCTTCGGGAACCACCGCTTAGCCGCAGCATACCGCAGCCAGCTAAAGGCAAGGTCACAGCAGCCGGGGGAGACGCTGCAGGAGTTCGCCATCGCGATCGAGCAGCTGGCTAGCAAGGCCTTGGTTGACCTGCCACTGGAGTTCGTATCCCGGGAAGCCGCCTACAATTTTGTCGACGGGGTACGGGACACGGAGATTCGTCAGCGCCTAATGCTCGGGGAATATAAAACCATCCACGAGGCGCTGACAGCGGCATTAAGGATGGAGGCGGCCAAAATAACATCCATCCCGACGTCGAGAACGAGGAGTGTCCGCTACGCCGGAGACAGAAGACCAGCTGAGGGACGCCGGCGAACACCTAGTGGCCTGTGTTGGGGGTGTGGACAGCCCGGACACCTGCAGAGAGACTGCCCACACCAGGAAGAGCAGCCGGAAAACGAGTAAGGGCCGTCGTGGAGAGGGGCACGTCGGCGCCATCACCACCATCCCCTCGAGTGACACTGCGCGCCGTCAGCCGGCGTATGGATGACAGCCTCATCGCGGACGGTTGGATAAGAGGAAAGCCGTGCCGCGTGCTGGTGGACACCGGGGCGGCCGTGACCATCATCAGACCTGACGTGGCGACGGGTTTGCCGACAAGAAAGCCAAGCCGGCCATACCAGCTTGTCACGGCATCGGGCGACACCTTGCCTGTGGAGAAGGAGGCCCTGCTGGAGCTGAACTTGGGACGGAGTGCCGTGCGTCTGTGGGTGTTCGTTGCGAAGGTGGCTGAGGAGGTGATCCTGGGACTGGATGCCCTCAGGAGCCATGAGGCGACGGTCGACGTCGGCAAGAAGGTCCTGCGGCTTAACGGAGAAGAGGTTATACTCCGTCAACCCGAAGAGCGCCTTGGAATGTGCAGGGTCGTCTTGGACGAAGACGTGGTTGTTCCCGCGAGGAGCGAGGTGGTGGTGACGGCGCGACTGGAGGGCCAGAGAACCAGGAACATGATGCTGGACCAGAAGACGCCTGTACAGGGACTGTGTGTAGCCAGGGCATTGCTGCCGTGCCGAGAGGAGGTGCCAGTGAGACTGCTAAATCCAACGGACACCGATCACGACGTCCAGGCCGGGACGGAGTTGGGAACGTGCGAGCCCGTAGTGAGCGTAACAGCAATCGACAAGACACAGGAGCCGGCGCCGAAGCAACACCTGGGGCCCCGGCTAGAAGGCTTACTAGAGAGGGCGGCCGACCACCTGACCGCGGAACAGCTCGAGCAGGTTCGACAATTACTGGGGCGATACGAGCGCGTCTTCAGCCAAGGCGATAGTGACTACGGCCGCACGGACAAAGTGCTTCACCGCATCGACACCGGAGACGCCCGGCCTATTCGGCAACCACATAGGCGCGTTCCGCTGGCGAAGCAAGGGGCGGTGCGAGACATGCTGGAGGACATGAGATCCAGGGGAGTGATTGAAGAGTCTGACAGCCCTTGGTGTTCCCCTGTAGTCTTGGTGACAAAGAAGAACGGCGAGCTGCGCTTCTGCGTAGACTACAGAAAGTTGAACGCCGTCACCCGGAAGGACTGTTTTCCCTTACCCCGGATTGACGACACCCTGGACACGCTAGCTGGTGCACAGTGGTTCTCGACCCTGGACCTGAAGTCGGGCTACTGGCAGGTAGCTCTAGACCCGAGAGACAAGGAGAAGACCGCATTCTCGACGGGCCAAGGTCTTTGGCAGTTCACGGTTATGCCCTTTGGCCTCTGCAACGCACCAGCTACCTTCCAACGCCTCATGGAGTCAGTGATGAGAGGGCTGACTTACGATGCCTGCCTGCTATACCTGGACGACATCATCATCGTCGGGAAGACTTTTGAAGATCACCTCGAGAATCTGAGTAAGGTGCTACAGAGACTGCAGGCGACCAACTTGAAGCTGAACGCGAAGAAGTGCCAGCTCTTCCGCAAGGAAGTTAACTACTTGGGCCACATAGTCTCAGCAACCGGAGTGGCCACAGACCCGGAGAAGACGCAGGCTGTGAGAGATTGGCCTCGCCCAAAGGATAAGAAAGAATTGCGCAGTTTCCTGGGGCTGTGCAGTTATTACAGGCGCTTCATAAAGGGGTTCTCCAACATCGCAAAACCCCTCACCCGCCTGACAGAGGAACACCGGCCTTATGTGTGGACGGAGGACGCAGAAAACGCTTTCCAGCACCTAAAGGAGACCCTGTGCAGTGCTCCAATTTTGGGTTTCCCACGACCGGGTGGCACCTTCATTGTGGACACCGACGCCAGCGACCATTGCATTGGAGGTGTCCTGTCGCAGATCCAGGACGGCCATGAGCGGGTGATAGCCTATTACAGCAAGACGCTATCCAAGGCAGAGAAGAACTACTGCGTCACCCGACGGGAGTTACTGGCGGTAGTAAAGACATTGGAGCACTTCCACAAGTACCTGTACGGTCAGCCATTCCACCTGAGGACTGACCATTCCGCCCTAACCTGGCTATTGACCTTTAAGAACCTGGAAGGCCAGACAGCACGTTGGGTCCAGAGGTTGCAGGAGTACGACTTCACCTCGGAACATCGTAGAGGGAAGAGCCATGGTAACGCAGACGCCATGTCCCGAAGACCCTGTCCAGAAGAGTGCGGCCAGTGCACAAGAGTGGAAGAGAAGGAGCGTGCCGCAGCAGTCCGAGTAGTTGTGGCAGTGCCTGCTGAAGGCTGGGATAGCGCAGGCCTGAGGAGGGAGCAGCTGGCGGACGCAGACTTGGGGCCACTCTTGAGGGAAGTGGAGGCAGGGATGAGACCAACCTGGGAGGACATCGCACCGAGGAGCGCCACCTACAAGTCGTACTGGGCCCAATGGGACTCGTTGAAGACCAGAGAGGGCGTGCTGTTCCGGGTATGGGAATCACCCGATGGGAAGACGCAGAGAGAGCAGTTGGTACTTCCCCGGAGTAAGGTCCCGGAAGTCCTGGAGGAAGTGCACGCCGGTACTTCGGGAGGACACCTGGGAGCGAACCGAACGATTGACAAACTACGGCAGCGCTACTACTGGCTGAGACTCCGAGCAGATGCTGAGAGATGGTGCCGTCAGTGTCACGTGTGCGCGGCGAGTCGTGGCCCTCAGACTAGGAGCCGCGGTCGCATGCAGCAGTACAACGTCGGAGCGCCATTCGAACGGATCGCCGTTGACATTGCTGGACCGTTCCCAGTTTCCGACCGAGGCAACAAGTACCTAATGGTGGTCGTGGACTACTTCACCAAGTGGCCGGAGGTGTATGCCATCCCAAACCAGGAGGCAAAGACAGTCACAGACTGCCTCGTGGAGCAAGTATTCTGTCGATTTGGGGTGCCGTTAGAACTACACAGTGACCAGGGTACCAACTTTGAGTCCAACCTAATGAAGGAGGCACTACAAAGGCTTGGGGTGAACAAGACTCGCACTACGCCTTTACATCCCCAATCGGACGGCATGGTAGAAAGGTACATCAAGACCTTAGAGGAACACCTGAGGAAAGTCGTGGCCAGCCATCAGCGAGACTGGGACGTCAAGGTGCCACTGTTCTTGCTGGCCTATCGCTCGTCTACACACGACACAACTGGGATGACGCCAGCCAGCTTAATGTTCGGCCGAGAGTTACGCCTCCCTTGTGACCTGGCTTTTGGAAGCCCTCCGGAAGCGAAACAGCCAGCGACCGAGTATGTGGAGAACTTGGTGGACCATCTCCACAACATGCACGAGATGGCTCGCCAGAACATCCAGAAGGCGAGCGACCGCATGAAGACCAGGTATGACAGGCAAGCCAACAGCCAAGGGTTCCAGCAAGGTGACCTGGTCTGGTTGTACCGTCCTACCCGGACCAAGGGACGCTGCCCGAAGCTCCAGCAGCCATGGCAAGGACCGTACCGGGTTGTGAAGAGGATCAACGACGTGGTCTACCGCATCCAGAAGGTTCCCCGAGGAAAGATGTTGGTGGTACACCTGGATCGACTAGCCCGCTACGATGGTGCTGTTCGGGACGACCAGCTTTGAGGAGGGAGCAGTGTCACCCAATTAGCGGTAGGCATGAGGGCAACAGCTGAGAGGAAACCAAAGTGCAGCCGTGCCACGCCTCCCATTAGTCTCTGTCACTAACTGAGGGGTCGTTAGGAAAATGTCACTTGACCCTGGGGGTTTCTCTCCCCTTCTCCGGTGGTCTGGAACGTTCGGTGATTAGAGACTTCTAGAAAAACACTCACATTCCTTTAAAAAGGGTTTCAGAGAGACAGTTAGTCAGTGTTTGACGTGCTAGCGCCGTGTTAATGAACGGGGAGACTGTGTGTAATTGTGTACGTGCATCTGAACGGTAACAGACGAACTGGTGAATCGTAATTGGTGTATTACGTAATTTTGTGTAATTGGCAAGTGTTCAACTGTAAGTCGGTGGAAATAAAGAACATTTTCGAGTGGTGTAACTGGACTTTTTATTTCACGAACCCACAAAGTCACAGTATACATTGCACTCACGTGATGAGTTTCTTATTCACTCGTGTAAAAACTATCGTTATTAACATGTTCTTCGATCTACTCCATATTAATTGAAATAAGCCATTGCAGAGACTTAAAAATTTCCATTTCCATGAAGGTTCAATTAACTTTGGATTTGCTTTAAGCAATAGTAAAATCTTTTAACAGCAGGTTGCTATGTAAAAGCTTGGAAATTCCATTCTATTCATGACCAAGTGAGAGAACAAACTGAATGACTATCCATTTCAGAAAAGTATTTTAGAATCCAGACTAATAGTAAGGATTGTACAATTCACGCTTACACAAAAAATAAAACAAAAAGTAAAATAGGGAGTTTGGAAAGGCAGAGTCAGTGTGAAAAATTCAGTGTCATGGCTGGAATTTGGATCATGCATCTCCCGGTCTCTGTCCAGTTGCTTTACAACATGCCAGCACGACATTAAATTCCCCAACTGACTCACATTTTTCCTGTTAAACCACTAGGAGTTCTCATATATCTATGAGACATCTATGTTAATGGTGGCTTACAGCGTGTAAGTAGTTTTAAGTCCTATACTTTTAGGTTCCTTCACATTATATTGTGACATAGTTGTATAGCTTAACAGGATCTACATTTTTTGAGTAGTACATTATGTCCCTCTTTTACAGTTTAACATCTAAGGAAAAGTCATTCAGAATGAAGAGGACTTCATGGGGCTATTGCCAGAAAATTGAAGATGTACATTTAATTTGTCATGAAAACGTCTAACATATGAATGTTAATCAAAAGCAATTTTTGAGAAATTTAAAAATTTTGAAAAATGTTCTGTATAAAGGCTAATATGGGGCAGCAGATGGATTTTATTGAAAATTTTGTGTTGCAATTTTGGAATATGCTGATTTTATATACCAAGTTTGCTTTTTAACCTACTTCTTTTTTACAGTCATGCTGTTCATAAAATACTTGCAAACATTTTTCTAAAAATGATCTTTGTTCATTTCAGGAGGTTTCAAAACATATTTTTGGTAAAATCTTTTGTTAAAATTTTGGTGGAATATATTTTTCTCCTAGTTACTGTACATAGCAAAACATAATAAATGGTTTCATGTAGGGGTGTATTGATACCAGTTTTTCCCAATACTTCATACTGATACATGATATTTTCCATTATATCTGACACTTCAATACCTGATCCGTCGTTTCTATTTCTAGTTTTAATACAAAATAGAATCTTGGGGGAACTGTAATGCCAGTGAAATTAATTAGGTGCATATATTTAATAAGACAACATTTAAAACCATCAGTGTACTTATTTTTAAATTCCTCATTAGACTAATATAATTTTGTGCTTCATTACACATTGGAAACCTCATCAGACGTTTAAACACAAAATACGTTTTTGAAACATTCCAAAGTTTTTGCTAAAAAATACTAGATTCTCACTCTCTTGGGGTCAAGTCTACTTCTTTTTCTGTCACATACGAGACCTGCTTGATAGTCTTTTAGAGAAAACTATTGCAGGTGGAATACATAAATATTTAGCAGCTTGACAGAATCTTGCTAGACAAAAAATATAGATTTCATTAAAATACAATTTATGCCAAAGTGTGTGTGTTCTTTTTTTCTGCATGGAATAACCATTTTTTATAGTTCTATATGTACATAATTCATATTTATACATAAAAATCTTGGAAAAAAATGTAACTTAGAAATATTTAAACAGAACCTTATTTATATGTAATGCATTTAAATGTATGTTACTGTTTGTAAAAATTGCAACACCAAGAAGGAAACGCATAAATTCATTGAATTTAATACCACAACTTTCCAAATCTGTATATGACCTTTGAGCCCTAATATTCAATATTTCATGTGGCTGCAATGCTCTCCAATTAGACCTGCTATATGCTGTGGCATTGCATCAAAAAGGTTCTGAGTATGTTCCTGAGGGGTTTCCCTCCACACAGTTTGTATTCAAGCCCACAACTCCGTGACACTTGTTATTGGTGCACCAGGTGCCGACCAGCCATATCCCAGACATGTTTGATGGGTGACATGTCAGGTGAACGTGCAGACCAGGAAAGCAATGGTATCCGATGCTCTTCGAAGAAGTCTTGTACATTCCTCTTAATATTTGGCCGAGCATTGCCCTGTTGAAATATGGCCTGAGGAGATGCCTGAAGCAGGGGGAGTACCTCCGGCTCTACAACCACTGTTAGGTACCGATTGCTGTTCAAAGTGCTCTCAGTTCATAGGAGGCAAGAGTGGTTGTTGTAACCAATGGCACCCCAAACCAATCACACCTGGTATTTGTCTGCTATGCCACTCAAAAATGCAGCCCGTAGTTTGCGCTTACCACGGTACCATTGGATATGTATGCTGCCATCACTGTAGGACATGTTGATGTGAGACTCATCCGAAAAGACTACATTTTGCCACTCAACACCCCAGTGATGGTGTTCACATGCCCATTGCAGTCAGAGGAGCTTGTGGTTTCTGGACAATGGAAGCCGGTGTAATGACATGCGTGCAACCAGTCCAACCTGCAATAGACAGCAACGAACCGATGATGCAGATAAGTTCACACCTGTTGCAGTGCTCTTGTCGAGCCAACACTGTGGGTGAAACTGTACAGTCCATTATGGCAATACAGAGAAGATGATGGTCATCCTGTGCTGTGGTCATTTTTCGTGGTCCAGTTCCCACTCTTCGCTGCATACGACCTTCATCTATCCATTGCTTCCACACATGCATCACTGTTGTAGCAGCATGCCCTGTATGAGCCAAAATGTCACTGTATGAAAAAACCTGCTTCCTGCAGACCGATAATTCTGCCCCATTCAAACTCGGTCACATGCTGATATGGCTCCCTTTGACGTCGAAAATGTTATCTTGAATGCCTAGTTTTGAAAGTTTCTCGAAGTTTATGCCTCCATATTGAATCGTATGCTTTTTCAAAATCAATGAAAACTGACAGCATATCTTGATTTTTGTTGAAAGATTCTTTGACATCTTGGGATAGTTGAATTGTATTTTCTTTAGTAGACAAGTGTTGTCTGAATCCTGTTTGAGCAGTTGTTAATATGTTATTACTTTCTAAGAACCAATTTAGCCTTGCTAAAATCACATGTTCTGCTGTTTTTGCAGTGACACTTGTTAAGGAAATTGGTCTGTAATTATTTATTTTGTCGGGTGCTTTGTCTTTTTTTAGAATAGGAATAATTATTGCTTTTTTTCCACTCTGTAGGTACAGTAGAGGTCCATGATATATTAAATGATGTATTATATATATATTCAGTAGTACCTTTCTTCCCTTTGATCCTAGGTGTTTCAGAAATTCAGCATGTATTTTATCTGGTCCAGGAGACTTTTTGTCTTTCAACTCATGGATGGCATGATTTAGTTCCCTTACAGTGAATTCTTTTCTGAATATATTGTTTGTTTGTTCTGGGCACTTTTTAAATTTTTTGAGATCTTTTTTAATCTGCCATTGTTTTCTTTTTGCTTCAGAGGAAAGTTTATGCTGAGGGCTGTAATACTTATTAAAGGTTGTATTTAACACCGAAATAAGGACAGCACTTTTGGCAGATGACATGATCATGTGGACATCTTCCCCACAAATAGAAAAATCCAAAACTTCAATGGAAAAGGCTCTGAGGCATTGGAAAAGTGGACTGACAACAATTTGGTGAAAATAAATACTGATAAAACAAATTCCAATTATTTAGCTTAAAAAAGAAAATCCCTAAACCAAATCTGCAGTTCAAGAAAACAAACCTGAAACAAATATATGAAACAAAATATTTAGGAACAATTTTTGATTCAAAATTATCTTGGAGACATCATATTGAAGCAGTAGTAAACAAATCAACAAGCTGGAGTCAAGTGGGGCAGTAATCGGGAGACACTGAACACTATATACAAAACATTCATTAAGCCAATACTTCTTTATCATGCAGAGGTAATAATTACAGCAAACAGTTCTAACATAAATCACCTAGAAGTATGCCAAAATCAGGCCCTGCGACTAATAACTGGTGCAGCAAAATCAACTCCAATCACAGCAATGCAAGCCTTAACTCGGAACTATCCATTACATCTAACTTTAGAGGAGCAGGCCCTAATACAACATGAAAAAAAAATGTTGTGGTTAATAACAACAAAATGGAAGACAAGATTACTACAACCAATCAAGATGAAAACACAAACAAGTTTCCTACACAAAGTTATAGAATTAAAAACAAATCTCAATCTTCCTAATTCTTAAAAAACATTTTAATCAAAGAAAACCCACTGACTTTTGAACCAATTAATATTCAATTAGATTTAGAATAAATAGTTACAAAATCTGAACCTTCCAAACCTGTACTAAAAGCACTAGCATTAGAAACTGTGAACAATAGATACCCACCTGAAGAATGGTTACATATCTACACAGATGGATCTAACTTGGACAACAACTCAGGAGCAGGAATTAAGTGTGCACTGTTCTCATTCTATCAACCAGTAGGATACCACACAACAAATTTTGATGCAGAAGTAACAGCTATTCATATTTCACTCCAACACCTTCTATACAGAATAGATAAATTCAAAAATGCTGTCATACTTTCTGATTCTAAAGCAGCATTATGTGCAATAAGTTCATATAAAATGAGGTCAATCCAAATTAAAGAATGTCACAAAATAATCCATCAACTTCAAAAACTACAGAAAAGAATTATATTACAGTGGATACCTGCACATTGTGGAATTGCTGGAAATGAATCAGCTGATTTTCTTGCCAAAAAAGGTGCAAATTTAATTCAGAACAAAAGTAAAAACTTACCCTTTACATCCATAAAAAGATTAATCAAAAGCAAATATAAAAACAAACAAAACCAATGAATATCTAACAAAGCCAAAGATAAAAAATGGAACATTTTATTTAAAAATCCAGAAATTATTCCAGAAATCCCACGTAAAGCTGCAGTAGCAAATTTTAGATTATTTGCGGAACATGATTATTTGGCCAAACACTTCACAGAATAGGAATTTATATAAGTCCAAATTGTCCTCTGTGCAACAAAGAAGAGAAAATGACTGAAGAACATCTTTTGACCTGTGAAGCCCTACCTGCCGGACCCACTACACTGAAATATTGGAGAACAAGAGAGCTAATAGCTTCATTGCCAAAGCCTAGCATTTGAAAACAACATATTACATTTCAGTGGAATACAACTGAGTTATATGTAATTAAATGAGCATACAGTGAACACTATCTTAAAAGAAACTCAAAAGACATTTTAGTTATCACTGTTGACAAAGTCGCAAACTGAGCTATGGAAACAAAAAACAAGACTTAGCTCACATATGTCTTTCTGCTCAGTAATTGTAGCAATAAATGAGAGTAAAAATAATTTTCGTATCTAGTGTTTACAGTTGAACAGCAGTGTTGTCTTTTAGTTTTCAGTTTGTTTTAATCAGTCATGGAGGAAAGAAAAAGGAAATGTTATACACTAGGTCAGAAAGTAAAATTTATATGAAAGATGGCACTAATAGACACAAAACCGAAACCTTATTGCTTCCAACTTAGGAATTGCTTATACAGGCTATGTAGTCATCAATGATGGAAAAACCCTGAAAAAAACTTATTCAGATAACTCGTCCTGACATAGATATGAACTTGGGACCTACTGTATGCATTAAATCAATGCGAAAAGCTGTAGTGAAAAAGCTCTAAGTTCATTAATATTTTTGTAAAATGAGTTGTATGTATTTAATGCAAGGAAAGTGAAACAAGCCAAGTTAACTGAATAGTTTAAAGCAAGACCAATTTCTAAATAATCTTGGCTTTTTACATATATTTATTGTTTCTAAGTTTTGCACATGCTGTTCCACTGTATTACTTTAAAAAAATTATGTATTATCAAAATCTCATTTGTACATAATTTCGAGTTATAAGAAATCTTTCCTCTTCCCCTTGATATACGTGTAAATCAGATTTAACTATATTTCCTGTTGTTAGTTTGATTCATAAAATCTTGTACTTTTGTCAAACAGAAAGTAATACAGTATGGTATATCCTGATTATGCAAAGAGGACAGAATGTCAGAGCCATCACATAGCCAGCATTCCAAAGATTTGACTGTCAATTCAGTTCATTTTATTCTTTATAACAAGTACAATAGTATATACAATTGAAAACTTGTTTAAGACCATAGTCCAGTTGTTAAAGATAAATAAAATAAAGACAATCAATACAATTACAAACTAATAACAAAGTGCTCAAATAATACATAAAAATGATTATTTCTAAAATTTGTTGGTAATTTATTGAATAATTTACTGCCAATATAATCAATCTTTCTTTCATATAATTTTAATCTATGCAATTGAGCTTTCAAGTTCTGTTTTCCTCTAGTGTTGTAGTTATGAATAACTGAATATTAAAGCAAAGACCTATTTTGTATATACAATATGGATTTTAATATAAAGATACTGGGAAGGGTTAGTATTAAAAGAGTTTTGAATGCTTCCTTACAAGGACTATATGTTGGCAAATTGGCTATATATCTAATGATTTGTTTTTGTAATGTAAAGATTTTTTTGCGATTAGCTTTAGATGTTGATCCCCACAGCTCTATGCCATATGTAATAATTGAATGAATGAGTCATCTAAGCCTACTGCTTTTTCCATTGTATAAGGAAATATGTAGCAACTATTTCAACAGAGTGTTACCTTAATGAATATGAAATAGAAAAAAAAAATAGTTTTACAAGAGTGCATAGAGAAAGTCGTGAGTGCATACATAATATTTTTATATATTGTGAAATAGGTTCTGCTTAATTTTACTGTACTAGTTCATATGCATCATATTTTGTATTCTTTTGATTTAATTTTCCCTGGAATGGACTGTTTTGGTATAAAGCGATAAATTAGAATAGAACTATATAGAATAAAAAGAAGTATTTCAGAAAGTGAAGTGCCATTGTTACTAAAATTAGGCAAGTGAGTCAACCTTGTATATACTTTTCTCCACTTACAAGTTTTTTATGAAGACTAGTTTCTGGGGTTGACTCACTTGCCTAATTTTAGTTAGAATAGAACTGTTTAGATATTAGGCCAATTTTTAAGACATGCCAATTGAACTTGGTTGTCTTAGCAGTTCATGCATTTGGTCTTGCATAGAACTTAATGACTGCAAGTAAAATGATGGATAAGATTGAGTATATGTGGTTGGCTTTAAAATCAATAATTTGAAAGTTTTATTCAAAGCCTTGTAGCAAAATTTTGTGTCATATGATTATTAAAGTGATCTAATTTTTCAGCATACATATATGTTGATGCAGCAGGGGATACTGGTGATTTTCCTGAAGAAATCACGAAGAAATATGTTGTGTTGCGAGAACTGGGAAGTGGAGCATGTGGAAAAGTATATTTGGTGTTTGAAAGCAAGGTAATTGGTATGTTTTTAGACAACATTTTGATAAACCGTGACATCAAACATTTCTATTATTACACCTATTCAAGTATTTAAGAGAACTATAATACATAATGCACAAGTATATTATATACAAGAATGCATAGAAGTAATTCTATTTGAAGCGCAATATCTGTTGCATAAAGTTAAAATTGCTCTTTTAACTGGTGACAAATTAGTAAAATATGCAGTTTTAGTTGCATAATACTTAATAGGTACATTTGTCAAAGTCAAAATATTACCAAATGTATACTAACATTTTTACTTATTTATGAGTTTAGCGATTGGGTCCATTAAAATTATTATTTAACCCACTGGCATTCTCTTTGAAATGATGTAGTAAGTACTTAGCAGCAGAAGTAAAACTGTAATTTGATTTGATGCCACATAGTACAGAGTAGGAACGTTGGAATAAAAACACCACGATCGTGTGCCAGGTTTGAACCGAGATCTCTTTGTCTTCCTTCACACAGTGAGTATTTCATATAAAAAGTAAGTGACGAGTATCAATAAACCAACTATAAATAGTTTTTGAGATTAAACAAGATGGTGTTTGATAAAAATCGTTTCTTATATTTTCCCTGTTCTTGCAGATCTTCTAATGCCATGTAGTAATAACTTAGCCATAAGAGAGCATGTGTAAATTGGTTGTTACTGCATCTAACAAACTAAAAATGTTGGGATAACAATTGTGACTCCAGACCGGCATTCAAATCACAAGCTCTCGGCTCCATTGATACAGTGTGCTTTTTACTAATGAGCTAGGAGAGTGGTCATTTGTGCGCCGCTTATGTACAAATGTAGATGTTGGTTTTATTAAAATCACTAGTCCATGTGTTTTCCAATTTTTTGATACTCTGCAATGTAATGCGGAGACAGCCTAGCCACAAGAGCACAGTTGTAAATTAGTTTGCCGCAGCATCTAACAAAATAAAAAATGTGGAAATAAAATTGTCCCCACATGTTAAGGGCTTGAACCGCCACTGAGCTAAGAGAGCAGTTGATGGAAAATGCCTTATACACAGTATAGTTATTGGTTCTGTTAATAATTCCAAGGATTTTTCATTTTCTTGCATAGTTTCCAATACTGTGTAGTTAATAGTTCAGATGCAAAAGAATTGATACTTGCTTTGTGACATTTATTCCATCTTTCGTCATATTGGGTTAATATAGCCTTAGAAGTCTTTGAAATGAGTAACAGGTTAAAATGGCGATCATGACATATACCTCTATGAGCTTGGCTGATTTGGTTTCTATACTCTTTGGTAACGAAATGCCTGAATGATACTGACCACGGAAAGTGAAAATTTTTTCTCTTGAAAAATAGTACTTAACATCATGAACATATGCAATATACAACAGGGATTCAGATGTAAGAGTTAGAATTTGTAAATAACTAGTTCAGGATAATTTGTTTGTAGGCTTTTAATAGTAAGTGAAGTTATGGTGGTGTGCAGATTTTGGTGTCTTTGATTTGCACTATAATGTATGTGAGCAAGTCTTCTCAAAAGATTTCTCAACAGTTGATGTCCAGATTTAATTTTGTTTTCCTGTGTAAAGTGTTAATTAATTTTAAAATGAACATTTATTTACTGGTGGTACTGATATTATCCTGACAATTGACAGCATTAACAAAATATTGTCTATTCCTACACATGGCCAGTGTGAAAGAATAAGGAATTTCCAAACAAAATATTATTATTCCTTTAAGTGACAGCAGTGAGTAGAACTTCATGTGACAATTGGCTTGTGGCACATGATTTACATGTGCTGTGTTGCCAATATTGTATTGCAAATTATTATTTTGGGGGAAGG
Source organism: Mantis religiosa (assembly GCA_030765055.1). Classification (NCBI taxonomy): domain Eukaryota; kingdom Metazoa; phylum Arthropoda; class Insecta; order Mantodea; family Mantidae; genus Mantis; species Mantis religiosa. Next base: position 81,089,818 of record CM060954.1, read on the forward strand.
AAATTTCATGGAGATGATCTGAAAAACTAAACTTTAGCTCGTTTCAGTGACTTTTATTTGTATTTTAATGGTGGGCATTTATACTCCTTTGCAATATGTACCTACTGATATTGAAATATTTATTATTTGTGGGGTAACATTTATATAACATTTGCATTTGTGCTTTTACAGTCACTTACCAAAAGATATGCAATGAAAGTTATCTCAAAGAAGCAGTTCTCTGTTGACGGAAGGAAAGCCTTTAATGATCCAAAGTACATTGATAATGAAGTAAAAATATTGAAGGCCTTAGATCATGTAAGTAGAACAGTCTTATTTTGTCAAAAAGCATGTGATCACATCTGAAGAACAGCTTTTTCACACCATTAAGTGCATGTTTACCATTGAGATACAATTTTAATTCTTAAATGTAAAAGGAGTAAGTTACAGTTATAAACAGCAAGTATGACATAAATAAAACATTTGGTTGCACAGCAGACTAGGATTTGGAGATTTAGTTCTGTGATTTTTCCAAATAATTGGATAACTATGGTCCTCTAGCTCATTTGAGCATTATGTCTTGTATTTGGTTTTTACCATTCGGTATGAGTTGCATGGCTTAAAGATATACTCACAAAAAAATTGTTTTGTTTATAGAATTGGATAGAAAAAATGGATTTGGTTTAAAAAAGGAACCAGTTGATATCATGATAGCCTCTATTATTACAAATTAGTAATGATGCTGATTTTCTCCTTTGTATTTAAGAAATGTTATTCAAGATCTTTTACTATGTGCACACGTTTTCTTTAGCGTTTGGGTTCCAAGTCCTCATTTGGTAGGTTTCATCTAACTCCATAAATACAGATGACAAATTTGAAACATGAAATGCACTAAATACTCTGACATCTAGTGACTAATATATTAAGCTTTCATGCATGCTCTCTGTTTCTTTGTATGCAGAGTCCACGTATGCTATATTTTGTTTTGAGCAATTTCGAGGTTAATAAGCTAACCAGTTTGCAACAAACCTAAGAGCAAGATGTATGTTGTGGATGTTATGGCTCTTGAAAGGGGACTCACTATTATTCGTCCACCTCCATATATCTGTGATCTGAATGCAATTGAGCTGGCATGGGCAAGTTAGCCATAAATCTGTGGCAACTTGCTATAGAAGCTTCTCTTCCACAAGATCACATCAGATTGCAGGAAGGTATAAGAGCTGGAAATGCAATATTGGAGAAACAATGGTGTGATAGAAAATGCAATTTATGAAATTATCAACACATCAGAGGATATCATCGATGAAAGTGACACACCGGAATCTGAAATCGAAGAATCACAATGACAATGAGTCATATTTGTTTTCTACTTTTATGTGTTTCATAAATAGTAGGTATATAAATATACAGCTTATTGGATCGAGTTCAATTTACTGTTTGTCCACATATCCACACTTGTATCTTCGCTTATCTTACATGTAATTTTTCTGAATAGTGTCTTTTTAGGTTGACCACACTGTAGAAACAAGAGTGTGTTAGCTCTCTCTTCTTTCCCCCTGCCCGCACTACACTGTAAAACCAGCACTCAAGAAAACATGTGTATATAGTACCTACACAAATGCGTTTTTAAAATATGCAAATAGACAGCTGTTCTCCCCCCCACCCCCCAATATTTTCTTTTTAATATGTGTATTGACATTCAGAACAACAACTATGTAACAATTCTCCATGCTTCTAGCCTCTATTTAACCTGTTTTCAAATTATTTACCCAGATTTATAGAATATTGTTGCAGATTCCCGGCTACATTAAAATGAACCATATCATATATATATATATATATATATACACACACTCGTAAATTAGAATGTTGCATCTTCAGCCAACACTATAGCAGCTGTACTACAATATTTACATTTTCAATTACAGTAATCATAGTTCAAGCAATTACAGCAAGCTGCCTTTACCGTCTGATAAACATCATTAGAAGTTGTAATATAGTATCAAGTTATATTCATATTCAAAGATGATTAAAGCTTCAAGTGGCGATTATATATAATTTCTGTGAATGAATAATGTTATCACTAGAGCTCGATATTTGCATATTTTTATGTTTTATTCCTTGACAAACATATGCATGTAAATAATAAATTTATTCCACATTGTAAGGAGTTTATTATGGAAGTTTCATAGTGCATATAAATGCATATTTATGAGGTTACTGCACATTTAACTAATTTATGCATATATTTTACCTTTTCAACAATGATTTGTAAATTTATTTCACCCTGATACTTGAAGACGAGAAGGATACAAGAAAGTCTGTTTTATTGCTTTCTTTATGCAGGAATGTTAGCTATTGTGTTTCTAAATTCATAAAAGTTTGGTGTTTCAAAATCCATAAAAGGTCACCAAAAAATGAGAACATAGCCATCAGCAATGGACACTTTCTGATATAAAAATATGCTGCTCAACAACTTCAACTAAATAGCATACAACGATGAGTCATGCAGTAAATCTTTAAAGTTCAGTGCGGCTGTTGCATCATAAAACTCAATACTGCTTATGTTACTATTGCAAACGAAGCTGTCTGCTGCAGCAATAACTCTCCAAGAATCAAAAAAGTGTCATTTTCACTTAACTTTTAAATTTGTACTAATCGTAATTTCTGAAGTGTGAGCAGTAGAAATGAGAATATTACAATGCCAAAGGAGGTGAGCAGTAAACCTTATTTGCTTCGATAGCAAATCCTTCTCTTAACAACTGATGGAAATATAGTAATGTGCCAACTGTGTAAAACAAAGTTGTATTTATGTATTTTCAAAATATTTTAAAAATCAATATGATTTTAGAGTTAGTGATTGTTGGTTTTATTAAACTAACATAAACCCATATTTCGAAATTTAACTATTGGAACACAACAGTGAAGCAAAACAATTATTAAATTTATGTTATGTCACAATATGAGCTGATGATGCGAATAATATATCGTGAAACATGTCCTCAATATAGGTGTGTAAGTGAAGCTGATGTGTAAGAAATATGAATCATCTATAATTTAATAAACCCATATTGTTTTTATACCATTGTTATAGCTGCCCTGTGACAAAAAGGTACAGTTTATGCAACATTTACAAACAACTTTTCATAGAAATGCTAATTTCCGAGATCCAAACAACCTTACCAGCAGCATTTATTGCCAGTAGAAATAGAAATGATGACAATGGTAATTTTTTGAAAGATGTCTGCCAAGCATTAGCTTCAACAAGCATCCCTTTGAATAAGCCAAAGAACGTAGCATTTCGAAATTTTGAAAGTCCATCTAAGGTATGCAGATTATTTGCATACACTTTACCTTTTACTGCTCCCCAGAAATAAAAATCTAAATGGTGTCAGATCAGGGGAATGAGCTGGCTATAATCCGCTGCTTATAATTTTATTGCCAACGATACGGCGGAGCTCTGTCACGGTTGCCCCAGCAGTATGCACAATAAGCTGACAATAAACATTTAACCTTTCAAAATATGTCAGTTTGTCACACTGTACCTTAGATGAACTTAAAGAAAACATTCGTAGGGAAATTGGTAAGATTTGTGCAGTTGAATTGATGAAAGGAATACAAGTTTTTTTTACGATGGTGTGATTTGTGTATAGCACAAAATGGGCAGCACTTACAGTAGCTATTGTGATTAAGGTGAGTACCAACTTCTGTAATTAATATAGCACAATAAGTAAGTTATGTTGTTTTTAGTTCCGCGAGTTAAAACTCCCAACTATTGGCGAGCAAGTGGGTGACTACTGTGGCACTGCAACTGTTGCGGGCACCGATTCTTAAACTAAGAGCACTGTATAAGGTAAAACTGCCTTGACAAAGTTTATGAGAAGATAATTTAATGAAATTATTTTATCAATACAGCAATCCCCTTGCTGATATTTTGAGCTTTTTAAAACTTGTCAATTATTTAAAACATTTAAATGTGTCACAAAAATATTTTCAAATGGAAGCAAAATTATGTATGGCTTGTAATTCTTTTAGCATTATGATCAACAAATGCTTTTTCTGCGCTTGTTACCTACCAAAAATGAGATCCCAAATTACCCCTCTGATATTTCCTAATTTTCAGTAAAATAGTTCTATTCAGGAAAGAAATAAGAGACAATATCATTGAAAATGAGAAAGAGCTAGGGTTGATGCTATAGGTGCACCAACATACATGCTTAAGGCTATTGAAAGCTTTGCACACATTTTATTGTAAGGTAATTCATATGACTTGTTTAGCATAAGTTCTCCACTTGTTGGTAGAGGAAATTCAAGTGAATTTTCGAGAAGTAAATGCCTTAATTTCCTCTATGAAAAAAGTGTTATTGAAGGTGCCATCAAGAGTGAAATTATTTAATGATTCTGTTGTTTAAGGACTATGATACAATGAAGCACAAAATTAATACAATTTTGAGTCGAACTAATACTCAATGCTCCATTTATTGCTAGTATTTACCTAGAACGCGTTTCGTTAGGACTTCCTAACATCATCAGCTGTTGTCGACTAATGGATGCCGGTTCAGTGAACTCCTCGGAGGTGATGGGTGCGTCTCTGTCGGTATCTTGATGAACTTGAAATTGGGGTTGTCTTCAAAGGTAGTATCGAAATTAAACAATTTACTTTCATATTTCTTTATAAAGATTTTTTCCCACGTGGTTAATGCAGCTGGACCTTGGACACTTTTTAGTAAGTGAATTTCTCGTTCTATGTCATGATTTTCCTTCCAAAAATGGTACGCTACCGCCGATTTATCTATTTCTTTATTCCTTATGTTCCTAAAGTGCTCTTTAAGCCTAATGTTCACGGTCCTTTTTGTTTTTCCAATGTAGAATTTGTCACAGTCCTTGCAATTTATCCGGTACACTCCTGATTTTCTGCCTGTGGGTATCTCCTTTGTATTATGTGATTTCAAAAGGTGTTGTACACTAAATTTGTTCTGTGGGGCCAAAGTAATATTGTGTTCTTTGAAAACTTTTTGGAAAAGGTGTGTAGCTCTGGGATGATAAGTAAATTTTCTGTATGAGGTTTCATTGCTAATTGGGGAGAGAGTAGTTACTTGTTTGCATCTTAGTTGTCTTTTGAATTTATCTATTTTCTTGTTGACCAATTCAGCACTGTATCCATTGTATTCTGCAATGTGAATGATGTTATTGTACTCTTTGTTATATTCTATCTTGTTTAAAGGTACATTAACCAGCCTGTAAGTTAAACTGTTGATAACAGCATGCTTGTGTTGTCTTGGGTTATATCCATCTGATTTTATGAAATTTTCTGTGTGTGTTTCCTTTCTGTGTATGCCAAATTCAAGTTTATTATGTTTTCTGGTAAGTTTCAAATCTAAGAAAGGGATTTCATTGTTTATCTCTTTTTCTATGGAGAATTTTATTGCAGGATTTTGTAAATTAAGTAGTTTTAATGCATCATCCACTTGTTTCTCATTTATTATTGCCCAAATGTCATCCACATACCTGTACCAATGCTTAAAAATTAGTGGGAATGCCTTTGTGATGTGCGTTTCCAAAAAGCTCATGAAGAGGTCTGCCAAAAATGGGGACAATGGGTTGCCCATAGATAGTCCTGATTTTTGTTTGAAATTTTTTTTATTGAATGTAAAAAAAGGACTGTTCAATGCAAATATTGGTTAATTGAAGGTATTCCTCTATGATGTTTTGGTCTATTTGTAAGGACTAAAGCCATGTTTGCATGTACTCTATGAGTTTGTCTCTCGGAACACTTGGGAACAAGGAGATTACATCAAAAGATACCATTCGGTCTGTGGGAGAAAATTGTAGATTTTTAGTTTTGTTGATGAATTCCAACGAATTTTTAATACTGTGGCTTTTGAATTTTGGTAGCTCCTTAAATTTTTTGTTTAACCATTTGGATAGCTTGTAGCAGGGTGTTTATGTTGTTAATGATTGGGCGCATCTTATTTCCTGTTTTATGAATTTTGGGTAATCCATATATGTTAGCTACTGTAGGGTTGTCTGGTTTTAAACTTTGTTTAATTTCTTTTGGTATGATTGTTTTGATGTCTATCTCTATAGCCAATCACATACCAGGGGAAATAGGAGGGTGTCTTCATAACAAAATTGAGAAAATTTCAAGGAATCCAGGATCTTTCATCTTTCAGAGGATCTTTCATTTCATATAAAAACATTTAAGTGACAGAATAAAATCGTTTCTTCCAGAAAACAGTGAAAAAGTTTAATTGCAATAACAGCTACTAATGCTTAAAAAGACTAATAAATGTTAACTTTGTTAATGCCTGAATTTAAGAATAAACTTACAAATGTGATTAATTCTTCAAGACTAATAAATGTGAGAAAGATGAAATAATGTACTTTATTTGAAATGCATATTATAAAGTTTTTATAGCATACGAGTATTTACCAGAAGTTAAGTGCATAGTTGCATGCATATATTCATACTTGACAGTGCATATAAATCCAAGCTGTAGTTATCAGTAACATATATCTTTTTTTTAAGAACTGATGTATTTTCATTTTGTTATCTTTATTTACAGCCCTGTATAATTAAGACTCAGGATGTAATAGATACTCCAGATGCAGTTTATATTATTCTGGAATTGATGGAAGGAGGAGAGTTATTTGATCGCGTTCAGAGATCTGGACATTTGACTGAATCAAATGGTAAACTGATATTTTACCAAATTGTACAAGCTGTAAAGTACCTGCATTCCAATGGCATAACTCATAGGGACTTAAAGGTATACTGAACATTTGATATGATACATTGAAATAAAACCTAAATGAGTAGTTAGAGACTTCAAGCTTTCCTGGAGTTGGTTTTTACTGATTTGTTCTTAGAAAATCAGCCAGGTATGTGTTGAGGCTATGCATGTAAGATGATGTATGTTAAGACAACAAAACGTTGCAATATAAGGCATTCAGGCCAATATAGTAACAACAAAATTCCATTTTTTAATCAGAAGAAATAATTTGCTTCTGACTAAATTCTCTCTTTATATTATACTGCACACTACTACAATTAGATATACAAAATATTATTTGAACTGAAGTTAAGCAGTCCATTAATTACATTGCAATTCAGTTTTAGCTACTAAATATATGCCTTCCATTTAATATTTATTTGTGTGATGATGAGAAATTTGATGTTATTAACGTCTTTTAATAAATGTTAACTAAATATATTATTTTTACTTACAGCCAGAAAACATTCTGCTCTCTAGTGATGACACTGATACATTGGTAAAAGTGTCTGATTTTAGTTTGTCAAAGATGGTGGATTCCCAGAGTATGTTGAAGACTTTTTGTGGTACACCAATATACGTGGCGCCAGAAATAGTGAAGAATCATGGAGCTGGAACTTATACAATGATGGTTGACATTTGGAGTATGGGTGTTATCTTGTTTATATGGTATGTTTCCTCCCTCATATAAGCTTCACACTGAGTTATATTTTTAACTTTTTTTTAAGTTCATTTTTTTGTACATTGCTTCATTTGCATTTCAGAGTGAACATTGTCATACTCAACTCATTTTTTTTAGTGTAAGATAGAAACTTTCCGACATTAGTGGGTCATTTTACCCACTTTTATCTATCTTTTATCTATCCTTTTCATTATACACCAACAACAGTTCTAAAATCATTTCTCATAAAAGCAGAGGTGTGTTTGAAAGAAATCATAACATTTCCAAATGACCCCTCAATTAGTATGTTGTATACTAGCTGATAGATGCGTGCAACTTAGGAAGACTAATTACAAACTTAGCACTGAGGTAGCTATGGTATAGCATGATGAAAATCTGAAGCATAGATATATTTGTTATCCACTGATATGTATAGGTGTATAATATATATATATATATATATGGAAAGCTAGAGTCAGACTGAAAAATTCAATGCCATAGCCAGGATTTGAACCACGGATTTTCTGGTCTCTGTCCAGCCGCTCTAACCATTGAGCTACTATGGCCAATGTGCCGACATTTCTTTTTGTTATTTACCTTCCACGATTCCAACTTGGCCTTCTGGAATATGATGCAGAATGATTTCCTCCACAATACCCGGGTGGGCTTTTTATCATACTTTCTACATGTGTCTGACCCATTGCCCTTAAATTCTCAGTGGTTATAATTTTACAGAAGGGAGGGTAATCAGAAAGAGGATATCACACTCTATGTTTGAAATCATGAACAGCCTTGACCTGCTGCTGTGCTTTACAAATATTGTTTATTTACAGCCTTGGTGGATATCCACCATTCTCCAAAGACGACAAGATGGCACTTGAACAACAGATTTTACAAGGCAATTATTCCTTCCCAGATAAACACTGGAAGCATACATCAGCAGATGCAATTTCTCTGATCAAACAGATGCTTACTGTTGATCCTGAAAAACGTATAAAAATTGATGATATACTAAAACATAAGTGGCTACAGGTAAGCAGAAATTATATTAAATGTTGCTGTTGTAAAGAATGGAAACCTTCTTCTCTTTGATTATTGGCAATGACTTAATGTGTGACCAGTCAAGTAGTATCCTTGAAAAGTCTTGAAAGACAGATCAACAAAAATTAACTGAACCAATGTACATGTATAATGGGGAATATTACTATATATATATTAAGCAGAAGTTTAAAGGTACATGAAAAGAATAAGTTTACATTTGTAGTATGAACAGTGTTCAGACATTTTGTGTTTTAAAATGAAAAAACAGCTCTTCTTTCTAATATGCGACACAGCAATTTGTTTCTAATTCCTTCACACTTTTTGATGTTTTTATATACAACCATGATTTTTAATATAATTTCTTTACTTTTAGTACAATTTTGTGTTGGAGGGCATTCTTTTAACGTTATTAATTGTTGGTTTATTTACTTACTGCGTAATGTAGCCATACTGAAGAATTCAGTGCAGCCAAACTCCACTGAAAGCAATGCTGCCAACAGTCTTACAGTCCCGAAGTTACACTATCTAGCATATGAGTTTGCGGACCGCATCGACTGGTTGGGCTCCTGCCACGAAGTGTGCGTGATGTCAAATGACACCAAGTATACTGCAAGGGGGAAAATTGGCAGTCCTGGTCACGTCGTTCAAATTGACAAATGCAAAATTGGACTAAAGTTTCATCGTCGGCGCTGCAATTAGACTGTAGAGCGTATTTGCTTCCCTCCTGTTGTTGAGGCATATCGTCATCCGTACCTCATTCGTTTCCACGTTGATCATTCCCAAGATCCAGTTGCCTTCTACAACGCGCCCATTATGAAACTTGCATCGTCCTATTTTGCATTTGTCGATTTAAATGACATGACCGGGACCGTCAGTTTTCCCCCTTGCAGTATACTTGGTGTCATTTGACATCATGCATACTTCGCAGCAGTAGCTGAACCAGTCCGATATAGTCCGTGAGCTCGTACATGTATTTCCTACGGAGCACTCCATTATCATGTCGCAAGGATTGTTTATGTGCAAAGCAGTGCATGAGTAACATTTGACCGGGTGCTAACTTAGCCTGCTCAAACCATGCTCCTTTGTACATGGACTGCATCACCTATGTCTGGGGTATTTTTACAGAGGTTGGATACAAGTTTTACATATTTTTCTCATGTTGGCTGCTACGCCAGAACCGGCTGTTCGTCTGCTTGCGCATGCATATACGTGCACCTTTGGACTTGAAAATATTCTCGCATCGCACAAAAGAAAGTTTCTCTGAAAAAATTAAATCAACTGATACTGGAGCATATAAAATTAACAAATTATTATTAATGTTTTGGACTAAAAGTTGACCTATCTTTTATAATTATGTATTTTTCAACAGAAAATATTTATTATAATTGTTAATTTGTGTTTTAAATTTTAATGTAACTTTAAAATTAAAGTTGTTTTTATGGAATATTGCAGTGACATGTTTGCTCTGTACTTTTGGTACATACCAGTGATCTGGTTCTGTGAGAATGTGTACCGCTAATGGCTTTTCTGATCTGTATTTCCCTGGTAACAGTCACAAATAAGAACTGGCTGGAACATACTCAACTGTTAATTTATGAACTTTAAAAATCTTATGCGTTTCTTTCACATGACATTCTCTACTCACTGTCTTGCAAAAACAGTTTGTTCAAAAAATTATCTTTCTATTTATTTGTTAATTGAGATCAGCTTTTATTCCACTTTCACAAAATTTCATTGTAGGTATAAGAATGCAATAAGCTAAATTGTCAGATATTTATAAATGGATGAAATACTATTTTGTATAACCAAGAAGAAATAAATTATAGTTTACCCTTGATTATTGATCCAGACATTATTGATCCATTGAATCAATATTTACAATAATGTTAAATATGAATATGTTGAGTATTTGTGTTAAGTGTTAAGGGATTGTAGGTTCGGCAATAGATTATGAGTACATTTTGACTTGAGGTCAGATGACATTAAGTACAATAATTAGTGACTGAGTATACCAAGGAACCTTCTTAAAGAAAACACTTCTTGAGCTCAGCCAGGATTTGAATCAGGGTGTACACTGTTAATTAAGAGTCGAACCTGGAGGTTCTTTTGTAGCTTTGCAGTAACTTGTAGATTCTCTCATTCTCTTAGTCTCCCTCTTGACAGAGATAGAGACGGAGTGTGAGAAATACCACAGCTCACTGAGGAATAGTGTGTGAGGTACTCAGAATTATAATCTTCAGTGTTCTGAAATTTAAATGGTCCAGAAAATAGGTGGAATCAGTGCTAGTTAACCTCAGCTTATGCCAGCCATTGAATACTTTTCATAGCTTCAGTTTAAAATTGATGTCATGTTATCAATGAGTAAGGAAGTTCTGCAGAAAAATTAAGTCATACTTAAATAAAGGAGAAAGGAACATAACACATTCTTATACATTTGTAAAACTTGCCAAAATTCAATTCATAACACTTATATATCTAAACAATCCCCGTTACAATGCTTCTTATGTTCCATTCACATAGAAAAGTTATTGCAAACACTAAATTAATATAATTTTGAGTCGAGCTAGTATTCTATGTTAAGTGTTTACCTAGAACACCTTTTGTTAGGATCTTCCTAACATCTCAGCTAATGTAAACCTGAATTTTGATTTGGGGAACTCCTTGGAGGCGATAGGAGCATCTCTATTGGTATCTTGATGAACTTGAAATTCGGGTTTTCTTTAAAGGCATTTGAGCATAGGTATTCTTTAGCAGCATTTTTAAAAGCACCGAAAATATCAATTTTTTCTTTAAGATCATTAGGAAAAGTGCCGAATATTTTGATGATTTCATAATGCACATATTTCTGAAATCAAGAAAGTTTAGCACTAGTGGCAAACCCGCATACCAGTGTTAAATTGATTGGGTTCTAATTGGAGCTATGAGTTCTCTTATCCTCAGGTGAATGGTTGGAGGAAATGGATTTTGGTAGTTGGCTACTCAGTCGTATTAATAACACTTGGTTCATTGCAAAATTAGTTGGTTTAATTCTAAGTTTGCTTATCGACTTGTATCGGTGACCACCTGTTAGTAAAGTTCCTAACATAAATTAAATCTTACTTGAAACCCTGGATTACTTGTTTAAAGTTACTTCCACGCGGTTTCTATTTCTTCTTTATACGGCGACTACTTTGCTGTAATAAACTTCTAATGCTGCTTCCACTTACGCTGGTTGTGCTATTCTTAACTTCCCTACATTTCGTACTTATAAATCTTCACTTCTTCTTAACATGCAGGAACACGTCCTTCCTGTCATAGTATAACCTAAGTAAATTTTTCTTACTTTATGATTCAGTTCAAACCTTATTTTGGTCCCCTCTCTAACTTTATCACATGACCAAACTAGCTCACCCTTCTCAAATGTTACATTATTATTGGTTTCTCATTTATTTCGAATTTTCGCATTGGTTTGCAAAACTCATTTAACTCATTGACGTTCAGCCCACCCTGAGTTGTTTTAAGGCTGTGCCGTGGCTCAGTTGTTAGACCGCTTGGCTCTCACCAAGGCGGCTCGGGTTCGATCCCAGGTGACCACAAAGTGAGATTTGTGGTGGACAACACGGCACTGGGGCAGGTTTTCTCTGGGATCTCCGGTTTCCCCCGCCGTCTCATTCCATCTGTGCTCCATCTTCATCTCATGTATCATCAGTGTCATCACCTGCGGTGCCGTATGTAGTAAAAGCGGGCGTTAAGCACTACACATCTAATTTTTTCCTGAGTCGTTTGTAACGGTATACATCATTATCATATCAGCGAAGTAAATCCCTTTAGCGTTCATGCTCAACTGTATTTTGAAAGCTCCCTAGTATATATGTTATATTAAATTATATTCTTTCCTTCTTATTCTTTAAGTCAACCGCTATTTTAATCACTACTCTATCCATTCTAATTTCATATTATTATAACAAGATTTTTATATTAGTTTAGCAAAGCGTTTTCATTCATTTATCTTCTGTTTAATTATCTGACTTGAATTAATTTGCCGCTTCCTAATCGCTTCCTGATACTGCGGTTACACACTGGGATAATGGATATACTTTTGTATAGTGTTAATTCTGTGAATTACATTGTTATAAATGAGGCCTGATTGCATACAAAGAATTTTAGGATCGAGAATGTATACATGCAAGGAAGGGCTAACATCTTCAGTCTTCTAAAAAGATCTTTGCAGAACTTCTGCTATGGGTGTTAATGATTCTTATAACCTTCTTTTGCATAAGAAATATTTTTTTTAATTTCTACTGAGTTGCCCCAAAATAATATTCTGTATTCCATGATGGAGTTAAAGTAAACATAATACACTAATTTAAGTGTATCAGTAGAACTGACATTAACCAGCTCTCAGATAGCATAACAGGTAAAGCTGAGTTTAGGTTAAGATATACTTTATTTGAGCTTTCCAATCGAAACATCAGTCAACTTGAAGGCCCAGAAAGTGAGTTTATAAGATGCATTATTTTTTAATAGTCCCTTTCTGAATCCAAACTGATCACTGACAAGTATGTTGTATTCAAGGTGTTTATACGGTTTGTTGAACATTACTTTTTCAAGAACTTTTGAAAAAATTGGCAAGAGAGATATTGGTGTATAATTTGAAACATTATTGTGTTCGCTGTTTTGAAAGCAGGTTAAACAATTGATAATTTTATCTTATCAGGGGAAATTCCAGTCTTTAGAGACTCATACATAAATAACTAAGGGGAATGCTAATTTGTGAGAAGCAAAATTTAAGATTTTTGTAGTTATTTCGTCTTAACTGGAAGAATTCTTTATTAAAGATAAAAGTTGTCTAAAATATAGAGAATAATTAAGAATGATTGGGGAGAGAAACACCTGGATACTTACAGTAAGTTTGAAAGAAAAGGGCTGACTTAAATGCAATCAGGAGCGTTGTTTTTAATAAGAGGTCCCAAGTTCAAATCTCGGTCAGGGTGAGTTACCTGGATAAGGATTTTTCCGGGGTTTTCCCTTATCCTTAAAGATGAATGTTGGGTAGCTCTAAGCTCCATGGACCCGGGACTCATTTGAGCATCATTTCACCAATTTCATTCATTGTCCGTTATGACTTAACGTTAGAGGACGTAAATTACAAAAAAAAAAAAAAAATGTTTTTAATGAGGTGTGTATTATGTGTAAGGAGGCACAGGGAATATTCCATTGTTTATTAAAATGTAACGGTGTAAAGTATGGGAGGGCGGGTATACATATGGGAAGCAAAATGGGCAAATAAGACAAGGAATTATTGCAATTAAGATATTGACTGATACAGAGACAAAAAGGATAATGATGATTGGAGAATACATAGGAAAAGTAAGAGAAATGGATTGGGGTACTCAAGAAAGACAAGGAAAAATACAACAGGAAACCTAAAAGTTAGGTAATCCACTACTCAGATAATCAGGGGATGAGTATAAATTTTTTTACAAAAAAGTGTTGCCTAAATTTAGTATTTAGTATGAATAGTATTGGTTGAAAATAGTGTGAACTTCACCTTGCAATTGTTGAAAATTGATATCCTCCTTTTTTATATATTTATTTCTCCCTTCCTGCCATTTTCTACTACTTAGCTATAATAAGTAGAAAGGTAATTGTATTCCATAAAAGAATTATCAAGATTTCACAGAAAGTATACACTTTCAAGAGGGGAGGTGAAAGAATTGATAAGATATGTGTGAATGTGTATGTGCATAACTTAAACACATTTTTATTAAATAAAAGATACAGCGTGAATATTTTAGAGAAAATCCATCCAAGCTAAACTTTGCTTTAAATATAAGCATTTTCATTATTTTTTATTTTCTTAAAATTGGCTCCAATAATTTTGATTTGTGGGTAATTAAAGCTGACTTATCTTGGATTTCATTTGAATTGAACTTTGTATAATTTTGATAATTGTTCTTCCACGCATGTCTTGTAGGTCAGAGTTGGGCAATTAGAATGTCTTGATTCTATCTTTCCAGCTTAAGTCATTTTGTATTACACAAATCATAAGAGATTGGCAAGAGCTTACTATACATGAAAGGTGGTTGACTAATGCTGAGCATTTGACAATACAGCCTTTAGCTGTCTTGCTCTCCATTTCCCAAATATTATGAGTTTGGATGAAAGAGTTGGACATTTTTAAGGTGATTCTGATCCTTCTCTTCTTGTAGAAGACACAAGGAATAAATTGGAGAAGAAGCATAACAAATAGATCTTGTTAAAACTTACGATTTATGTTAAACAGTATTTTGGCTTTAAATTGTCAAATAATGCAAAGAGTATAATTTTATAGCCATCACATAGCAGTCCACTTTATGATGAGTTAAATTCACTTAGTGGCTCACTCTAAAGCATGGTGGTTGTGTATCTCACATTCAAGAAGTCACGATTTTGAATATCAGTCAGGGCGAGTTATCTGGATGAGGTTTTTTTCCAGTTTTTCCCTTAACCTGAAAGATGAATGATTTCAATAGTCTGATATGACTTATGTTGGAGGACGTTATAAAAAGAAGAAAAGAAACTTAGCTTACTGCATCTGCAATGAAATCTGTAATTAAACATTTGAAGATGTTTATCTTGATTATCAAGAAGTAAATAGAATAAACATTGTTGTGAACAACTTCTTTCTCTCTCTCTCCAATTATTAGTAGTATAAAGTGACTTTCTGCTGCATTTCTGTTCTTTAACTTATAATTGCTACTTTTGTCTCAACGACGGTGTTAAGAAGCCAAGGCATTTGACTTTAGATAGGTTTTGTTGAATGAACATGTGCATTGAAAACTGTAACATAATCAGAAAGAATATGAAATGGAATGGAAAAATCTTTCCACGTTTTAACCCCTATACTCCATATTTTAACCCTGTTTTTTGTTCCATAGCCATTAAGTGAAATGACACTTCAGCGGCAGAATTACTATTTTCACAAATGTGTATGATTTGCTGAACTGTCAAAATTCTATCCTACCTCTTTTCTTGAACTTGCATCAAACTTGACACTTAACTTGTTTGTGTGCAGTGCTTTTACCCTTAATATCTTGAATAGTTTTTAAACTGCTACACTGTTTTACTATGGCTCCTATTAATTACTGCTATATCAGCTACTTGCTATTCATGCAAAATATAATGCATTTTCTTTTTGTCTCTCCCTCCCTCCCCTCTCATTCTCTGTGTATTTTAAACAATAAAATTATAAAATAAGGACGGTTAAACAATTGAATTATAAAGCATGCTTTTAAATAATTAATAACTGAATAGCATGTCAGCATCTTTCTGCACAAATAAAGTCTTTACAGAAAGTTATTAAATTACTGATTGTAATTGATTCGTTATACAGGAAATAATAATGCATTTTTGCTTTGCTGTATTTGCAGGATAAAAATATGATTAAAAAGGCCAAAGAACTGATGCAGATCAAAGCAGATGTGGAAAATATGGCTCCACCTGGCCGCAGCCCACCATTGAAAAGAAGACGATTTGAGGCAGATGCGACTGTTAATAACTGAAAAAGTACAAACCCTTTTTGACAAATATATCAAGAGATTTATGAATAATAAGTAAAGCTTTGTTTTTATATAAGTTTTTCTTGTACTGAAACCAAAAGATTTATGAATACTTAGTAAAGCTTTGTTTTTATATAAGTTTTTCTTTTTGTAACTAAATACATGTTCGTCATAAGTTTACCTTGAATGTATGAGAGTTTATAACCAGAAGTTCCTAGTATATGTAAAGACTGCCTTTTGCCTGCAGTGCTTAAAGTGCTCTATATGATATTTTTAACTCTTTCGAAATCACTATCATGTTATAAAACTCAAAAATAAAGAAATATTATTTAAAACATACCCGTTCTTTGTTCAGCAATTTAGAATAACTGGAAATACAAGATGTTTTCAATAGTATTATTTGGTACATTGCACACTTAGAAACAAAAAAGTTGAAAAAAATACTTTTACATAATATATTACCTGTCAAAGCTCCAGGTGTATTGACCTTCACTACCAGAATGCTACATTTGCTTATCTGTTTACTAGAACAACAAAAACTAGTAATTTGGTGAAGAGTAACACAATACAAACGAAACACTAGGGAGTTCTATGTGTTTGGTATGAAAGGTTAGCAATTAATTATTATATGCAACATGGATACATAATCAAAAAAATAAGTTAATGATAGTAAATGCATTAAATATGTACCTACACGATTATTTGACATATTTTTCAAAGAAGGAAAATGATGCTAAACCTGCTCTAATCAATAAATTTAGTCACAATACTTTTATTATTAAATTACTTCCACAGCTATAGTAAGTGCACAGTAAAATAAGTAATTTTTTAGTACGATCGATGTGTACAGCAGGAATAACTTCTAAAAATGTAATTTACTCAACTGGTAAAGGCATAATAATAAAAATTTCATCAGCAATTTCCTGTCAATGGAAGATATCTGACTATCATTGTCACTATTATATGGAAATCAATTTCTATAGATAAGAGTCAACATGAAAAATTCAATGCCGTGTCCGGGATTTGAACCGTGGATCTCCTGGTTTCCGTTCAGTCGCTCTAACCCATTGAGCTACCATGGCCAATGTGCCGTCCTGACATTAAATTCTCCATTTGATTCGTATATTTCCTCGGTAAACCACTAAGGGCTCTCACATCCGAGATACACCATTTGTGGCAACTTACTATCATAAGTACTTGAGTCCCAGGCTTCATCATTTAACTCTTATTATTTTTAGTTAATTGATGGAAACCAATCATTTCTTCACACTAGCCGTATATAGGCTAAGGTAAGTTTTTGATAGATAGAGTGAACATGAAAAATTCAATGCCATGGCCGGGATTTGAACAACGGATCTCCTGGTTTCCATCCAGTCGCTCTAACCCATTGAGCTACCATGGCCAACATGCCGTCTTGACATTAAATTCTCCATTTGACTCATATATTTCCCCGGTAAACCACTAAGGGCTCTCGCATCCGAGATACACCATTTGTGGCGACTTACTATCGTAAGTACTTGAGAGTAAGAGTTAAATGAGGAAGCCTGGGATTTCCCATTTTTGGAAATTTTCATTGTTCAGCTCATGGTAGTAGCTGCCTGAAGTTGTTTAATATCATACATTAAGAATGCATCAGGAATAAAATCCATACATAGATTGTACAAACATCATATATGACAAATCTGACCAGGACTCCTGTGTATATATATATATATATATATATGTGTGTGTGTGTGTATGCGCGCACCTAAAATATTGACATCTTTCCAGCATTTATCTAGGTTTCAGTAGAATACATTAAAGGCTTTCTCTCCAGCACATTTCTCTGTATAAACCTAAGAAATGTTGCGCTTTTTGTGTTGTCATCTCTTTCTGTTAAAATGTCTCCTTGTTAACATTCTCTGAGCTGGAATCTTAATGATTTCACAATAATAGTTGCGCCACTGCCTTTATATACAAAGATCTGTATTATCCAATTCTACTCTGTTCCAAATTTCTATAACATTTCTTGGAGTCATGATGTTTTCACCTTCTGCATTACAATGTTTTTCGTTGTGCCTTATCTTACAAGTCATCATTACTGCAAAGAATGGGTATAAAATAGGCCTTGGTGAAATATTTTACTGAGCCCCTTTGTAAATTGAATCCTTTAGTTAATATAATAAATAATAATGACAGTATAATAGTAATAAAACAACTTGGCAATTTATTCTTTCAAATGTGTCTCATGAATTTGTCAAATACTATGTCTTTCAAATGGAATGATTGTACTTGAACACTACTAGGTGAGCAATCAATCGGAGTCTTGCAGTGTTGTCATATTACATTTCCTGTAAGTGGGATGTGACGAGTGCCAAGTGTATCCAAAATATAAATACATATAATATGCAAATATGCTGGATAGAGTCAACATGAAAAATTCAATGCCATGGCCGGGATTTGAACCACGGATCTCCTGGTTTCCGTCCAGTCGCTCTTAACCTTTGAGCTACCATGGCCAACGTGCCTTCCTGACATTAAATTCTCCAGTTGACTCGTATATTTCCCCGGTAGACCACTAGGGGTTCTCGCATCCGAGATACACCATTTGTGGCGACTTACTATTGTAAGTACTTTAGTCCCAGGCTTCATCATTTAACTCATATTAATTTAGTTAATTGATGGAAATTAATTATTTCTCCACACTAGCCGTCTATAGGCTAAGATATTTGATGGATAGAGTCAACATGAAAAATTCAATGCCATGGCCGGGATTTGAACCACGGATCTCCTGGTTTCCGTCCAGTCGCTCTTAACCTTTGAGCTACCATGGCCAACGTGCCTTCCTGACATTAAATTCTCCAGTTGACTCGTATATTTCCCCGGTAGACCACTAGGGGTTCTCGCATCCGAGATACACCATTTGTGGCGACTTACTATTGTAAGTACTTTAGTCCCAGGCTTCATCATTTAACTCATATTAATTTAGTTAATTGATGGAAATTAATTATTTCTCCACACTAGCCGTCTATAGGCTAAGATATTTGATGGATAGAGTCAACATGAAAAATTCAATGCCATGGCCGGGATATGAACCACGGATCTCCTGGTTTCCGTCCAGTCGCTCTTAACCTTTGAGCTACCATGGCCAACGTGCCTTCCTGACATTAAATTCTCCAGTTGACTCGTATATTTCCCCGGTAGACCACTAGGGGTTCTCGCATCCGAGATACACCATTTGTGGCGACTTACTATTGTAAGTACTTTAGTCCCAGGCTTCATCATTTAACTCATATTAATTTAGTTAATTGATGGAAATTAATTATTTCTCCACACTAGCCGTCTATAGGCTAAGATATTTGATGGACAGAGTCAACATGAAAAATTCAATGCCATGGCCGGTATTTGAACCACGGATCTCCTGGTTTCCGTCCAGTCGCTCTTAACCTTTGAGCTACCATGGCCAACGTGCCTTCCTGACATTAAATTCTCCAGTTGACTCGTATATTTACCCGGTAGACCACTTGGGGTTCTCGCATCCGAGATACACCATTTGTGGCGACTTACTATTGTAAGTACTTTAGTCCCAGGCTTCATCATTTAACTCATATTAATAATAATTAAAAAATATAATAATAATTAAAAATAATATGAGTTAAATGATGAAGCCTGGGACTAAAGTACTTACAATAGTAAGTCGCCACAAATGGTGTATCTCGGATGCGAGAACCCCTAGTGGTCTACCGGGGAAATATACGAGTCAACTGGAGAATTTAATGTCAGGAAGGCACGTTGGCCATGGTAGCTCAAAGGTTAAGAGCGACTGGACGGAAACCAGGAGATCCGTGGTTCAAATCCCGGCCATGGCATTGAATTTTTCATGTTGACTCTATCCATCAAATATCTTAGCCTATAGACGGCTAGTGTGGAGAAATAATTAATTTCCATCAATTAACTAAATTAATATGAGTTAAATGATGAAGCCTGGGACTAAAGTACTTACAATAGTAAGTCGCCACAAATGGTGTATCTCGGATGCGAGAACCCCTAGTGGTCTACCGGGGAAATATACGAGTCAACTGGAGAATTTAATGTCAGGAAGGCACGTTGGCCATGGTAGCTCAAAGGTTAAGAGCGACTGGACGGAAACCAGGAGATCCGTGGTTCAAATCCCGGCCATGGCATTGAATTTTTCATGTTGACTCTATCCATCAAATATCTTAGCCTATAGACGGCTAGTGTGGAGAAATAATTAATTTCCATCAATTAACTAAATTAATATGAGTTAAATGATGAAGCCTGGGACTAAAGTACTTACAATAGTAAGTCGCCACAAATGGTGTATCTCGGATGCGAGAACCCCTAGTGGTCTACCGGGGAAATATACGAGTCAACTGGAGAATTTAATGTCAGGAAGGCACGTTGGACATGGTAGCTCAAAGGTTAAGAGCGACTGGACGGAAACCAGGAGATCCGTGGTTCAAATCCCGGCCATGGCATTGAATTTTTCATGTTGACTCTATCCATCAAATATCTTAGCCTATAGACGGCTAGTGTGGAGAAATAATTAATTTCCATCAATTAACTAAATTAATATGAGTTAAATGATGAAGCCTGGGACTAAAGTACTTACAATAGTAAGTCGCCACAAATGGTGTATCTCGGATGCGAGAACCCCTAGTGGTCTACCGGGGAAATATACGAGTCAACTGGAGAATTTAATGTCAGGAAGGCACGTTGGCCATGGTAGCTCAAAGGTTAAGAGCGATTGGACGGAAACCAGGAGATCCGTGGTTCAAATCCCGGCCATGGCATTGAATTTTTCATGTTGACTCTATCCATCAAATATCTTAGCCTATAGACGGCTAGTGTGGAGAAATAATTAATTTCCATCAATTAACTAAATGCAAATATGCTTCTTATAATTTTGATTTTAATAACTACATCATTACAGAAGATTGAAAAATTAAGTTTCCGTTCCCTTATGCCTAGCGCCAAGTAGACCTGAATGTTCTATGATCATGTGCAAGAGAGAAGAAAAGTATGAAAAGAGTGGGGTAACAAGGTGGCATTGTTGCGCACACAAACATGTCTTATTTGTTGGAGTCCAGAACTCTTTCCATTTGAAGAACTTAAATCTCGTGGGAAGGAAATTTTAAATTCTTATGCAGAATGTCTTAATGAAGTTCATCACACTGCCAATCTCATAAGTAGACACTCAGTAACATGGAATAAAAGAAAGGTAAATTGGAATCAACACTGTGAAGTAATGTAATAATTAAAATTTAACTGTGAGTTGACTGATACACTGTACTTAACAGAGTGAAGTGTCGCAAATTTCTTGATAATGCCTTCAAGTGGAGGTGATACATACTGAAAGAAAATTTGTGGCCTGTGAAGTACAGAGTGTCTCAGTCAACTCATAGTATAGTTTTAATGGAATAAAGTTTTACATCTCCTGTAGAAATAAACATTTTAAACCAACTTATTGTTCCTTGAAGGCTGAACATTAATTCATCACAAATCAATGTTGTGTTTCAACAGTGGACTTACTTTCAATATATGCTATGCTGGTACCACAAACAGGATAATGTCATTTATTCACAGCAATGTGCTGTCTTAGAAAACACATTGTTATAGTCAACGTTACAATATTGACACAACACACCCAGTAGAAAATCTTTGCAAAGTGGCCGATACTGTTGTATCGGCAAGCAACTGAAACAGGTACAATCCTTGCATAGAAGCTTCAATTAGATTTCAGACCTACCTCAATAGCGATGCAATAATTGGAACCATTACCACCATTGTTACAACAAGAAAGCTTGCAGAATCAAAATTTGAGAGTTTTTATCTGCTCAAAACATTATTGGAATGCCCCAAATATCTGTGGTTCACTTTTCCAGATTCTGCAGTCAGTGATGGGCAAGTAATTTGACAGACAGCCAGACTCTACTAACATGGAGTCTGTATGTTCCATAAGGTTGTCATTGATCAACTGGACCATAGTAAGCTATAAATTCTAGCATTTAAATTGGCATGTCTAGATCAGTTGATACTTCTAGTGTTGCAAACTGGAACTGATTGTATATAATCGCTACTTTGTTGCATATTCAGAACCAGCCTGATTCAGACACATTCCATTGCCCTAGAGGCAAGTAAGTGTGACTTTTATAATGAAGCCTGGGTAGCCAGGTTATTGTGACCCAAAGTTTATCGTTCAATTACTCTCTCATCCTGATACTTCTTTGCTTTACCATACTTAATAAATATTGTAGTCTTAATTTGAGTAGTTATAAATAAAAGCATTGTTAACAGTGAAGCTAATTTCATGTATAAAGACTAACATTGAGTCATACCTTTTAAAGCATGTAACTTCACTTACGTCCTTTTAAAAAATCAGGAACGTTTTCGAGACTGTTGCAGTCTCATCATCAGCTGATTAGCGACTCATCACAGTTGTCTGGATCTCTTGTAATTGGCTCCCTCTCGGAAGATTCTTCACATAAGTTCAGTAGACCACGCACTGATGGCACATCAAAATTTAGAATGTGGAATGTTTTTATTAATAAAAATGTTTTCCCATGTTGTAAGTTCAAGTTTTGTTACATTTTTATTATTAAAAATATTCCACATATTCTAAATTTTGATGTGCCATCAGTGAGTGGTCTACTGAACTTATGTAAAGAATCTTTCAAGAGAGGGAGCCAATTACAAGAGATTCAGACAACAACCAACTGTGATGAGTTGCTAATCAGCTGAGGATGAGACTGCAACAGTCTCGAAAACGTTCCTGATTTTTTAAAAGGATGTGAGTGAAGATACAAGTTTTAAAAGGTATGACTCAATTTTGGTCTTTATACATTGTAGTCTTAGTTTCTAGTCTTTGAACTTAAATCAATTTATGAGCATCTCAATTATGTAGGTGTAATATGACGAATAAAGTATTGTATTATTGAAAGCAAAGGAGTAGCTTACTGACAGATGCACTAAGGAATAATCCAGTACATTTATACCAAGGTGCATAAGAACCAGAAGGTGTTTAGAAACTGCATTGCACTGGTTATTGTAGAAATTGCCTTGCAATTAATAGCGTTTCCTAATGTTGAAAATGCCTTGTATAGAACCTATATAGGATTAACATGTAAGCTGCTCTAGAACATTACCTTCTATAGATGGATGAATTCCATGATGAAAGATAAATATAATGTTCACTTTATGCAAAAAGACTTCATGGCAGGGAGTGGTTGGCAATAAGGCATTCTTTCGCTGTTGCTTTGAAACTGAGCAACTACAAGCAGCTTTAGAAAGAGTAACTACCTGGTGTTTTGGTTGTGAGCTAACATTTAGACTTATGTAAAATGGCAAGTGTCCTTCACAAGGTAACATAAAATAGAGGATGTGAATGAACGCAGTATTGGAAATTGAAATAGAGGTTTTATTTATGGACGCTCTTTAACTGCTGTTGTTTTCAACATTTTATTCTATATTGAAAGGCTGTTTAACTTTGCTCAGAGGCCTCTTAATCAGGCTGAGGTCCTTTTGCATGCCTTAAATCTACAACATGGGACCACCATTATACTTCCCAGTATTTGAGGGGCAAGAGTTTTCACCCATGTTAAATACTTTGTTACACAATTTATTTGAAATGAAAGGTGAATAGAAACACAGAAAAAGCATGCAGTGCCCTCAGATGCATGTTTGGTAAAATGTGGAGCCTGAAACCTATGATGTGCTGGGTCTACATCATTATGGTCAGATGCATTATATGCTATGCTGCCTTCACCTGGTGACTCAGGGCAAGTGTTGCCCTTTTTAGGACTCACTCTCTGGGTTGCAGAGAATGGCTTGCATTGGAATTATGGGCTCTTTTAATATTATATTTAACTCTTCTTTGTTGGATAATTATTGAAGTTAATAGTTAATACTCTGGAATCGAGTGAGAAGGCTCCCTGCTAATGTGTGAACTTGCATTCTATAGGTATTTGTCCAGACATTTATGGTTTATTCACGATTTCCCCTTCTACTAGAATTTTTCTTTCATATGTTTTAGGGTTGTAGAATTGGGTGATAGTGTGTTTCGACAGGGCAGTCGAATTTGAGCTCTAGAAAGGTTTTTCCCTAGCACTAGGCAGGGTTTTTCTGGTAGTGTCTAGGCTATTCTCAGAACTCCAAGATAATGTATGAATTGCTTTCGAATTGAGGTGCTACCCTGATTTCCCAAAATAATATAGCCAAATACACAGTATGTAATTAACTGAAACTCAGTGGGAGAAAACCGGTGACAGGAATGTGATTCTTCGCCTGTTTTATGCATTACTCCATCTTCACTAAGCCTTAAACATATTTTTTATATCTAAAAGTTGACGCATTTTATTTTACATTTGTCACCAAGAAATGAAACCTATACTATTACTCGACAGAGCTTGAGGCCGCGCCGTGGTTAGACTGCTTGGCTCTCACCAAGGCAGCCCGGGTTCGATCCGAGGCGACCGCAAAGTGAGATTTGTGGTGGACAACACGGCGCTGGGGCGGGTTTTCTCCAGGATCTCCGGTTTCTCCCGCCATCACATTCCACCGGTGCTCCATCTTCATCTCATGCATCATCAGTGTCATCACCTGCGGTGCCATATGTAGTAAAAACGGGCGTTAAACACTACACATTTCACAATTTCGACAGAGCTTGAGGCATATTGACCTTAAGATGACCAGCGCTGTGATCGTCTCTTATCGGGTCTTAATCTGGGCGATTAGAAGAGTGAAATATTAGTTGATGTACAGTAAGTTACAAAACACAAATAGAGCGATTGGCAGCTGCGTGTATGTATTCTCGTGCCTGCCGATGTATGACACATTGCTGTCCAGAAGACATGATTACATCTGAACAGACTATACATACACTGGACTCACCGTGTATGTGCGATAAGCTCAGGTAAACATCCCTGTGTTGCGAATTTTTTCCGATACACCTCGCTTTGCCATGTAGTAGGTCTATCTGCATACGCTCGAATATGTTCTTGTATTCCTAGGCACCCCTTAAGAGGTTTCTTAAATTATAATAATAGTAAAGGTACCTCCGTGGTCTAGGAGAAACATGCTAGCCCCTAGTTCCCGGGATCGCGGTTTCAAACCTGGCGGAAGGGAAACATTTTTCCTGCATAAAAATCCTTAGCATGGTTTCTTTCGGAGGGCAAGTAAAGCTGGTGATCTCGTGTCATATTTACATCACATAAAAGAACCTCAAGCTTGATAAAGAGCCCTGTGAGCAAAATTAAGCGGCCTTTTATCTCCAATATAGAATGTGATGCTGAGAATCACAGCAGTCGAGCGTCACTAAAAGTTTTACCTTTACAAATAGATAAGACTTTAGAGACTCTCAAACTTCTGTTACACAGCGTAACATTAAAAGTCCACACATGTAAGTAAACTTGCGATAAGCAAGTGATGTAGTAATTGACTAATGCGAAAGTTGTTAAATGATTTTACTACATGTGAGAACTAGAATAAATATCAGCAAATCTTGTAGTTCAACATTTTACAACTATTTTCAGTTAGAATCGTAAAGTACTTAAACAATATTTGAAAATGATGCAAACCTAAGAACTAAGCTCAGAAAAACAAGTTCATGAAAACAAAATATACTAAGATTTCCCAATACAGTGAGGAAACGCTGTTAGCAACACGAAAATTTTCCAGATTCACTAGCTTTGGAGGTAACATTCACCTGAGAACGTTACCGCCAGTCTGAAGGTTTTACAGTACGCCGAAGTCACCAAAAAAACCAGCAGATCCGCAATAAGGCAAAGTTTGTTATAATACTAAGAGTTCATATAAGAAAAAACATAGTTTAAGCAAAAAACAAAGGTAGGATTCGCTTTAATACTTGTAATCCTTAAGTTTCCTGAGTCCCTAACGGTTCCTAATGAAGCCACTTGCTCCTTCCAGCCCTTCATGCATTTAGCAAATGTAGAACTGCCAACATGACAAAAAATTATGCTAAGATATAATTTGAACTCCATAGAAATTCAAGATTTGTTTACACAAGAAATCTGCTAAAAATGTACAGGAGTTTCAAGATTGTTTCCTAACATGTGTACTAAATCCCAGAACCCAAGATAATTATAATATATTGCGAACGCACCATAAATAAAACGCTATGGATTATGATCTTATTTTTTATGAATATTTTCGAGGTTAGTAAGGTACAGTTTAACCACATCATTCAACTTAAAATAATAAAATGTCATTTCATTGAATAGGCTCCTAATCGATACAAGGTTCTGTGAACACATGAATGGCAAATGTAAACAGTAACGTGCTAGCACACGCTTTTATCAGCGATATGACTACATATTTTGGTGTGCTGAAAACGCGTGTCTACTAATTACATAACCTAACAGGCTAACAGTGCTTTTACGTCACGCTCCGGTATGCGTTTTACATCTGTTAAAATTCCAATGCGGGAGTTGACTGATAAATATTTTCTCGTTCTCTTTCTCTCTTCATCGTTCCGCTCATGCAAAGGCATAATTCATTGTCACTAGCGAAGTACTATAAACACCATGGTGTCATTTAGCCAATTCGTGGGAATCGGCTTCTAATGGCTTCGTAGAACTGTTGCTGAATTAGTTGAAACTAAATGACATGAGACCTAAATATCATAATATAGTGTTGGACATAAACGGACAAATCACGCTTGAATACTAAATAAGTATTTTAAGTTGTACTATTAGCATAAAAGTTTTGCGATAGCTTTTTGTTTTTCCACTCAGGTTCTTAGAATAGCTTCCTGCTTCCATACACGTTTTCTCTATCATGCATATCACTTTATAAAGTTTTGACTTAAAACTTATCTGCCATAGCATATAACCGGACAAATTAACATTCTACAGAAAAATAGAAATAAACAAGAACGAAGTGTTGGCAAGAAAATAAACAGCATCCAGTTTGAGGCAACAACAAATTAGCAAAAATGTTTTTGTCCTTTCATAATATGCGCGCTGCCCTCTTTACCATAAGTAACCTGGAGAAGGGCATTGCTTCCTTCGGAAGGTAACTAAAACCACTGGTACTTTTGGTAGATTTACGATACATAAAAGAAACTCGTCTTATAAAGAGACCTCTGCGAAAAATTTAGCGATTTTTTATGCTCAGTTTTGTTTTCTGTGCCACATAATACGAGGGCTATCCAGAAAGTAGATTACGTTTTGGAATAAAAAGTAAACAAAGTATAGGAAACAAATTTTATTATATAAAGATGAAAGCCACACTCAAATACTACTTTACGACATAGTCACCATTCAAATTAAGGCATTTATCGTAGCGATGTACGAGCTTGGAAATTCCTTCGTCGAAAAATTCGGCCGCCTGCGCCTTCACCCACTTCGTTACCTCTTCTTGCAGCTGTGCGTCGTCATCAAAACGCTGCATAGCCAGCCACTTCTTCATTGCTGGGAATAGGTGGAAGTCGCTCGGTGCCAGGTCGGGACTGTACGGCGGATAAGGAAACAACTCCCACTTAAAAGATTCAAGAACTTCACGAGTGACATTTGCCGTGTGGGGCCGGACGTTGTCGTGAATCAACAAGATCTTAGAGCTCAACATTCCTCTGCGCTTGTTTTGAATGGCTCTTCTGAGTTTTTGGAGAGTTTGGCAATACCTTTGAGAGTTTATTGTAGTGCCTCTTTCCAGGAAGTCCACCAAAATCACACCTTTTCAGTCCCAAAAAACAGTCGCCATCATCTTCCTTGCCGACATTGTTTGCATGCATTTCTTGGGTTTTTGGGGATGACCCACTGACGCACTTCACCTTCAGTGATAATGTTGTCCCCATACACTTCACAAAGCTGCCGATAGATTTCTATCGGTTTACAGTTTTTTGCAGTCAGAAACCTTATTACTGCACGCACCTCGCGGGATTTTCAATTAACGCAGACATTTCAAACCGTCACAGTATCTGAACGGAGCACAGCACGAACCTCTCACTAGCACGGCTAGATGCCGACTGAGCTGCGCAACGCTCTGACCCCAAGATGGCCGCGCTAGCCCCGCCCCTAGCGGAAACAGACGAAAACGTAATCTACTTTCTGGATAGCCCTCGTATTAGACTTAGAGGGTATTGTATTCCACCCAAAAATTCTATAGTGAGATTTCACAGCAAATATACATTTTGGGGTCTCATGAAAAAAAAAAGTCTAATAACTCCTTGAACCTTAAGTCATATCGAACGTTGAATGAAATGTGTGAAATGATACTCAAATGAGCACAAGGGTCATAGAGCTTAGAATTACCCGACATTCATCTTTCAGGATAGGGAAAAAAAACTTATGCGCATAATCATCCTGAGTTCTGAACTCGCGACCTCTTAAATGTGAGGCAGACACGCTACTAACACACTACGAGGCGGGCTAGTTCCGGTGAGAGGGAGAGAGAGAGATAGAGAGAGAGTATTTTTCAAGGATGCGAAACGAAGATGTTCAAGAAAACCTTTGCTCCTCAGGGGAGAACATTTTTCGAAATGTTTACATGGAACATTTTTCGAAAATTTCGATGTTTCAAAAATGGCTCTATTGTTTTTGATTAAATTACCATAAATTTAAGATATTTTATTACAGATGAAATGTATCTTTAATTTTCTGGGAATGCCCTCAGACGTCCACTTCGCACCAGTTTTGTATAACTGTTAAACTGTAAGAAATAGACAAAATGCTATTAAACAAAAAAAGTAAAGCTCGTTAAAAACACGCAATTATGTCAAAGATTTACATAACCTATAAACACCCGTGAATCACCGCAATCTAAGAGCGTTCCGTTAATACACTTATATATCTCTCTTTTACGCTTCCCATATGTTTATAACAGAATCGTTCCGTTTTGAGATCCATTGTAACATCAAAGATGTATATGTAAAACTCCAAGAAAATGATGTAAGCCGTAACCCAATTTTGTGCCTTGAAATTTGTATCAAAGCTGCAGTTTACATCGCGGATAACATTATGTGAATATAAGAAATCCATTTTATACTTAGGAATACCTACTCCTTAAGGTAAAACTGCATTGGTCAGAGAAACTCGTGCGTGATACCTGAGAGCATGATGGGTTTTAAAATCTTGAATAGTAGTTTAACTATAAGCTCATTAGGAAGGAAATCCTTTGTGAAAATAACTACTTGGCATAGGAAAGCCAAACCAATGAGTAAATAGTCTTTGGGCGATCGTTAATAATTTAAAGTTCTGTGCCAGTACTGGTGAGTCGAGGAAGTATTTGCATTTGACCCAAATTCGATGATGATGATGATGATGATAATAATAATAATAGATAATAATAATAAACAAATTTCTTTCACCATTTGGCATACAATGCAATAGGTTTCGTCAGTAGGTCATTAAAATGCACCTACATTTAAGTATTCTTGTACGGTATAAAAGTTAAGTAGCTTAATCCTACTTTTAACTCTAGTTTTAAAAGAATTCCCATTCATAATTTGTGTTACGTTTAAAGGTACGAGGTGCGTTCAAGTTATAACACCTATATATATTTGGTCAGGACTGGGACCAGATAGCAACTTTTGTTTTTTTAAATACACGTGGACTCTTTGTGAATACGTGACAGAGATGGCAGCACTGTACAGTGCATAGTCAAGACAGTCACGGCCTCGCACCAGCCGGTCTGACGACATGATCCAGCGAGAGAAGAACGTTGTTTTGGAGGATCGCCGATTGAGCATTTTCAAATCTTCATGCAGGATTGTGTGCACAGATCCCACGTAAATGCCAATTTTGGAGGCGATGTCTGCAACTGTCTTGGTTTGTTGTCACACGATGCTCTGCCTTTATTGAACTGTCGCACCCAGGAACGCACATTAGACACATCCATGGTACCATCACCACATGTCTCACTCAACTGGCAATGGATTTCAATAGGTGTCACACTTCGCAAATGGAGAAAACGAATGATTACACGCTGTTCTTGCAATAACATGGTCGCCATTTTAAGTATCAAAAACAGTCCTAACTCTCGTCGCTGCCACTGGAGTTCTATGCACTGTACACTGCTGCCATCTCTGTCACTCATTCACAAAGAGTCCATGTGTATTTAAAAAAAACAGAAGTTCCTATCTGGTCTCAGTCCTGAAAAAAATAGGAGGTCTTATAACTTGAACGCACCTCTTAATTTATTGTATTATTTCACTCCAAGAAACAGATGAGAATCAAGAGATTTCTGTAAGCCAAATTTAGGAAGTGCCGTATTACTTCTACTCCTAGTATCATAAGCATGTATATCAGAAAAAAAGGGCGTCGTTTGTCTTTTGAAGATGAATAAAGTTCAAGCATCAAATACAATTAAAGGTGCCACAGTTAAAATATCAAGTTCTTTAAAAATAGTTCCATAATGTTGGCGAGATACACACTTTTTTATTATTCTAAAAGAGCCTTCTTATGGAGCAAAAATACTTGGTTGACTTCTCCACTGCAACTGCATGGCAAAACGCCATAATTCAAATGACAATGAAATAAACTGTAATAAACGCTTAATTAAGTACTACTGGAAACACATTTTAAGTCTTCTTGAAAGAAATAAAACATTTGACAACGTTTGGCATAATAACCAAGATTTAGTCAATAATATGTTTCGATGCCCCCTGAATACGAAAGAAAAACACTTGTATAAAAATATATGGTGTGTATGTGTGTGTGTGTGTGTGTGTGTGTGTGTGAATTGGGTAACTCAAAAAAGACAAATAAAATGCACATCTTAAATTTTCTGGGAGTAGCCTGCGATGTCTGTTCACCCGGAAGAAATTTTTATAAGTGGTAAACACAAGCTTTAATGTAAAACTTACTATATAAACAATTTAAACCTGTTTCAAATACACGGTTTTTCCAAATATTTTTTGTTGCATCAGCAATTTCTGAAATATATGTTCTTACTGATTTGCATTTTGCAACACTTTTTCATTTTTAGATATATCGCTATTCACATAATTCTGCTGATGATTAGAGAGACTATGGAAGCTTGAAGCTAGTCTAAAGAGTCAGATTTAAACCCCTGACTATTCAATCACTCATGAATTGTACCTTTTCGAAAATGTGTAATTAAACTATTTCTGCAACAATATATTTCGATTAAAGTAAAGAAGGTGTAAAATTAACTTTCATAAGAATAGTAAAAATTTGGAAACATGCTATTTTTCCAAGTGTTTAATCGCTACTAGCTTTCTTTTACCCTTATGGTCAAATTTGAAGGTCATCACACAGCGACCTGTTTTTAAAAGTGTTTCAGTCTGTTGTATCTACCTACAGTGTAAAACAAGCAAATCTCAAACGTTTATCTTGATTAACATTTAGTAGATAGAATAACCTTTTATAAGAATGGTTTGGAGAAGGGTGAATAAGCTCAACACATTTCTTAAATTGTTAAATTTGTAACTTTAATTTCTGCGGGGAAACAACTGGTGTTAATGCTAGTCAGTGGCGAAGGTACAATTAAGCACTGAAAACGTCGCTTCCCCAAGAATTTCAGAGAAAAAGAAGAAAAACAAGAATATTCACGCCAAACATTTTATTTGCTCTTGGATATATTTTTAAAATTTATTGGCGAACATCCGTGGTGCTGATGACAATTTGACAGCTGCTTAAATTCAAGTGACCAGTTCCGCAAGCTTACAGATTTAAAATGTTTCTGTATTTACGCATTTATAATCTTGAATACCATGCTAGGTTTCCGGAACCAATCGCGACTCTTCGGAGCACTGACGGATTTTGTCACGTGAAGTGTCTATAGCGTGTGAAGGAAAGTTTATTTTTTTTTTCTATGGCGCTTTTAAATTCAACTGTAAGTATATTTATATAGCATTAGCAATAGTATTTGACATAGATTGGTAGTTAGTAGTGACAAATAGGAAATTCTTGTGAAGTTTACAGTTATTAGCAACAATGTGTGAATTGCATACTCTCTACATGTTAGATTAACAATTCACGTGGTATGGGCCAGCTCTTGGAAAAATTGGAACGTCTGAGTGGAGAGAGAAAGAAGAAGAATGTCTTGTGGTGTGACCAGACTAGCAATGCAAGAAGGTCCTACGTATGACTGTACAATAGTAAGAGTAAAGAGTAGCTTTGGTTCTTTGGGTCATTATTCTCTCTTATTTTAATGAAAATTAGTATTTTGAGTTTCCCTCACTTTCAAGTCACGCTTCGCCACTGATGCCAGTTGAATTGTATATTTTTTTTTTAAGATTCTGTTTTTTTTAAACACACATTCACTCCCATAGGCATTGATGATTTGGAATGATTTGTTGAAGAGAAACTTCTCCGTTCCACCAGGGAATCGAGTCCGTCACCTCTGCAAGATTTTATTATTACACTACTTTTTGTAATACAGTAAAATACTGACATAAGACATAGTGTTGCAATATCAATTTCGCCCGCCTCGGCAGCGTGTCTGCCTCACGTTCAAGAGGCCCCGAGTTCGAATCTCGGTCATGGTGAGTTACCTGGATAAGGTTTTTCCGGGGTTTCCCTTATCCTGAAAGACGAATGTCGTGTAACTCTAAAGCTCTATGGACCCTGGGCTCATTTGAGCATCATTTTACCCATTCCATTCATCTTCCGATATGACGTAACTTTGGAGGACGTAAATTAAAAAACAAAATATCAATTCCATTATGTCAAGTTTTTGTTTTATTCCGGAGTAACAGGCACATAAAAAGGCTTATATTGCACCCAAGCGATGATAACTGCTTGTCTGTTAAATAGGTAGAATCGTAATTAAACATCGATATCAAGAAGAGTATTAAATGAACGACATCGCAATGCAAATTTTGGTATATTTAATTTAGTATCAAATTTGTCATTATTGCAATTCTGCCATCAATAATCGTGAATCTCCAGCATGTGTTCATTCTTTTGTTTCTTGAGACATTTTGGTTGGCAGGACGTGTTTCGAGGTTGTTGTAAAGAGTTGACTATCGTTTCTGGGATAAAAGAACGAGCATTTCACTTGAATGTGTACGAATATACAAATATATATGGTAACATTAGTATTATTATTTTGCATAGAATCATATGTCCCAGAGAAGGACATATAAATGATGAGGCACATGTAAATATAGTCGATAGATAATTGCTTTACGTTACACTGGCGGCAAGGAGTGCTATTATCGAGATGAATGAGGAGGATCAGAAGCGGAAGGACAATTACTTGACAGTAGAAAGAGCACTTCCTCTATTCAGGGGGTTACCCCTCCACCTGCAGCTGACGAATGACGCAGAAGGTGGGATGCCATTGGTTGGCGTCGGTGCCGGCGCCTCTGCGCGCCGCACATGACGTTGCTCGAGTAAAGTTGTTCAGAAGCGTTTTGCTGGATGGGGCAGAGCGACACGAGTTTCATCCTGCTGGTCATCCTCTGGCGACTGCTGCTGACATGCTGCCGCTACTGCAGCCTCACCTTCTAGACCTAAGGTTAGTGATTAGCACAACAGGAGATACTCCTTAAATCGATTTCTACTAACATACACATTTCCAAAATTTACTTTTAATAAATTTAATGGTTAAAAACCGTACTTTTAATTGTCTTAACACAACAGACCTAAGCCTAATTACAATTCATTGCAAATGGTGGTTACATACAGTAATATCTATGCATATAAGTAAATAAAATAATAATAAAAATAAAAATGAGGGTGGCATAGTAAGCATACTATTATTTCTAATTACAGTAATTGTACTGGCATTACAAATTTCAGTTATTAAATTGATGTACGAAAAGA
Source organism: Mantis religiosa (assembly GCA_030765055.1). NCBI lineage: Eukaryota > Metazoa > Arthropoda > Insecta > Mantodea > Mantidae > Mantis > Mantis religiosa. Next base: position 81,123,542 of record CM060954.1, read on the forward strand.
GTAGTGAGTAATTATGGTATATTTGAATAGAGTTTCAAACATGTTTCAAACATTTTTATGGATTTTTGTATTTGTTCTGGAGGTGAAAAAATGCCTTTTGAGTCTGCTTATTTTATTTGGTACATAAAAATATATATTTGCTGTAGTGTTTATATCATCAATAATATGTATAATGTAATATTTTATAAAAATATTAATCCGACGTCTCTTCTGAAATTCAGAAGTTTAAATTTAATTTTTTTAAATATTTTCATAATTTGTATATCTGAGGTAATATACAATTCTTTAAAATAATTATGTATTTTAAAATTTGTGTTTGTACTTTATCAGCACGTAAATTTTATAATTTTATAACTCAACATCCATAAATGCTTACAAGCAAATACTTAACGGAAATATGCATTATATAAACATTAAAGAGATGTGTAATTTCTAAAATGGATTAGTAATTCATAGCATTTATCTTTTGAAGTGTAGATTTTTGTGCTGGCAGTTTGTTGCGAAGTAAACGTCCACTATCATATCGCTGCAAAATCATTTTCTTAGTTTTTATTACTGCAGTAACTTTGAAAAAAAAATAACAAAAAAATCTTGTATAATATTTACAAAGTAACCAAGAGCTAACATAACCAAGATCTTTATACATATAGTTTACATTTTATAAATATATTATTCTGCAAAATTTGATTACTCCTTTTGATAGTTTGTATTATAATTAGGGATGGGTTGACACCAGGTTTTGTCAATACTCGACATTTCTCTTCTAGTTTCAATACAAAGTAGAATGATGGGAGAACTATGTTATGCAAAATAAATTAATTAGGTGTACGTATTTAATGAGACAAAAATTTAAAACCATCAGTCTTATTACGTAGAAAATGAAGCTAGCTACAGTGAAGCAATAAATATTACATAAATATAAATATTTGTGTTAATTATATGGACTGCAGATACAAACAATTTCTTTGTGAAATCGATCTCGATTAGAAAGAAGAAGTAACACCAATTTCTTAAGTGAAGCCTTTGTTACAGATATTTATGTAACATCAGTCTTATTATTTTTAAACTGTACATTAAGCATTTAAGACAATACTATACTGAAAATTCAACGAAAATGTTGAAAATCGTGGAATTTTCTCTTTTGACATTTTTTGATAGCTTAGGGTGTGTAGTAATAGATGGAGTGCTATTTTTATAATTTGCGTAATTTTAGGCCATCAGATGACAATTTAAGGAGACATTTAACAATCGTTAAAGTAACAGTCGTTACTTAAAAATTAATTTTCTGAGAAACTTTTTTTAAACATGCTTCACGCGTCAAACTTTTTCATTTAACTTGGTAAAACTTACATACTAGGTCCCTAATATGTAAATAAGTAACTTCACATTCCCTTTTTTTCTTAATGCTCATTTTTTGAAAATTATATGATGTTAAGGAATAAAAAAGTTAATATTTTCAAAATGTTGAGAGCTAACTCATGGAAAATGTTTTAGACAAATGCTACAAGGCTATTCCAAAACATAAGAATGAGGGTATTTTAAAATTGCTCTGTACTAGTCGAAAACAAAAATTCAACATAAAAGCTCAAATTTTATGACGCTTATAAAGCGAGATATTTTTACAATATTTTCACAAAAATAATTAATTATTAATAAACTATTTGGTGTAGCAGCATGTAAATTTTCATGCAAGTTTAAAATGATACCCTAATTATGTGGCTAAATTTTCTTAATGACAGCTTTATTATTATAGAAGTTGGAATTTTCAGTGTAGCCTTGCCTTAAACGCAAAATGCGTTTTTGAAACAGTCCGCTTTTATAAGTTTTTGTTCAAAAGTAGGTACTAGTATTCTCACTCTTTCAGGGTCAAGTCTACTTCTTTTTCTTTCATATATGAGTCCTACTGTACTAAACAGTCTTTCAGAGAAAATTGTTGCAGGAGGAATACAAAAACATGTAGCGGCTTTTTTTTTTTTTTTTTTTTTTTTTTAGTTTGGAAATTTGAATTTATTTTACAGTAATCCACTGTCCTAGAAAGAGCAGGTGACAAGTCGTCGTTGAGATATGCAGTGATTTCTTTTTGGGAACTGGTAACTGGTAGTGAACCTGACACACGATTAGTTTCTTGCATAATGTTGCTGTACAGGTACCACATTCCTGGCAATTTCTCGGGCTTTGCATTGTTCTACTTGCAGCAATAATATTTTGTGATATTAAAATAAAATAAAAATTGCATAATCATCACCGAAATATCAAAGAAGTACCGAGCGAATTTTCTGAAGCATCGTTCGATGTCGATACCTGCAAGTATCGACAGTGTCGAAGTATCGCAAATATCGAGGACCTATCCATAAAAGGAATATCACTAAAAAAACTGATGTGTTTACGTTCACATGACTTCTCCACTCACACTTCTGCGAACTGTCTTTGTAAAAGCTTATTCTATCTACGTGTTAATACAAATAAACCTTCATTGTTCCTTTAGTCATTTCGTGTAGATATAAGAACAATTCAGTAAAAAACTACGAAAATAATCAAAAATTTACAAAGCCAGTGGCCACCGATGACTTTAAAATTCTGTGTATTTAGCATGAACACAACAAGAAAGACAGAACGACATGCTTTACATTCATGTGACTTGTTCCCACATTTCATAAAACTACTGCAAAACCTTATTCTTTTATGTAATACATGTTAATCGAGATAAATATTAGTAGAAATGATTTTATTACGTATTTCCTTGTAGGTACAATGGATATAGGGAAACGCAGTAGGCTTAAGTGACAGAAAACTCTTAATGACATCTATGTGATGACTATGAAATTTAGTTTTCATGATTTCTCTGCCAGTTCTAAAACAAAAATATTACAGATACTTAGAAAAGCTTTTGCAGAAATTGTCTTATTGTAGAAGGAGACAGAGATATAGAAAAAATAAACAATTTTTATTTCGAGAAAATTATTTGAGAGTTCAAAACAATAACAAAGACTAGTGGTTCACACTACAAAGACGTTTATTTGAGAAATGTTCTGCTGTAACGAAAATACATTTTTTGTGCAGTAGTATTTTTTTTTCATCTCTTACGTCTCATGACCTATGTAAAAGTCATTTAGAATGAAGAGGCTTAAGCTATTTAGAGAAAATTGAAATTATAAATTTCATTCGTAATGAAAATATCTTAAAAATACGGCATTTTAATCAAAATGGCCAGAGTCTTATAAAAGAATCAAAATTTTGAAAAACGTTTTCTGCAAGAATGGGAGTTTGGAGTATTGGAGATTTCTTAAAAACCGCATTCTTGAAATATAGTGAATTTAAATACCAGTTTTAGTATGTAACAAATTTTTTAATTATGCTGTTCTCGCGTGCATACACACATCACTATATGGTCCTTTTTCTGCAAATGTTTTTTGGTTTCATGGGACTTCACGATATGTTTTTCCAGTGACATTTCAGTATCATTTTTGGGTAGACTATAATACCTTTTGTGCCTACTGTAAATACGTACTATAAAAAGTAAATAATAATAATAATAATAATAATAATAATAATAATAATAATAATAATAATAATAATAATAATAATAATAATAATAATAATAATAATAATAATAATAATAATAATAATAATAATAATAATAATAATAATAATAATAATAATAATAATAATAATAATAATAATAATAATAATAATAATAATAATAATAATAATAATAATAATAATAATAATAATAATAATAATAATAATAATAATAATAATAATAATAATAATAATAATAATAATAATAATAATAATAATAATAATAATAATAATAATAATAATAATAATAACACTAGTAATAATAATAGTAATAATAATTAATAATAGTAATAATGATTGATTGGTTAGTGGTGTTTTAGGGCCCGTCGACAACGAGGTCATTTGTGCCCGTATAATGATGATGATGATGATGATGATGATGATGATGATGATGATGATGATGATGATGATGATGATGATGATGATGATGATGATGATGATGATGATGATGATGATGATGAAAGAAAAGATTGACTACCCATTTGAGAAACATATAAGTAGGTTATTAGGTTATTTCAAAATTCAAACCAATAAGAAAACATATCTTGGAAATAATCACTTTCACAGAAGGGGCATAAACTATATCAACAGATCTGCATTTTTATGTAAGATTTTGTCTATGATTTAGTTTATGCATAAAATAAAGATAATCGAGAATGTAAAGGTGATCAAAGACTATTCCCAGAAAATTTAAGATATAATTTTATTTAACATGAAAATATTCTGAATACATGGCATTTTAATCAAAATCGTCACCTTCAAGAGAATCAAAATTTTGAAACAACCATCTTGGGGTGAGGGATTTACATGAAAATATTTGTGCGACAACTTTTGGAAAAGCAGAACCTTAATACAGATTTGGTGTTTAATCCATTTTTCGTTTTTGAGTTATGCTGTTACACGTAAATACTCGCACGGTGCTTATTTTTAAGTCAGGGAATCAAAAAAGTTTTATTTTCTGGATCGAATTTTTGGCTTTTACTCAATACTTCCTCCACCTGCTACAGTTAAGAAGTAAAATAAAACTTGGACTTACAGTTGAGAAAAGTATAAAATATGAGAATTTAATCCAATAACAAAGAATTTCTAGGAAACAACGCAACACAATTTTTATCTGACACAAACTGTGATTTAAAGCAGACTTACTTGTTCAGTAAGATTTTATCTAATTCTTACGGGTTACAAATTCTAAAAGGTGGTTCAGAATAGAGCAGATTTATCTGGCTATTCTCAGAACGTTAAATATAGACATTTTGTCATGTAAAAACTTAAACATGTGGCACTTTATTTAAAATCCTTAATTATTTATTAAAATTAACAATAATTTAAAGTTCTACAAATTAAGGGTAGTTTGAAAGGGGGAATTTATTTTTATTTCTTCAAAATCTCCTATCACATCCTTGGAAGGGGCTGAACTTAATTATATAACTTTTCATTTTGAGTTAAAGTGCTCACAAACCACAATACACACGCATATGGATATTTTTTCTTTTCTAAAAATGCTTTCAGGAGGTCTCACAATATTTATCCGGTGAAATCTCGGCATCCAAATTTTGAGTGGAATATAATATTGGTTACCAACACTCCCCCCATAGCAGCTTTGGCCTTCGGGGTAACCTCGCCCCTCCACGTGATGACCGGACCTATTTCTCAGGTGGAGCATAGCCCGCTTATGGGTGGAGGTACCCAGAGAACGGTCCATTGCCTCCAATGATAGGGTGACAGTGAAGATGCCAGTGAGGGGAGAGGACCTACAGCTTATATCTTGGACTCCGAACCCCGTTGGACATAGGGGACACTTCAAATGTGCAAGAGGTGAAGGCGTAGATAAGGCCGACTTAAAATCGCCAATCCCAGAACAGAATCGAACTCGGGACCCTTTGCACGAGAAACGAAACGAACGAAACCACTGCGCTACCTCAGTGCCCACTCTACTAAATGTAAAAGTAGATAATAGAGAAACTCAATGTTAAGAGATGAAGCTATCACAAACCATGATTTTATAGAAATTTTTCTGGAAGTTTAGAAAACGAAAATAAAGAAGACAATGGAAAAAGGGGATGTATCTTCTCCATACATTATATCATTATGATACTGATTAAAATTTTGCTTACAATTCTTAAAACAAAAATCATTATTATATTAGAAATATCAACGCATTGATTTAAGACTAGAAGGCAAAATTTTATATAAGTATTTTGAAATGTCGCTGGTTTCTACGTAAAAGTGTTCCTGGACTGCAATAAGTTAGATTTGAAGTACCTACATTCTCCCATTCTTCCGAAAATCGAATTATAGTTATCTGTAGTAATATAAAAAGACTAAGAAAACTTCTTTCTTTGTTTATTTAAGCTTTTGTTGAAAAGCTGTACTGAAATTTGTGGAGTAAAGAAAGGGAGAGAAAGAAAGAAACAAGGAAGAAAGAAAGAAAGAAAGATAAACCAACACAAATTGTCTAAATTGAAAATTCTAAAATTTTTGAAGCCTTAAACTCGTGTTCCTTTATATGCACGATACAGATTTTCCTTCCTTACTTCCTTCATAATTTCCTTCCATCTGCTTTCTCCTTTCATCTATTCCTTTCTTTCCCTTTCTTTCTCTCTCCTTCTTTCTCTCACCTTCCTTCCTTCCTTCCCTCCTTCCCTCCCTCCTTCCTTCCATCCATCCATCCATCCATCCTTCCATCCTTCCTTCTTTCTTTCTTTCTTTCTTTCTTTCTTTCTTTCTTTCTTTCTTTCTTTCTTTCTTTCTTTCTTTCTTTCTTTCTTTCTTTCTTTCTTTCTTTCTTTCTTTCTTTCTTTCTTTCTTTCTTTCTTTCTTTCTTTCTTTCTTTCTTTCTTTCTTTCTTTCTTTCTTTCTTTCTTTCTTTCTTTCTTTCTTTCCTTCCTTCCTTCCTTCCTTCCTTCCTTCTTTCTTTCTTTCTTTCTTTCTTTCTTTCTTTCTTTCTTTCTTTCTTTCTTTCTTTCTTTCTTTCTTTATTTATTTCGTTTTTCATGACGTTCAACACCAGCTAAAGCAATGCATATACTAATCGTAAAGTACATACTTTCGATGCATAAAATTGAAATTGCAATAGTAAAGGCAATCTCTACATTTCAGTGAAGCTAATCTTTTTGAGGGGTGGTAGTTTGTTTATACATGGCATAATTATGAGAAGTTGATTAATTAATGGAAGATACTGCATCATTCCTATTTTATTTTTTCGAGGAATTCATTTCTTGCAGTGGGAATAATATTTGAAGTGTATAGAATCCATTTTCTGTCGTTTAAAATTCTTGACCATTTAAGCCTTTAAAAGTATACTATATATATATATATATATATATATATATATATATATATATATATAAATGTACCCCAAAATAAATAACAATAAAGACTATATATGAAATTTCTTTCTCCTTTTTCCCCTAAAATGTTTATTCTAAGTTAAAATTGAGTTTTAAATGTTATTATCGGAGTACATTAATGTATCCTAATATTTTGGTGAAAAAACACAAAACATTCTTTAAAACATTATTCTGGTGGATCGAGTTTCTGTTGAACTGGGACCTTTAAAAGTTTCCGAACCGAACAGTATAATTTAGGTAATGTTATTATCAATGGTTCTGTATAAATATCTTATGGAGGGGCTGGCCATAAACTGATCTTTTTTTCTCCAACTAAACAAAGTATCAACTGAATTAAAATGTACATTTTTCAACAAATGAATTTGAAAATTTCAGTGCAACATTCTTAATTAGATAGTAGAAGGCTTTTAAGATAAACCATATTAATTTTTAACGCCAGTGAGCGACAGTCCCGGAATGGTAAAGTTCGAGGGCCCCTCCTCGGAAAATGATGACTTTTCAACGACACCTCAACGCCAGTGAGCGACAGAGTCCCGGAATGGTAAAGTTCGAGGGCCCCTCCTCGGAAAATGATGACTTTTCAACGACACCTCTGTATGTGACTATATATTATTAAAGGAGAAGGCTATAAAGCTCCAGGGTTACCAACTTTGATTTTCTGGAGATTGTTATCAGAGAGTACTATTAATGTAATGACGGATAAATTTTAATGCAGTAAATGTGGAATGGAAGAACCAGCCGAAAGTTTATAAGCAGCAGAACCATATAACCGATTTCAGCTATGGTCAGTCAGGCAGTTGTCAAAACACAGATATCATAACACTGTGGGCATATCACTATGTCTCAATGTTACAGAAAATAAATACATTGACCAATACTAAAAACTAATAACATTCTTGAAAAGGATATCTGATGATTATTCTCATAGCCTTCTTTGTCATACATTTGTTTTCTGCACTCATCATGTTGTCAGCACTGATGCTAAAAATAAACGAATGCGCATTCTACGTCATCGATACGAAATAGGTAACATAGGTAATCTAATTCATAATCTATAATTTATCTATAGCTATTGATGACTAACAAATAGTGGTATATGGTATGGATGTTTAAAGAAATTTTATTTTGCTCGTAGGTTAACATTTTGCTTTTAGCTTATGTGTTATAAATAACTTATTCAACTGCAGCTTCACTTTTTGAGGTTATTACTTTTTTTCAAATTTCATTGAGGTGTTTCACGTGCAGATAAGTTTTCTGTAATCTACCTGCAGCTTATTTTTACTTGATATGATGCCTATTGAGATTATAAGAAAAGAAAGTTGGATAAGTTAAGTTCTTGTATTTGAAAATTATTTCACTTTTAGCTCAGTGTGTTTTGCAAGTCATAAATTAGTTGCTCCAACATAGAAATAACAAACACTGCTAGTGATTGACAAACGTCATACCATAGCACGCTCAGATTAGATTGAGAAGCAGCTAATTCAATTTTATAATATCCTCAATAGATCTAAATTGAGTTATATCCCAATGCTTGAAAAGTATAATTTCTCCTTCAAAAAGCTTGCGGATATGGGCAGCTTGGTTAGGCGCTGGTTTACTTATTCCAAGACAAGCTTTTGATCCGTTATTTTCAGCTAGAGTGTGTGTGTGTGTGTGTGTGTGTGTGTGTGTGTGTGTGTGTGTGTGTGTGTGTATGTGTATGTGTGTGTGTATGTGTGTGTGTGTTTCGTGAAAGTAAAGTTCGCTATTCAGTACAGTTTCGTAGTTTGATTCAATTACGTCTAAATATTGTAATTTAAGACATTATCTGAATTTGGAGATTATGTTTTCTGTATGGATGGTGCAAGTTATTTTGTCCGTCCGTCTGTCCGTGGTGCTGGCTGGCTGTATAAAGCCAGAAGATTTTTGCTGCGTGCCCACCCGTTAAGGGTTTTACCGCAGGTAGGAAATGTGAAATGTGCAGTGTTTAACGCCCGCTTTTACTACATACGACACCGCAGGCGGGACCGCAGGTAGGGTTTTTTATTTCGGGATATGTTAGGTTAGGTTCTTAGGAAGAATTTTGATGCGAGGTAACATTAATGATATGTTCCTCTGGGTGTAAGTTATTTTGTAATATGTGTGACACAAAGGTAACAGACGGGTTGGCCCCGTAGCTCAGCCGGTAGAGCAGCCTGGCGTGCGAGGGGTCCCGGGTTCGATTCCCGGCTGGGGCTGGGTTTTTCTTAAGTGGATTGCCTAGTACCAAAAATATTTTTGTGAAGGCTCCCTCTCTTAAATTGCTCTTGGTCCATGGTTCCTGATATTCCACTCCCGCCAGAATCTCTAATCACCCGGTGAGTGCCCTGGATAGATTTAGCAAATTATTATTGCGGTCATTGCCAATTGGTGAAACGTATTATTGAAACACTGGATCCTGACGATGCTAATGTAATTGATACCACTAAAACACTATTTTCTAACACTGAAACTGAAGGACAGGTAAGTTTTCATAAAGGCAAATGTTAGTTGTTTAACGGAAGAAATCACATATGTACAAGAGAAATATGCAAGTCTGGGAAGGTGTATAATTCTACTTATTGTACTGTATATTTATTTGTACAGCTTCCATTACAGTTTCACAATGACTTTAACATTAGTTTATACATCCTGTACAAATACATGAAATTGCTGACCTAAGATTTACTCACTGACTCAGGTCCTCTGGCTATAAGTCTTTGGTTTTCCTGAGCAGCTTGGTGTCATTTCTTCTTGACCTTCGCTTCTTTCAGTATTCTGTTTATTATTCCACTCCTTTTTGTATTAACCAGCTCTAGTAATGCCACTTCTCGGGTGCCGATTTTGGCAGCCCTAGTAGTTCTTTGCAAAGCAATCCATACATCTGGTCTAATTGTGTACCTATCTCTGATGTGCCCCATACTTCCATTGCATATATTGTTCTGGCTTCAACGACCGCTTCATCTCCAGCTTATGTTTACATATTCTTACCCCTGTCATCGCCGCCCTGCCGTTAGCTATCACTTTTCTGGCTTGTGCGCCCCACTCTCCACTGCTACATATCCTTATAGTCATACTCCTTTACCACTTCTACCTTTTGATCTCCTATGTACCACTCCTCTCCTTTCCTCAGTAGCGATCCTCTTTTAAATATCATTATTTTTTGCTACTCTTAATCCCCAGTCAGCGCAAAACCTATGAATTGCCTTTATTGATTTTTGTAGATCTACTACAGAAATTGCTCCTATCGTTAAATCATCCGCATACAGTAATCCAGGGATCTATTTGTTCATTATTATTGGGCAATGGGCATTGCTTTCCTTAACCCTCCCTCTTATGTCATCTATAAATAAACTGATTAGGATAGGACTCAATTTGCACCCCTGTCTCAAACCTAACTTCTGTCCAGGCTCTTCTAATAGTACATTTAGCCCACATCTTATTCTGAATTTCACTCCAATATAAATTTTCTCAATTTCATTTATAAACTTCTCGCTCACCCCTTTTCTTCTCAATTTCCGTTTTAGAGCCACCCTGTTTATCGTGTCGAAAGTTTTCTTCAATCTCCCCTTTTCCTGCACAAGTATTTATCAATTAGCGTCTTGATTATAAACACATTGATAATTCTGCTTAACAATATTGCATATTATTTAAAATGTATATGGGGAGAAGTTGGAAGAAGAGTGAAAGGCATTCCCTAATTTTGAGAACTTCACATACTGCTGCTTACCTATTGCAATAATTCTGAATAAGATAACATTTTTATATAAATTCATCTTCGTAGAACATACAGCTTCGCAAGTTTAAATTAATATTGAATTTTAATTTCAATTCTAGCTTCATAAGTTAGAAAAGTGCTGTACCCTCATACTCTGAAATGAAGACAACAATTTAAAGTATTGTATACTATTTTATTTATTTTTTTGTAATTTTATAGATAATTTTAAAAGATATTTACTTCATCAAGATTGGGACGCTAATTATAAGCACAGATAAAGATGGACGCAGGCTTGCTTGCGTGCTTTGTTGGTGTAAGTTGGCATCTGTTCAATTAGGATAGCAGTGTTTGTCAGTCTTAAGTTGGCTGCCTGCCGGTATAATGACGCAGGCAATGTTGCTAATATACCCCTATAAACAAGCTTTACATTGATGTACCAAGCTGACCGGATGGAGAATTTTTAAATTCTCGACAGTACAGCTTATGATAAATGTTTCATTAATATGCACAGCTAAAACATGAAAGCCGCATATGAATACAGTACAGAAATCCAGCTTTTAGCATCAATAAAGCAAAAGCAACTACATAATTTGGTACGTACAGTAAAACCTCTCTAAAACAGAACGCTATCGTTCCGTCATTTATTTTCCGTTTACACAGGTTTCCGTCTTGGAGAGGGTTGTGTTTGAGTACAAAGAAATTATGAAATAGTTGCACAGGTGTACAATGAAGGAATAATATAGAATGAAGTGTAAATAATAATAGACTGATATGTGTTATTTACTTTATTTTCAACTTATGTTAAATAATTGTATCTAGTTTATCGCCTAGTTTCTCTGCCTGTTTTCAATTTTCCCTTTCCAATCTGCAACTGTCAATAACATTTGCTTCACCACACACAACATTCAAAACAATGTTATGGCAATGTTTGAAATTCTCGAGCCATCCATTGGAAGCTCTGAACTTGTGTTTGTCTAATTTTTTTGCTGTCTCAAAAGTCTGGGTTTGAAGCAATTGTCCAGAATTGGGAATTCCTTAAGCGCGCACGCTAACAAACCACTCGAAAGCTACAGCACGATTTAGCTCGTCATACTCTGTAGATTTTGTAATGCGTTTCATATGTCCTTCTTTTCCTTTTAATCACTCGTCTTTAATTTTTATTTCTTCAAATTCTCATAAATCTGAGTTTTCCCCCTTTAAACAACACACTTAATCCTTTAGCTGTACATTTGTTCTTTTCGTGTACTTCAATGGCCTGAATTTTTCTTCCAGTCAAATATCTTATGTTTAGAACTCATTTTACAGAATTTGTATAAACACAGACTATATTTTTAAAAATCACTAAAGTTCACAGTTTTCTTCCACTCGTACTTGATCAGCTGTAACAAACAAACTGAGAATGAACACACTGCAAACCATTTGTACCCTTACCATGTGCGTTGAAAGAGAGTTGAGAGAGCTGATGGATTGTTTTCCCTTTTCCTCGAAGGATTACAGTTTACGACTTTATGGTTCATGGAACTCAGCTGCAAGCGCAGCCGCCCTCAAAATTATTGTACTTTTTAAAATACGTACGTTGTATGTCATTACACATACAGTTATCCGTTATTTACCCAAACGGTTCCCGAAAAATATTTCCGTTTTCACGTTAGGCAGTTTTCTGACTTAAAAAGTATAATTTTACATGGAAAATAGCTCCATTCGGAAACTTATTTTCCGTTTTTCCAGGTTTTCGGCATATAAGGAGTCCGTTTTAGGCAGGTTTTGCTGTATAGCATAAAACACCCAACACGTTTAATATTTTATACCAAATTATGTACCGGTCTCTTAAAAAATTCACATACATGACAATTATATTGTTTAAGATGTGTAGTAGTAGACATATTGTCGCGAACCCATTGTTGCGACGATGCGCGGCTGGCGCGCACAAAGAGACTGTAGCGCCGAGATAAAAGACTGCCGAAACAGATAAAGATAGATAACTGGAGGGTTCGAGCGGTAGGCCAGCAAGGATAGTGGCACCTTGACGTCCCAGTCTCGCTGATGACTGGCCACGACCTTCCTCAGATGTTCTTCTAGAGTCTAGCCTGATGAAGGAGGTCCTGGAAAGATTCCAGCGCTGCTGGAACGCTAACCATGGATTTATCTTTGGTAATAGATATATCTTAGATACGCACTGATTACTCCACGTGGAGTTAACCTATATCTGTCATTTGTGATTCCTGCGAATTCCATTGGCTGAAGTGATGCGTTCATTGGTGCCTAGCACAGATCCGAGAAGCGCGGCAGTTCCCCTTTCAGTCTAACAAGAATAATCAGTGGGTTATCGTAGATGTATCTTTTAACAAATATAAATCCATGGTAACAGTTCGAACAGCGGGACTATAACAAGACCCGCACAACACCTCTACAACCCCAGTCGGACGGCATGGTCGAGAGGTACATCAAGATCCTAGAAGAACATCTGAGGAAGGTCGTGGCCAGCCATCAGCGAGACTGGGACGTCAAGGCGCCACTATTCTTGCTGGCTTACCGCTGGTCAAAACACGAACCTTCCAGTTATCTATCTTTATCTTTTTCGGCAAGCGCTGCACTGTCTGTCTCTTTGTGCGCGCCAGCCGCGCATCGTCGCAATTGGTTCGTAACAATATTGTACTACGAATTTGGGACGTAACATTTGCAGAACTTATATTCTATAAAATACTTCACCAACGTGTACAATATGTATATTTTATTACACTTTTGCGTGGTTTTATATTTCAAAATTTAAAATGCCACATATTAAAAGTACACTGGTTTAATGGAAACAGCTGGGTAACAAAAAGGTTCCATTACTAACCTAAGTTAATATTATATGTTTAAGCTGGCTGAATCGTCTCGAAGAACATAACAGTCAACATTGACCAAAGCAGGCACATATCAACATGAATCGTCGCAGTGAATACTGGATGAATTTATGGTCCCCCAAGTCATTTGATGATGTATATGTTTCCGAAAACGTGAAGTTGGAACTAAAAGCATGGCTAGAAAAGGCTTGTTCAAGTCAATTTCGAAGCAAGACACCATTGTTGGTGTTCATTGGCCCTACTGGATCTGGAAAAACCACTCTTGTAAACTGTACCTGTAAACTGTTAAACATTTTAATTATTAGATGGGAAATTCCGCTAGATTTGGACTTCAGTGACACAACTGCTGCATATTATGAGTCACAAACCAAAAAGTTTGAAGAATTTCTAATAACATCTGCTAGGTATGATCCAGTTTTACTGGGGCCAGAAGACAGAAAAGTAATTGTAGTGGAGGACTTTCCGCAATCATTTTTTCGAAATACAGAAAAACTGTATGATATAATTAAAAACCACTGCATGAGTTCTACAACTCCAGTGATTTTCATCTGTGATGAAACTATAGAACAGAAGCTGTTCTCACAGCCATACTTGCTAGAATTAAATGCAAAACAGCTGAGGAACAAAGCGATGTCTCAAAGAGCATTACTTAAAGTTCTTAAGAGATTACAAACCTTATATCCAAATGTTGTAAATGTCAGCAATGAGTATTTAAAGGAACTATCAAAAGATGCAAATGGTGACTGTCGAAGTGCTCTTCTTACCTTATATTGCCATGTTTTTGGGACCCAAAGAGAAGAAATAGCATCTGAAAACATACTGGACTGTATCCGAAAAAGCAGACGACAAAGCAAAGCTTGCACAAAGGAGAAACAAGATAAGAAAGGACGAGACAGTGATGTGGATATCTTTCACCTTTTGGGACAAATTCTTTATCCTAAAAAGATAGACAAGCAGGACTGTGCTTCATTACCAAGCACATTTAAACATGATCCAAATGAGATAGCAGATGCAGCCCAAAGATACCCTAATGTTGTGATGTTAGCACATGAAAATTATCCTTCAACTTTTGGAGAAATTGCTGATGTTTCTGCAGCAGCTACATATTTAAGTGAGTTTGACATTCTTCATAACGAAATGTTGGACAATGGCAATGCTCAAAAAATAGCCTACACCACAATGACATATGGATTAATGGTGTCTAATAACCACGTTATTAGAAAGTGGAACACTTGGAGAAAGTCTAAACACTTTGAAGTTATTTCCGCCAGTGAAAAACTGAGACAGAAGATAAAAACTGAACTGCCTGAATATGGTATTCGTACAAGAACCCTTCTGAATGAGCTTGTACCCATTGTACGTTCATGCAATTTGGATTCGAAGATAAAGCGAAGATTTCCAAATTTTGGAGGGAAGAATGCTACATGAACAAGTTGGGTTTAAGGTTTATTTTTAATTTCTGTATTACATGTTTATTTTTAATGAGAATTTTGTGTTTTCAAGTGAAAAAATGTGTTTCCAAATTAAGAAAAAAACATTTCGAACTTAGTGATTAAGTTAACTGTTATTGTGTTTTAAATATTTCTTTAATAAAGATGTATGCAAATATTAAGCTGGGAGTTTAATTGCAGTACCATTACAATATGACAGCCCCAGATTTCCTATGCAATTTGTAACACACACATCAAAACATAAGTCCTGCGTCGACCTCTGTAGTGCAGCCTCTGGTTCTCGAGGTCGCTGGTTTAAACCCGGCGATGTCAATATTATTATTTCGTTATGTGTTTTATTTCTTAGTCATTTTTGTGTCAGTTTTCATTTTATTCATATCCTTCAATCGTGGCAAATGGTTTAGCATCTTCACATTTAAGGGTAATTTAAGGGTCTTGGGCAATGTGCAAGTACATAGTAAATAAATGATAACGAAGACAAGAACGGTTCTAAGAGTATTGCAGGGTTACTTTTTCTAAAGCGATGGAGGGAGAGAGAGAGAGAGAGAGAGAGAGAGAGAGAAAGAGAGAGAAATTTACCCAAAGATGTCCTGCTGTAGCATCAAGGTAAGGTTACCTGAAGTCGGAAAGTTCTGTTATTGTTAAAGTAGTTCGCAATGTTACCCAAAACATTTTATTTCTTTAACACTTAAGTAATTAAGGCGAAGGAAACAATTTGATAAAAAAAATCCGATATATTTCACAGGAAATGCACCCTTTAACGTCGTTCCCTGCATAAAAATATCCATATAGATAGGTGTGTTTTGGTGTGTATGTATGTGTGTGGGTCTGTATGTTTATGAACAGAATAAATGGGGGGAAAACTTAAAAGTTTAGTTAAATCTCAAACTTGTTATTTAAAAATTCATCTTCCAAGGATACGACATGATGAATGTCGAGGAAATCTTATCAGGCGAACTACTTTCATATAGAAAATGATTCGTTACGTTTAATTTTCTAAAAAGTCCCTCTAATGATTTTGATTAGTACACCGCATGTTTAAGATGTTTGCGTGCTAATGAAACCTCTATCTTATATTTACTTAAATAGTCTCTGAAGTGTTTTCCACTTTAGGAAAATATTAATATTTTGTATCACAAGAAAATATTAAAAACTACAATAATTTACTTCGTAAAAGCATAGAGCTTATTTAAATATACAACTTTTATTCAAAATACTTCATCCTGCATATTCTAAATGTAAAGAAGATGTTTGAGAGTTTACAACTTTTTCTTTTCTTCCGCAAGAGGTCATTTTACGTTTTGAATTTTCTCTTCTATGCTTGTGATGAACATTTCAACATTACATCTGCCTGATTTTCACCTGACTATCCTTGGGCGCACTCTTGTTCACATAACGTAACCCACTTCCCACTCCTTATAGTTCAGTGCTCACTGAATCTAACCTTTCGCTGTATGAACATTGCAAGCCTAGTTTGAAAGTCATGTGAATCCAACACTTCAGAGGACATGCAAGAGAACGGAACTTCAAAGTCACCCCAAAGAGACCAGGTCTTATCGCTTAAGCTTACTGTATAGCATATTCTCATTACACTTATCAGGAAATTGTTATAGAACCATTTCATTTATATAAATATTTATATAATTAGATAGAAGAACAAGGTTTTGTAATAACAGTTTGTTAAAAACAGGTAGAGAAAATGATGTGAAAGTAAGACATCAGATTTTTTATTGTGCAACAAACGATACAGTGTTTAGACGTTAAAAGATCTACTGCAAGTATTTGGAAGACATTTTTCAATTGAGTCTCAGTTTTGAGACAGATCTTGCTGTTGTTTTGAGATAGCGAACCTCCTGGGAAAAGACAGAAGAGGCAGATGATATGAAAGCAATTGTTTCCATTTCCCTTTGTTGTTTACCTTAGGGAGCAATAGCTGACAATAAGGCTTTGTGTATGGCGAATAATGGTCCATCCTGCACTAACTTGGCTCGTTGTTCTCATTCTCATCTACTAAAAGGCATCTTCACACTTGGATGTGAATTTATATGCAGCAAAGATCAGCGACATTTTTATTTTCCTGAGAGATATTTATCTTATAGGTACCTACTAATGGAATTCACAACATATTCCTTACACATGCATTATTTATAAGTTGGGCATATAGAAGAAGCATTTAAACTGGCAATGAGCAAACAAATGAAATTAATTTAAAAAAAAAACATAGCATAAATCCTAATTTTCAAATGTTATAGCCTTCAGTGTTCAGCAAAACTGAAATTAATTTTCTCCTTTTCAAGCTAAATGCAGGCATGCTTGATTAGAGTGCATTACCTTAAGAAAAGCGACCTATATCTGGTTCTATGCTCAGGTTTCAAAGTTTAATACACGTAGATCAACAAGTTTGAGGCTCCTAAGTCCATCAAATAGGACCACTTTTGCCAATCCACTTATATTCGGTTATTACAGAGCTCTAAAATTTCGAAAGTTGGTGACTAATTTTGAGCCGTGCCTTTTAGGACGCAT
The DNA here is from genome assembly GCA_030765055.1 of Mantis religiosa. Classification (NCBI taxonomy): domain Eukaryota; kingdom Metazoa; phylum Arthropoda; class Insecta; order Mantodea; family Mantidae; genus Mantis; species Mantis religiosa. Next base: position 81,141,006 of record CM060954.1, read on the forward strand.
GTCATTTAAGAGCCAAATTTTTTCCACTTTATTTAATAGCAAAGAGTTTATAAAGACTATTTCATTCATTTGTCAAGTGACTATTCCGAACTACAATTTGCTTTGAATTCGTTAGGTTACAGTAATGTAACCAATCAATTTTAACGTTTTTTTTTTTTTTCATTTTATCGCAACTGTTGACCGAGCAGTTTCGTCTGTGGCCCGCATTTGGGAGGCCCGGGTTCGATTCCCGTGGCCGACCTACCTGACCCATGGGTTTCTTCGGGGCTTTTCCCGGGTCGCTAGGTGAATGCTGGGTAGGTTAATTACATCCCCCGAATTTTCTGTACTTCCACTTCATCTCCATTATCATTTCACATCATCACTCACCTGGTGGTCTCTGTCAGGGTACAAGTGTCGGCGGGTGTCTTGGTGGTGCATGGCAGGATGATATTCTCTGAGGAAAACTACTTCCTCCTCCGGTAGGTCGGTTGCCGGACTCCGCTCCTCTGCTGGAACCATTTCGGGACCGCCAGCCAGGGAACTTTGGGGCTCGGATCGCCTGCCTGGGATGTTTGGGTTCATTGCCGTCCCGCAGTAGGGGAGCGTGTTCGTTGTCCTGGCCTATCGAGGGAAGTCTCTATCCAAGTAAACTGTAGGGACCCTTCCCTCTGTACTGTGTGGCTCCTTGGGTCGGCCGCCCTCTGTCTCCTTCACCTCGTCCTTCCTCCCGGAGATGCATAGGAACAATGGGTCCAGCATGGTGGCCTACGTATCGAATCCCTTTCGTAATGAAATCCTAATCCCAACTGTTGTGTAGTGTTGTCATTTGTATTATGCCATAGCTCGACCTTCGTATTTCGTCATTTTAGTGGAACGTGCAACTATTTTGGGTTATATTATTAAGAATTTTATTTTGTATACCTAAAATAATCAAAATAGCGTTTATATTATTACAGAGAATTGTAGAAAGACTCCTGAAAATGATCTGTTTTCTATGACAAAGGATCACTTAAGCACTGCGGTTATACTGTTGATCTTAACTGTATTGTTAAGAACTGGCAGGAAGGATTTCCGAAGTCTAGCTTGCGTATTGAAACCGCCTAACAAATATACAGACCGGCATAGCATAGCCATTCCCCTCGGTTTGTAGAATACATATAACACATAAATAAACAGTAAGAAGATATCAAACATTCGAACATTCTATTGAGTTGAAGCAATTATATACCATACAAAGGAACTATACCGAGGTATGGAAAATTCCAGAACTTATCGTTATTTCAGTAATAACCAGCAGCGAAAAGTCCTTAAGTTTTGAAATAAACATATACACAAGGTTTACTTCGAACTATTATACTCGTATTTAGGTTAGCCTGATACCTGCTTTAATCTTACCAGTTCTATAACTTCGCAGTGACTGTGTTTGGTGTACTATTCATTTCTGCCCACTTAACATTACTCACCATTTGCCTAGAAGTACTTTCAAAATAGACAAAGCGACCTTACTTACTTGCAAGTAACAATAGTCAGCTATGTACATAACAAATTGATTTGTCTTAGCAATGTATTCATGTGAGGAAAAGGAAATAATATATTTTCATATGGATAGTTTAAATGCCCATTAAACTACTTAAAGTATTTATCTATAAAAGTTTGAAAATTATTAATGAAATAAATTTTTTTGACGTAAATGAGTTTTTCAAAGTGTGCGTGTGTATGTGTGTGTGTGTCTTGTGTCTGTCTTTCTGCCATATAAATCTGGCATGTACATCTTCAGCATCTTTTTTTGCGAAACGAAGATTTTGAAGCAAATCCCTTCATTTGAAACTATTTTTACAAAGAAAATTCTTTATTATTTTTCATTTCCTGAAAAATGGCTCTGATGATTTTGGTTAAATACACATGTTAAAGCTATATTCATGACAAATGATATGTACCTAAATCTTGCATTTTGTGGGAATAGCCTTTGAATAGCCATACTCTATTTTGAATGATTTGTATAATTAGTAAACAGTAAAGCATAAACAAAATCTTACTGCACATTAAAGCATACGTAAGAAAAGTAAACCAAAGAAACCAATGTTTTTCTAGGTATCTCATTTGTTTATTTATCCGAATTCCAGTATTTGAGTTTCTGTTGAAAACTGATGTCAATTTTTTGACTCAAATAACATATGTCCACCTCGGCTGATAGTTTGGGTCAATGGTGTCAAGAGGTGAAACTCCTCACACTGGAGGTTCAGCTACAACTTCAATCCTTTACAGACGATCGTCGTTCCAGAGAATACATCAGGCATGGCATCAGCCTCGCTATACAAAGGAGGAATGCCGCCAGCATCATAGGAACTTGTAGCATTAAATTGGGTTCTCAACTACTTGTAAACTATCGTTACTTTTCTAGCTGTTTAATTCGTTTGGCATCAGATGTACTACCAATATCTCTATACCGTGATGTACTTCGTATTTGATTGAACTATACTCGGAAGTTTTGGACCGTTATTTCCCTTGATAAAGCGGCTTAGCAACCTCCATTTCGTGGAAAATATTGAAATGTACATATCTTTTATGTTGGGTTTATTATTATTATTATTATTATTATTATTATTATTATTATTATTATTATTATTATTATTATTATTATTATTATTATTATTATTATTATTATTATTATTATTATTATTATTATTATTATTATTATTATTATTATTATTATTATTATTATTATTATTATTATTATTATTATTATTATTATTATTATTATTATTATTATTATTATTATTATTATTATTATTATTATTATTATTATTATTATTATTATTATTATTATTATTATTATTATTATTATTATTATTATTATTATTATTATTATTATTATTATTATTATTATTATTATTATTATTATTATTATTATTATTATTATTATTATTATTATTATTATTATTATTATTATTATTATTATTATTATTATTATTATTATTATTATTATTATTATTATTATTATTATTATTATTATTATTATTATTATTATTATTATTATTATTATTATTATTATTATTATTATTATTATTATTATTATTATTATTATTATTATTATTATTATTATTATTATTATTATTATTATTATTATTATTATTATTATTATATTTCACACCATATTGGACCCGCCTCGGTAGCATAGATGGTAGCGTGTCTGCCTCACGTTCAAGAGATCCCGAGTTCGAATTTCGGTTAGGGTGAGTTACCTGGATAATGTTTTTTCCGGGGTTTTCCCTTATCCTGAAAGACGAAAATAACTCTAAGCCCCACGGACCCCGGACTCATTCGAGCATCATTTCATCCATTTCATTCATCATCCCTTATGACTTAACGTTGGATGACGTAAATTAAACAAAAAAAAAAAGCATATTGGCGGAATAAGACAAAAAAACCGGGTCACAAAGGTTTTATTCATTTTTGTTGCCCTTTTCATAAACGTGTGCTTTCCTCGGAGGTCTAACATATGTAAATACATATCCATTCTTTAAAATATCTATAGAACAATATATATTATATAAATTGTCTACAATAATATGACAGGAGCTCTAGGTTTTATTCATATGTATATAGTTCTGTAATTACTTCATTCATTGCACCAGTTCAACTAGTTTCACTTTGCCTCCTCGATTGGAGGATTTACACCCTCCAGAACTTACAAGTTAGTATATGGGGGCAGGTCGTGCAGAGGACCTGAGAATTCTGGATCAGAGGGGATAAACATTAGCCTAAACCCTGGCATAGAGTGAGGAAGGGAATGTTATAAAATGACGGCGAAATGGATAGGAAGGAAGAAGGAAGAGTAATTGTGGAGCAGTTAATGTAAGAACGGTGGAGGAAACCGGACAACATGGAGAAACACAACCCTGATTCCACTTTCCACCACAAATCATATGGTCCCTTGGGTGAAAGGCCAGCGCCCACTAGGACTGCCTTCTGAACAGAAATGCAGGCATTAAAGTATTTATACGGAAATGTCTTGTGAAAAATGTGTACCACGATATTCTGGAACACTAATTTAATGCACAATTTTGAAAATCACATTTTATTGGAGGTCCCTCGATGGATGTGTGAGAACAGGATGATGTATTATTGACATACTGTTGTTGGGCTGTGAAATTGTTACATAGCACTGTGCATTGAACCATACTTACATATGACGTGCGGGAATAAACTGTACATTATAAAACAAAACAAAAATAAATTAGAGACAATAGACAACTGTAATCACTTGAAATATGCGATATTTTATGCCTAGCTAGTCACTCTTTCATAGTTGATCAGCCAAATTAAGATTGCATAATTATGTTTATTTCAGAAGCTGAAGATCTAATAGCTGAAGGATATGATTGTTTATGAATTTAATTGAAATACGCCCTTTTGAGTTTTGATAATTCAAAGTAAAAGCTTGTGTTTTTTCATCCTTAAACTTTGATGAGTCTTCTTCGTTTAGATGCCCGTCCTGCATGATCTCTAACGATCTGTTTTGCAGTGATAATAAATATACATGCCACCTTTAAATAATTCAGTATTCATATGACATTGATAATTTTTGTTTCCCCTTCTACAGACAGTAAGTAGGGCAATTCCATACAAAATTTCGATGCCTTGACTTCATCGCAAATAATTGTTTTTAGACTTCCTGAATGAAAAAAACGTGCGTATGAACAGCAAAACTCAAAGCGAAAGGTCAGTCAAATACCAAACTTGGTATTTAACCCTTTATAGGATAGTTATAAGTATAAATACCACATAACACAAAGTTGGTGAAAACCACAGCAATGTAAAGAATTTGATCTTTAACAGCTTTATGCAACATCACCTGCATAGTGACAATTTTGGCAGCGCTGTGGATACTTGAAGGTGGTACTCTTTCCGACCACTGTACATAGGAGGCGTGTCCTTCGTACGTTTTTCGCAATAAATGGTTTTGTAACTCCCGTTTTTTGTTGTTTTATATCGAAATTTATATAACTGAATGCATGCATGATATGTATTTATGCAAGTAAACCATTTTTACGCAACTTATATTAATATTTATGTGAACTAAATCAATAAAAACCAAACAACGCTGAATAAATCATACAAGCTTCACTTTCCGTGCAAGATATGTCCATCACTTTTAGAGATATTGTATGAAAATTATATATTTTTAAAGCATTAGCGTTATGTTACAGTTAATTTTGGAGTTTATACTGACAGTGGGTTAGTTTAGTTATTTTATGTCGTAGTGGACAGTCATAATCTCAAAAACACATTTTTTTCTCAAGCATGGATGAAATAATATCATACAAACAACTTGAATCTATGACTGATGAAGTGTTCATTACATTTTTAAACTCAATTGACGAAGGTTAGGCTACTGATTCTGATTTTGTTGATAATTCAGATGCAGATGGTGCATTACCATTCACCATAGCCTACGCTGGGAACTTACACTCCTACAAAAGTAAAATGTGTTCCACTAGCTTCCCCCAAGATTGTCATATCCAAAACAAAATTTGTCAGAAAAACGTTTGGCAAATCAGAAGGTAATGTGGCTAGCCAAAATAGGAGCTCATTTGCCAAAGAAAAGAATACCTAGAAGATTGCAGTACGAGAAAGCAACAAAAGCATAGCAGGGTAATGTGCAAGAAATGTAGGGCTGTCATCTGCATTAAATGTTTAGCATGTTTTGCATTTAAAATAATGTAAAATGGGGTTAGTTAGAAAGACAGTCTTCCAAATTTCGCAATTCATATACCCAAGAAGAAGCTTTTTGATAATCTTAGTATGCTGTATCACATAATTATGAATATCAATCTGTTATGCATCAAAGAATAAGTTTAATAAAACGTCTTAATATGTTTATTTAACTCAGTTTTGAAGTATTATTAAGTGGTAGAGGTTTTAGGTCAGAAGGAACAGATAGATGGTAGCCATAACTACCACCACATTTTGTATATTTTATCCTCAACAATCCAAGTTTACTGTTATGTTGATTCATTGACCTTATGAATTGGTATGACCATAAAATATTGTTTTTTTTTTTTTTTATTTTCGTCCTCCAACATTTAGTCATATCGGACGATGAATGAAAATGGGTGAAATGATGCTCAATGCGTCCGGGGTCCATGGAGCTTAGAGTTACCCGACATTCGTCTTTCAGGATAAGGAAAAAAACCGGAAAAAATTTTATCCAGGTAACTCACCCTGACAGAGATTCGAACTCTGGACCTCTTGAACGTGAGGCAGACATGCTATCATCTACGCTACCGAGGCGGGCATGTATTTATAGACATTTTAGTTTTGTCCTATAAGTTTTGTCCTTGAATAAGTTATTTTCCAAAGTTGCCCTAAATGGTAAAGAAATAATAAAATAAAGCAGGCGAACTACTTCTTGAAGCACCAGTAAGACATGTGTACTAAATTCCTTGGATATTTTGAAACCGTCAGAATGTACATGCAGTGTTTTGACGTGCTGAAGAGCCTAATTGGCGCCATGAAATGCTAGCTGTCTGCCCAACAGTTATACTTTGCTAATTGTTTTACTCTGCAGCACACGTCAGTGTTTACCTTCGCAGATGTCAAGGTGCTTCCACACGGAAGTGTTTTGTTTAAAGCAACATACTCAAATGCTCACTTTGTTAAACTATCCTCTTTAAAACAATGCTCCTCAGAAACTAATACTGGCTTGATTCAGATACACATAATTCTATACATACAACAATACGAAATTATTCTGACCATTTACCAATATGTTACACTATCTACACCATACTTCAGTTCATTTTAAAGTGTTTCCCTCCCCAAAAAAGTCTTCTGCACACATTGGGGTTATTGCTGACACAGACATTTCAAAATCAAATAAGCGTTACTGTACCTTTTACATATATTTTCAAACTGAGTGTCCACGTCCATAGAAAAATATACATATTTAAAAGTAAAGTTTCTGGGTATTTATAAATATAATTGGGGCGCCGGGGTAGCGCAATAGTTTCGTTTGAAGTCGACCCTATCCGTGCCTTCACTACTGCATAGCTCATGTGAAGTGTCCCCTATACCCAACGTTGTTCGAGTCCACTGTATAAACTGTAGGTCCTCTCGCCTCACAGTCATCTTCGCTATCACCTTATCATTGGAGGTAATGGCCACCGCCCTCTAGGTATCTTCACCTGAGAAATAGGTCCAGCCATTCGGGGCCAGGTTACCCTGAGGGCCGTGGTTGCCATATGGGGAGTATTGGTATACAAATATAAATATAATTGTATTGATAAATTACGTAAGAATAATCAGAAAAGTCTTCAAACTCGAAGTTCTTACATGTTAGCTTAACTTTCAGGTACGTACTTTCTGGTGTGCTTTAAGTACTCGTTGTAGCATTGAATAACTTTTGATAAATCCCAATAGCAAAGGCCACCACTGTTTCGTTTAAGTGGGTATAAAATAACTTATCCTGCAAGATGTCGGGAATAGAACAAAAAGACGCCAGAAGTGCTATGTTAAGTAGGGATGGACGACGCCATCTAGATATTTGATTATTATTAGTCAAACCGAATTAAAAGAATGGAGTTGAAGCTTTGATATTTGTCAAAAGGGCGGAGAGCCTAATGAACTTTTCAAGCGATTAGTGATTTATACGAGATTATCGTAGTTCACACCCGATATAAGGTTTAGTTCGTTTTTATATATTTTCTAATAAATTATCATACTTCATTTCCAAAATAATTGTAAAAAAACTATAAATAACATAGCATTCCACAAAATTGCCGTTTTAATCTAATTTTGGATACATTTTGTGATACGAAAAGAATTTTAATTCACACAAAATTTGTTACAATGGAGTCTACTGTTGTCATTTTACACATTATTAATTACTGAACTCAAAGCCGTAATATGACTACCTACAGGAGATAAATAAGTATTTGATAGTCTGAGCAAATGTTTGAAGTTAATCAAATTGTAGGTATCTGTAAAAGCTATTTACTATTCTTCTGTAGAATATCGAGGGATTGAAGTAAATTCTTCGAAAACACTTCTCTGAACACAACCGAGATAGAAGCAAGATAATAAATGGTACAGTTCGATGGTGCAGCGATTAATTATGAAAAGAGATATATACAGCTTTCGTTACTTCATTTTACTGGACTGAAATGGTTTTTTTCTGTGCTTCACAGTTAAAAACAAAAGCAATATATATCGGCGCACTTCAATGTGATGTGGCTACATTTTTTGCTGTGCTTTTAGCTAACATAAAATATCAACTAGGCATATGATTCAGATTACAATTATTTTAATCTAATTTTTAGGATTGTTTATACTTTAAAACACCTTTCTGACAGTAGAGGTAAGCATGATGATCCAGAACACAAAATGAATAAAAGCAAAATAAGACAGCAAAGAACTTCATTTTCTTTAATTAAATCTAAGAATAGTAAAGTGCACCTATATGAGATAATAATGATCATGGTAATAATAATAGTAACAACACAAACATATCTTTACATTTAAACCTTTCATAATAAATTATTATTATTTAATATTTAATATTATTTAATATTGTTACGATCATTAGTTTAACCAAATAATTAGGGAGTGGATTTTTATGTGGTAGAAAAGGCCAAAATACTCATTTTATATGGTAAAATGCTACAAACGCTCGTATTTCGTAAAATAAATCAAAATATTTAGCAAAAGTATTAGCATATTCACTTAAATTCATAGAAATGAGAGAAAGTTATTAATTTAATATTGTTGAGGTATTCATCACCCGTACATGGATAGCAGCTCCTATCTGATACCCGTGGACACCTTTTCTCCAAATTTTCCATCACGAATGCGGGCCGTTTGTCTCTAAATGGTGCTTTATATTGTGAAAAAGATCTTTTCACACAACCGGATGTCACACAAAGGGATGCCACTAACATTTACCTACACACACTCTAAATGACCTATGTACTTGTTTACTTTCCATGACTTGAGTCATTCTACACAGTTGTTTAAAAACATTTCTTTTTCTCAAATTTTTAATGGCAATAAATTAGTTCATTTCAACAATCCGAACCTCCTTAAGTGTTTCATCCAACAGATTTATTTAAGTTTCTGTGGAGTCACACCAAAGGTTTAAATATGTAGATATGAACGACAATTAAATTTTAAATGACAATCATTCAATGAAGCCTGAACTATTTCAATAAATGACGTATCATTTTTGTCTAACTCATTTATAACAGTTGCAAAACATTCAAAATTTGTGCCATAGTACAAAAATGCGCTTAGCCACGTGATTGGCAAAATAAAACTTTGCTCCATTAAATTCGTCTACGTATTCCTGAAGACGGGATTTAGCACTTGATTTAACTTTCGGCATGTTTTCAAGAAGGACATATACTCAAATCATTTATTAAGAAGAATTGCAGAAGAAGTTATACAGATGTTAAATATAATATATAGAGAGCAGATGAGGATTAACCCGAGGGGAGGAGCGGGGCAGCGGGTTTATTTATGGTGGCCTAATATATTCTATTACCTTAGGCACCATGATATGGTGAATATTTTCTGACTCTTGTGGTGCAATGCAAGTCATACGTAAATATATCGAATATATGTAAAATATCACAGATTTAAAATTCTGCAGGACAAATAATAGAAAAAAAAAATCAAAGATTAATTCAAATTTATCTGTGAAGGAGAGATTATGTATCTGAACATTTATATTTATTTTTTTCTTCAAAATAGGCATTTTTATGTGAAATAGGATTTGCTATATATGCTCATGATCCTTTATTTAGAGTTTTCTTCTCTTTGTGGGCATGTATGTGTTTGCAATAAAAAAGAACTATCGACAATATATTTATTTTAATATTTCTATAACATTCTTTTTTATCTTTGTCAAAATGTTAAATTGAAGCGCCTCGCTATATGAAAGTTCCGACTGTTTACAATTCTGTGTAGATCACAGTGTTTAAAACATTCTTACTTGATTGTTCTTTTATTCTTTTATTTTTCATTTTTCTCCTTCCCTTGCCCCAGGACCCGAAGAAACCAAGAAGAATTTTTGGAAACTTAGAGGTGGCAAACGGGATTTACTTATTTGGCCTGGAACGAGGGATTTGGTAACGCTTCTTGCGTGAATGTTCACCGTTCCTGAGCATTCTGAAGCTACAGGGTATTTGTTCAATCGGACAAGAGTTTATCTTCTCGGTACCATTCTCTATTAGGGAAATGGAAAACGACAATCAGCTTGTTGTTCTAGATTATGAAACAGACGACTTTCAGAGTAGTTGAACCACGAGGGAGGCGTGTGGCTCTTGGAAATCAAAGAAATTCAACGACCAACTGATAGAAGAAGCACGTTGCAAGAGCCAAGAGCGAGAACAAGTCGTGCGGGTGCTCCCGGACGGTGGGTAGAGCGCCACGGTACCTACCCGCTGAGCGGATTCACCCGTGCGGTCTTAAAGAGTTTGTCATTTCTCCAAAGCTTGGATGTCGTTGTTGACTGAAGGACCTGATTCGACCTCTGCTAGTGCTCCTGGCGGCGGGGTTAGCTTCCAAGGAGGCCAGTGCCCTGAACCGCCACGCTGTTGGCGGCCTGCGTTGTAGTGTCCGTCCAGCGTGGTGGGGCCAGGAGCGAGAGGTCGAGATGTTGGGGACCGTTTAGGTTATGGTTCTCCACTAGGTCACACCGGGGGACCCGGCTGCCGGGGGTCAGCCGGCGGGCCAGATCCAGCCCCAGTGTGGCCGGGACAGAGTGTAGAATTGAGGGAATGAGAGGCTGGTCTCACCACCCAAGGGCGTCCTTGGGGAGGCGGTAGCTCTTTCTCCTCCTGGGTACGCGATGGTCATACTGCCCTAGTGTGTTCACTAGGTGGTTGGGATGGGATGTAATCCTGGCATACAATGTGCGCGAGCGTTCACGCACAACGTCCTCAACGTAAGGTATGCCAGAATGGGTGTGTAGAATGTATGAAGGAAACATACGTTCGGTACCGTAGATCATCCTAAGCGCCCTGTTCTGCACGGCTTGCAGTCTGCGGATGGTGGTACGAGCCACCGATCCCCAGACCTCGCATCCATACAGGATCAGGGGCGGGATGATCGCACGGTACACCCGTAGTTTCAGGCGGGTGGGCATGGTCGAACGGAATATAGGGTACAACTGCCTAAGCGCTGCATGACCGAGGCTGATCTTTTCACGGGGGGGTGAATGTGAGGCCGCGGTCCAGTCGGACACCCAGGTATTTGGCAGTCCGGACCCAAGGGATCCTTCTCTGCCTTAACCGCAGTTCTCCTTCCGGGCGCCAGCGGAGGACCTTCCCTAGCAGAAGGGCAGAGCTCTTCTGTGGGCTGATGGCCATCCTCCACCTTTCACTCCACGTGCCTATGGCTCGGAGTGATCGTTGCAGCGGAGGGAGGCAGTAGCGGACGTTTTTGTTCTGGGCCAAGATGAGGACGTCGTCAGCATATTGGCACAGAACAGTGCGAGGCTCTGTGGGGAAGTCAGACATGTAGGCAGCAAAGAGTAACGGCGACAACACACTGCCTTCCGGGACTCCCGCCGCTATGGGTCTGACGGAGGAGAGTTTGCCTTCGACCCGCACCCTGAAGGTTCGATCCCGGAGGAAACTACTGATCAGGGTGAGGTATGGGGAGGGGAGTTGTGCTTCCTTGAGCTTGTATAACAGTCCCTGGTGGCACGTTGTGGCGAAGGCCTTGTCCACGTCCAGAAACACCGCGACGGTTTTGAGGTTGTCCTGGAAGCCCAGGGCAGCCTTTTCTACCAATCGCAGTAGCTGCAGAGTCGTGGAGTGGCCCCGACGGAAACCGAACTGGTGATCCGGTAGGAGGTGCCTTTCCTCGAAGAGAGGAGTCAGGCGGGCCACGAGCAATTGCTCAAAGACCTTTGAGACGATTGAGAGAATACTTATGGACCGGTAGCTGGAAGGGAAGAGTGGATCCTTGCCGGGCTTCAGAATGCAGACCACCCTCGCCTCTTTCCAACAAGTTGGGAAGTGGCGGAGGTAAAGGCATGCATTGTAAATCCGCGTCAGCTGGATCACAGCTCTTTTGGGAAGGTTACGGAGCATGAGTGCCGTGACACCATCATGCCCCGGGGATTTGTTAGGTTTGAGGCTACGGATTTGGGCTGCCACCTGTTTGGGGGTGGCAATGGGAATGTGGATCATGTCGCGTGGGGGAGGGGGGGTCCTCGTAGAGGTATTCCACCGCCTCCTCCACGAGTTCGGTGAACTCGTCGTCTTGCGGGTCTTCCCGTGGCTCAAATTGAGACTCTAGATAGTCTGCGAAGCTTGTGGCCTTCTCTTGGGGCTCAAAGGCGAGGCGCCCTCGAGTGCCATGGAGAGGATGCTGATATTGACTTTTGTCCTTCCGTAAGGAACGGATAATCCGCCATGGATGCTTCTCCGTGAGGTCAACCCGCTTCATTGTTGCCTCCCAGGTCGCAGAGTGGTAGGCACGAAGCAGCCTTCTGGCCAGGGATTTGAACCTCTGGTAGACTGCCTGTATCCTAGGGTGGCGGAAGCGCTGCCATAGCTTCCGGACAGTTGCTTTGGCTTTAAGCAGCTGCCGGAGCTCATTTGGAATGGTCATGGGGTTGTGGTGGTTTGAGGGAATGCGGTATGTGTGGGAACGTACCACATTTACGATGTGTTGTGAGAACTCAGAGGCTGCCACTTCCAGCGCATCGATGGAGTCGATACGTGGTCGCGGGTCTACTGACTGGTTCAGGTTTAGGACGGCTGCATCCCAGTCGACCTCGTATTTCCAGTCTGGGTTTAACAGAGCTGGCATGTCAACGCTAGAGTCCACCAGGACCGGGTCATAGTCGGAGTCCAGTTCGTTGACTGCCGAGAGGTCTAGATGATGATGACGTTGATATCTGCGGCTTAAATCCCTCCAGGGCTGTTTCTCGGACTGAGGAACCCCCCCAACAAGCTTTCTTCAGTACTCATGACTGGCAAATGCCGGGTGGGAGTACTCTAAACTTGGTTTTAGAAGATTTCCTTTGCCAAGTATTATTTCATGCAGTATTCCTCTCTAATTTTTAGCATTTTCTGTAAGTGGATAAAGCAAAATCTGTAGGTACTTTATAATGCACAGTGCTTTGGATATATATAAACTCAACTGTTTCCTTTTATTATTTTGGGGAACCCACTGTGTAGTCTGTCCTGCGCCGTGGCGTAGCGAGCTAAGGCAGCATGCCACGGAAAGCGGCCCGGGTTCGATCCCACCCATGGGGTGCGGATTTTAAGTCTCGGGTATAGGACCGGTGCCCTCTTAGCACCGTGTGGAAAGTGAGGAGCTTACAGTCTGATTTTTAAAAGAAGATACGTGAAGGTCATCAAGCAAGGGACGCGAAGGCTAAGAGGGGAATGTCGTTGCTATGGTAATGTAAACAAAGGTTGCCAGATTGGTTACACTGGTGAATCACATACTCTGATATCTCGAACCCTTGTTTATGTTTGAAGTGTTGAGAGGATAAAGAAAGGGGATATCTGCGTTACTTGCTGCCTGCTGTTGGGCGACATTGTGAAACCTTACAGATGACCTTCACGCATCTTCTTTTAAATATCAGATAGGTAAGCGGCCCTGGTCACGAAAACTAACGTTCCTGCTGGAGGATGTCGAGATGCTGTCCACATCTCTTCCCCATATCGGTTTGATGATCGCCCACCTCTGCCGTGCATAGGTGGACATTAGGCCGGCAGTCGGGTCAGCCGGCAGTCGGCATGAGGGCCTTGGCCCTCTTAGGGCTGTCGCGCCAGGGGTTTTGTTTTGTTAGATATGACAACTTCCCTGTTTCATTATTCACCTATTCAATTTTACTAAAAGTGAAAGACGGCGAACGATACCATAAGCTCCATGTGATCATCTAATACATAGTTGGGGCGTCCTAATGAACCGCAGTGACACTTTGGTACTCGCACTATATATACAAATATAAAACTTATTATACATATTATACATATATATTATACATGTATAAAACAGGACACAAGATGAAATATACTTTAAATTCCTTTATTGTCACCAAAATAGTCTAATTCTAACTTAGAATCACCTCCAATCTCAACACGTCCCTTTAAAGTCTCTTCGTGTCTTTAGCACGCACTTACTATTAGTAATCTCTCTGACATACGCACAAGTTTACTTTTTACATGGAGCTGCACGCCAACACTGAACACAACTCCAATATTCGCCTTCAAATTGCTTCATTACACTGTTCACACTGCTCGCCGACTCCTCACCATGAAGCTGCACTCGAAACTCAACTCAATTTATTGACAGTTGAAACTCGAAACAATACTCTGCTAGCTCTCACGTTGGTTTTATATACCATGTCGGTATATTCAAGATATATTTCTGTCTGGAAATGATTAAAAGTTAATTAATTCATTAATTAATACTTATTTACGTGTAAGGTACATGTAATATAGTCTTAAGGTTTTCTATTTGTATCAATTGATACATAAAATGGGAGTATATACAAAAAATGCTGCTAATACCTATAACTGCAGTAGAGTTTCCTCTAAATCTTAAACAGGCCGAAACCTTCTAGAGCACATTGTTTCTGAGACACACTTTTAATCAGCCTTCAAAACAGAAATACCAGGTTTTCTGAATTGAAAATTGTCATTGTATAGGAACCATGACACCTTGTCCTAATTTCAAATAAACTGTGCAAACACTAACACTATAATATTACTTTCATTCGAAGGAGAAGCTTATTAAAGCCAAGTGACGCAATTTTAGAACGAGAGTAAAACAGGTTTATAATCAGCCGATGACAAGTGAAAATTAATGGCTGTTTTACCTGTGTTTTATTGCAGAAACGTGTTGTGTAGTTCCTCAGTCACGAAGACAAAGACAAAGCGAGTTTGAATGATATTAATTTTAACCGGTTATTTATTCTGGTTAGTCTCATTGCGAAATTGGCTAGAAATGACGTCACTATTGAATTTTCTTACGTTATCAACGAAACAGTTTATCTGAAAACTGCTTAGAGGTTGAGGATTGACTTTGTAACTATGAGAAAATTCGGAAGGAGGCACTTAGCACCTCGACCTACGAAGATGTTTTTGTGCCTATGTCCTGCGAGGAGGGAAGAGTTGAGAGAATACTAAGGGCAGACGCATCTAAGAAGATTTGACAGCTGAGGGCAGGAAATGACATGGCTATTTTCAATAATTAATAAATATATACAGTGAAAAAGAGAGAGCGAAGAAAAGAATATTAATTTAATGCGGTAATAAGATTAAAAGATGCAGGCTCTTCGTCTAAAAGTGTTTTAAATTGAATATTAACTATGTTATACAATTTCTGTAGCTCACAGAATTAGTTTAACTCAACCTTAGTCGGATTAACTCGTTATAGGATCTATGAATGGAGACGCAGGTTTGATTTGGGATAGAGAAACATTTTGAAAAGCCTCGAATGGATCCGCATGCCTTACAATATGTAGATCATTAAAAATTTATGCTAAATACGGACGCAATTTCTAATACACTACGTGAACCAATCGTTGATATAGTTTGGAAAGATAATTCACCATCATAATTGTGAAAATTAATTATTTCCTTTTCTTCTGATGTAAAATCCATGAAATGTTTGTAGATATGCGATTTGTGAGTACAGTAGAACCTCGTTTATCCGCATTAACTGGGACCAGGGCCAATCCGAGTTAACCAAAATCCAGGTTATCCAGACAATGATGAAAAGACATTAAAAGTGCCATGTAAAACATTATCGAACTATTTTTAATGGAGTGTATAAGTTACTATTCACACGCTTTCACCTAAAACAGATACACTGTATGTACTGTAACAGCTTACGCATTTTCACTGTAAACAATATAGCTACAAACTAGTCGATAGTAAAATATGCAGTGAGCTTCTCTGTCTCAGTTTTGCTTACCACTTAGGAGCAGCGCGATCTCGCATCCGCTTAACATTAGAAGTTCATTTGGCAAAGTTTCCGCTTGACTCTCGAAATAAAGCATCAGTGTATCTATGTTTGCTGCTGCTAACTACAGCTGCTTCATTAATACTGCCTGAATCTGGATAACTTTAATTTTCAATAACAGTACATTATGCATTAATGTCTTCCTCTGTAATTGGTGCATAATCAATGTCTTCTTCATCAACATTGGAACAGCCATTAATATTTTTAAAAATGTTTATAAATATTTTTCTACACTTTTTTTATTTAGTCTTGCTTTCTGGCAGATCACACACAGCCGAACACAACTTTTTCCATGACTTTATCAAAGTTTCTCTTCCCACCTGGTCCCAAGCAGGTAGGCTGAATGCAATGAATGCGCTCTCTGGCAAAAGTAATGTAATTCGATAATGTACCTATTGAGGATAAGTTTCTTCCGGAGTTTCCCCTTATCCTTCAACACGAATGTCAGGTAGCTCTAAGCTCCATGGACCCCGGACTCATTTTAGCATCATTTCACCAATTTCATTCATCATCCGATATGACTTAACGTTGGAGGACGTAAATTAAATAATAATAATAATAATAATAATAATGATGATGATGATGATGATGATGATGATGATGATGATGATGATGATGATGATGATGATGATGATGATGATGATGATAATAATAATAATAATAATAATAATAATAATAATAATAATAATAATAATAATAATAATAATAATAATAATCGTCTGTAGTGAAAACCTAAAATCTTTTTCCTTGTCAAATAAGATGCCTAATGGAGCTCTTTAGCTTTTTTGAGGTTAGTGTTGAATTTGTTTACTCTATCTCTCACGGGGTCATCCAGTATTTGCTACAATTATTACGGGTAAGTGTCTGAGGAAGTGAAATTACACTTATGAATAGGAACATTTAGTCCAGTATTTTAATTTTCAAACAGAAGAAGGACGATATGAACAAATTAAAACAGATGAAAAAGTGATGAAATGAAACCGATAAGAAGACAAAAAAATTTTGATCAAAATTCAAAACATTTTTGCCTCGGATTGTTTACTCACTACATCACTGAAACTAATCATCGTAACAGTAACCATAACCCCGGACTGACTTCACCTGCGGCTGACCTGCACACTGCTACACCTTTACAGTCGCACCGCATGACGGCAGTCCATAGCCCTGTGTGTACATGTGCGTGAAAGTGCGGCAAGTTGACCCTGACATAAGCATATAAAATAAAAAATAAGTGTGTATTCCGCTGCGCTGGTTGGTCGCACTGAAATGGTGAAAGACCACCATTGAATTGGCATCCTTCCTACAGTTGCCGCGATGGATTGACAGTGCAAACACTTTCATATGTTTGGGCTCTCGTAAAGTTCGGTCACTGTCATTTCTGTAATAAGTGAATTTTATGTGCACTGGAGGATAACTATGATTACGGCGTAGACATTGTTTACATCATTACAATACTCATTAAGTGGTAAGTCTTGACAAATTTATTTCTTTGTAGTCAGCTGATTCTTCCCATTTTATTTTATTTTATATACTGATCTGTAAAATGTTTATAGACCACACCCACAATTGCGTAAACTTTGGATATTTGGTACCATCTTAAAACTTAAGCAAGGCTTCCCCCCTTTAACAAATCTGAAAGACGACAGTCACGTGGTTTCTCTACACACTATTTAACACTTCACATGCATTTTTATATGTTATATTTATTAAAAGTGATTCCTGTATCAGATATACCTCGTATTACCAGTACATTTTATCTGGAAGTTGTTGCAAATTCAGAACTTGCAGAAATGTTGTTTAAATGCTTGTCGGAGACATGGGGAACTACAACCAGAGGTTACAGATACAAACTTTTGAGAAAGAAAATATGAAAGAAGTATAGGAAACCTCCAATCATCTTCAGCCACGTGACATATGCACATTTAAAATATATCGACAGCATGTAATATTTAAAAACAAACTCAGTAATACTTTACCAGCTTTCCAATTTCTGGATTTATCTATTCTGGTTTGCCAATTACACAAGAAATATAATCAGAATGAAAGCAACTTCATCGGCATTCACAGAAAATTGAAATTATGCATTTTATTATTCCTGTCAGTATGTCAAACTTATTTTAGTAAAAATCATTAGAAGAGTGGTTGAGAAAATTTCAAAATAGGGATTGGTTTGGAGTGGGAGGAATTCCGTCGTACTCTGAAAAATATAGGAACTTGTTTGAATTAAATTGCTTACTATTCACTTATTCACTCTCTCATTCATAATATCACGAATTAATGCAGCATTCATTTCACAAACATTTAATTCGATATTAAACAAAAACACTCGTTAACTCTCTGAAATAACTGAATAAAACGGTTTTATTAATAACAATTGTATTTGTACCCTTCCATTGACACAAACATGGACAAGGTATACTTTTGGGGTGGAGGGTTCATGGGACCTCAAAAGGTGCATTTCAGCAACAATTTTGATAAGAACTTTTTGTTTGCAATGCAATCGTTGGTGACTGGAAGAGAAATAGGAAGGTTAAGGCTTTCGAGGTACAGAATAGATTTTAAGTTTCCCTTCATTAGAGAGAGACGTGGACCTATGTTGTATGGCAAATTAAATTTTAGAAAATAATTAATGGTTATCATAATAACATTAATTATAAACCTGGGTTACTTCTGCCCTGAGCTACATGGAATGATTATTTTTGGGAATTTCAATTTTATTTGTTATCCAACATAGAGACATAAAATTACTTTGTTTTTATAAAATCGCACTCAATAATTAATCAGCGTTCCGTGTACCTTTGCGTATAAGGACTACTTTGTATTCATTTTCTTCAAAAGCTTAACTTACCGTAAATCTTTTCTAATTTGAGTTATTAATATATCGTTACAAACTATCCATTTAAATAACTTATCACTGCTCTCGTGTAAACAGTTTTCCTTTTAAAACAACTTCAACACAAATATATTCCAGAGATGGAAGGAGTATTCCGATGTGAAGGTAATTACTTGATCATCAGGTACAAAAATGTGATGCATATTTAAAACGCACCCTGTCAATCTATTATCACGTGCTCTACATATAAATTAACTAGTGCATGTGACAGCGAGAATCCTTGTAAATCCCGGACAGGGAGAGGGACAAATCGATTATGTGCTTGGTTGGTGTAGATTCTTTCGAGAAGTCTTTCTTTTTAGTTTTTATTAACATTTAGTAAATGGACATACTAAGGAAGTGGTTTACCAATTACAAAATAACAAAAATATGGTTAACGTGCTTAAATAATAAACTCATTTAGAGTTTCATAATGATAGGTTAATATTCAGTATCGGAATATTACGTTTAAACGTTAAAGAAAAACAAATTGCGAGTGGAAACAGTAGTAAATGAATGGAGATCGGCATTTGGGTATCTGTTTGGTGTCTTTCCTAATTTGGAATCGCAGGCTTTGTATATATAAATACCTGTTTTACTGAAGTAAAATATCTAATGTTTAGTACCTTTAACTGCCCTTTTCATAGCATGTATCATTTTGTAACTTAAGGACTTATTCTGGCTTGCTTTGAGAACTATTATCAATAATTTTACGTATCGTAATTTCATTATTTTTAATTATTGGAGATTATTTATTAATGTTAATTACAAATATGACGTTCACCTTAGTATCGCAATAATATTTCGTACTTTGAGCCAGTCAGTCATTGTTGACAACAATATCTGAGGAAGCCTGTTATATCGCCACTCCTTTCCTAATGTAAGCAGTTGCATGGTTTCGTCTAGTAATAAAATAGTGTCTACTTAACTTTGTTCATTAATACGATGGCTTATTGTTTTCTACTTCTAAGCGAAAACACACTACTGACTAGATTTGTGGCTAGCAAACGTAGCAATAGCCTGTTCATCATAATACATAATAGACTCAATAATTAAGAGCGACTGGATGAAATCCAGCAGATCCGTGGTTCGAATGCCGGCCATGGCATTGAATTTTTCAGGTGGACCCTATCTATTTTCAATGTGAATAAGCTGGAGCATTGCTCCAGTTCACTAGGGGTAAAGTCACCTGATTAAATTTATGCGGGTAGGCCATAAATTGTCCATTGACCTCTTTGGCGTTAAACCCACTTTCTTTGGTGCCCCTCGAATACACATTTCCCACGCCATGACAGATGTTCCAGTCTCTTATTTCCTTTCTCTTTTCCTTATCGTGACACAGGAGGTGAACCGCCTCAACTGGGTGTCGTAGCCGTCGTTTTTTCGGTATAAGTGGATTACGTAAGTATTAGCCAGTCTCATGCAAGGCCACTTGTTGCCCAAGATCAAGGAGGTTTTTTTAGTTCACATCGCATCTGCACAGACCCTGTGACTGATGCATGCACATGCTGTTTATAATACGTCGGTCTTTGACTCGACTGCCCACACCCATTGCATCATAAACATTGTTTATTTCCTTTATGCCTTGTTGAAGTTGACCGATTTCCTTATTAGTTTTTTGGGCTTGCGCATAATAATTCCTTAGAGCAACATTTGCATTTAATAAGGTTGTGTACATAGTTTCGTTCTTATAGTTCTGAACTAAAGCATTTAAAATTATAAATTGCATTGCAATCGGAGTAGTAGGTGTCAAACATCAAACTTCTTCCAGGATGCAGAACACTTCGATTTAAGTTTGATACATTTTAAACAGAAATCAATACAAACTAAATCTATTAACACATTTATTTTAATTCAAGTAACATTTGTTGCTCAATTACTGAAAGTATTTGCCCGCCTTGGTAGCGTAGATTTTAGCATGTCTACCTCACGTTCAAGAGATCCCGAGTTCGAATCTCGGTTAGGGTGAGTTACCTGAATAAGGTTTTTCCAGGGTTTCCCTTATCCTGATAGACGAATGTCGGGTAGCTCTAAGCTCCATGGACACCGGACTCATTTGAGCATCATTTCACCAATTTCATTCATCATCCGATATGACTTAACGTTGGAGGACGTAACATACAAAAAAAAAAAAAAAAAGGAAAAAAAAACTGAAGGTATTTAACAAATATTCAAAGAATCATCGTTACTCAATTGCTATAAAAATTTTCAAAAAAACTGAAGAATTGTATGAACTGCCCTTGCGGGAGAGTGTTGGCTTACCAGATCCAAAGTCCCGGATTCAATTCCTGGCTGGAGTGGAAAATTTTTATTTAATAAGAATAATTCCCAATCCCTCACAGAGTCTGGAAGTATAAAATAATGTGAGTGTGTTGAAACTGCTGAAGTATGGTCTCGGGCCGAAGTTATTTATTAAATTTCAGAAGTATCACTATGAAGTCAAAGAAGAGTTAAAATGTTAAGGTAACGTGATGGATTGTAAATATAGTTATTAATAGAAAAAGAGAGAATTAGACAAAAAGACGAGAGATCGATTGGATATGTAACTGTTTAGTGATAACTAAGTTTTACAAAAAAATGTATGTATGTGTATATATATTGGACAGACGCTAAGAAGATTGTATGTAGACGTGAAGAAGTTTTACTAGGAGTGAAGAACATTATAGTATCTATATTTTGTTTTTTATTGTGACAAAATAAATAACTAATCTTGAAGGAAGTAAAGGGAGTATTATTTAAATAGTGGAGTAGAATAATAAAAGCTAAACTAGTCTGTGATCACGCCCAGAGATTTACGTATACACGCTTGCTGGCATCATCTTTGACAAATTGACTCCACACGAAATAGTAAAAGTAATATGATATATTTTGATATATATTTACTGTCCATATTCCAAAATTTTACAATGTACAACTTTTGGCTACATTTATTTGTCGTTACCTTGTTGGTGCCTCGGCTTACATGACACCCTGGTCTTCTGCTCTGCCAGGTAGCTCTTAACCTCCATGCCTCCTTGATTACTTAATTAGCCCCTTTCTTCCCCCTTCTCTTCCTTTCTTACATTTTTTACATTTCTGGTCCATTTTTCTTTTACCTTCTGCAAGAACTCACCAATACTTTTTACCTTCTTTTCCTCCCTGCCCGTTAACATTTTTAATTAGCTACTATTCTCTTCTCTACTTTCTCCCAATTTTCTTCCCAAACCTTTTTTCTCCATATTGCAACCTCCTCGCATTCTGTTACATAGTGTTCTATGCTTTCTTTTCCCCCACACAATTCACAAATTCCCTTTTGCCTACCTCTTATCCCTCTTTGAAATATTATTCCTGTTTTCATCCATGTTAACCCTTCTCTCTATTGCCTATTGCAGTAATCTACATATGCTTCTGGTCCGCAATTTCTTTTTATTTGCTTGTAAAATTGTAATGATTTCATATTTTCTAGTCTTCCCCATATTTCCTGTCTTTCTATATCTTCTATTCTGCATTTTACCAATTTACCCACATCGCATGTATTCCTTTCCTCTAATCTCCATACATCTCCCATTCCTTACAAAACCTTCTCTAGTTTTGGTCCACCGTTTTGTTTACCTCTGTGCCCCCCCCCCCAGATCTCCACTGCATACAACATTTTGGATTCAACTAGTGCTTCGTACATTCTTTCTAACCATTTGGTTGTCATTTCTAGTTTATATTTGCATATTCTTATTCCATTCATTGCCACCCTGCCTTTTGCTTCAATTTTTCTCCTGTGTGCTCCCCACTTTCCATTGTTATTCAACCTTACTCCTAACTATTCAAATTCATTGACTACTTCTACCCTTTTGCCATTTAGTACCCACTTTTCATCTTTTTTAGTTTAACTCCCTTCTTAAAGACCATAACTTTCGACTTATTTATTTTTATTCTCCACTCTTCACAAAATTTCTGGATTTCTTTATTGCCTTCTGCAATCCTACTATCGTTATAGATCCTACCATTAAGTCATCCGCATATAGCAGTCCAGGAATTCCTTTGTTTGCTATTACCGGACAGTGCTGATTTCCTTCTTTAATCTTGTCTATTATCTCATCTATAAATAAAATTGGACTCATTTTGAATCTTTGTCTTAGGCCTATTTTTTGTTCTGTCATCTCTGTAATTACACTTTTTCCCACCTTATGCAAAACTTCACCCCTTCATAGATAAACGTTATATAATTATTTTACAAATTGGCGCCCCAAAGTGGCGCGAATGTACTATAAAAGTAAAATTATTTTTCAGTATTTAATGTTAAAAATCAATGCCAAGAAAAGCTATAGTTCGATAATAACATCGTCATTGTTACTTAAGACAAAATCCTGGTATGATCAAATAAGTTAAAACAAATGAAACAATTAAAAAAGGGATTTTTCTTTCGATATTTTCTGGGAATAGCCTCTTAAATCTTTATTCTGAACCACTTTTCTATAATTGGTAAACAATAAAAGATAAACTCTTACTGGTAGATCTCATTAAAGCATACACTTTAGAAAATACAGTAGAAGCCCGAAATAACGCGGTTATTGGGGACATCCTTTTATCCCCGCGTTATATAACCTTACCGCAGTGTATAGAGATGTAACACTAGAAGGGACAAAAATACCAGTTTGTCAAGTTGGAGGAGGAAAATATGCATGTAATAATAAATTACAGTACAGTATTACACTCTCGTATACAAGGTAAATATATTACAGTACTTTTTATTCTCACCGGTTATGTTTGAAGATGTATTTCAGCCTGTAACCGTTCTTAGTTTAATATTCCGCTGTGCACATTTTACACCGAACTAAATTTTCCTTGTTTTAAAAAAAATCAATAAGTTTTATTTGACACACTGATTTGCAACGTTTTTTTCTTTGCGTAGTGTTTGATTGCGGCAAGTTGGGGGAGAGTGGAATGCTGTTGGACTCATTTTGCCTGTCCTACAGAATCACATTGTTTAAATGAGTGATCACTTCATTAACATTTAGAATGTTTTCTTCCGCCTCCACATCATTTTCACCACTATCATCTTCACCATCATCTTGTTCTTCAGCCATTCTTGTTGTGGACAGCATTAAGGAATTGTTGTGTCAGCTTCATATGCTGCTCAGATAGCGTATGTTCCCCATTCCCTCCGCATCTGCAGGGTGTGATTTCATTCAGCAGTATTATACATATCGTTACTTTCCTGGCATGCAGCGGTCAGTGTCAACAAACACGGACGTTGGTGAAAATTACTGCATAACCTGTGTTTCTGGAATTTTTATCGCAGCTTTCAGCTTTCCAAATAATGAAAGTAAAATACAGGGCTATTCAAAAAGAAATAACAGATTTCAAACATTCATTTCCTCCAAACTACAAAAGATAGAAACATGATTCCAACATTCATGGAGAGAGAAAAGTTTACAGTTTAAATAGTGTGCGGGGGTGGGGGTTAAGTTCCAATCACGACCGCTGATGGTGTTGTTTGTTGTCTGTAGTGAAATGACGGCGACACCACAAATCATTTGTCTGCTGCAATTAACAAGAGTCTAGGGCAAGTTACCTGGATAAGGTTTTTTCGGGGCTTCCCCTTATCCTTAAAGACAAATGTCGGGTAACTCTAAGCTCTATGGACCCTGGGTTCATTTGAGCATCATTTCATCCCTTTCATTCACCGTCCGATATGATTTGATGTTCGAGGACGTAAATTACAAAAAAAGAAGTCCATTGTTGCAGTTCAATGGGCATTTCACTGTCAATTTAATAAATAACCGCCGCATCCTAAGCAAACTTACAAGTAGCATCGAAAATTCGTAGAAGGTGGTTGCATCTACAAAAGGAAAAGCACGGGACGTCCTCGCACATCAGACGAGAATGTCGAGCGTATTCGTACACTATACGAAAAGAGGAGCAAAGAAATCCACATCACGAGCAAGCATGGAACTTAACATTCCTCAAACAACGGTATGGCGAGTTCTAAAACATCGTCTGCACATGAAGCCATACAAACTGCATTTATTACAAGCCTTGCATACCCACGACCACAACAAAAGGTACGAATTGTGCATTGGCATGTCAGAAGATATGGAAGAAGACAATTTTTCTCAACGATTAATTTTTTCTGATGAATAGACTTTTCATCTTTCTGGTAAAGTTAATCGCCATAACGTTAGAATTTGGGCAAGTGAAAATCCTAGGGCATTTATTCAACATGAAAGAGATTCACCAAAATTGAACGTCTTCTGTACGATATCTGTAACCAAGGTTTATGGGTGTTTCTTCTTCATGGAGAAAACTGTGACAGGACTAACCTATCTAGACATGCTTGAAATTTGGTTATTTCCTTAACTTGAAGAAAATTAAGATTACTTCATCTTCATGCAATATGGTACCCAGGTCTCCAGATCTCACTCCATGAGATTTTCATCTATGGGGTTACTTAAAAGACCGTGTTTTTATCCCTCCTATGCCTAACACTCTTGAAGATCTACGACATCGAATTGTTGAAGTTGTGGATTCGATAACTGGATTCGTGTGTGGCAAGAAATGAGCCACCGTTTTAACATTTGTCGTGTGACACGCGGTGCTCACATTGAATGCGTAATATAAAATTGTAAAGGCTGTCCGCGTAGCTCGGTCGGTAGGGCACCTGCCTGCCGTGCTAGGGGCCCGGGTTTGACTCTCGGCGGTGGGGATGGGGATTTTTCTCCGATTAAGATAATTGCTCATTTTCCCAGAGTTTGGAAGTATGAATGAGAGTGCGAATGTGTGCGTGATATAATGATTAAAACCCAACGAATGCGAGTTAACACCTTCGATAAGTTGCAAAGGAAAACGGCCGCCGATATGACCGTTGCAGTTAAATGTGGGGGAAAGTAGGAAAGAAAGAAAGAAAGAAAGAAAGAAAGAAAGAAAGAAAGAAAGAAAGAAAGAAAGAAAGAACGAACCCTGTAATTAACTACAATATTTTTTAACGTGGGCATACTTTTACCCGCGTTAAATCCGAATCCGCAGTATTTCGGATCGCGCTATTTCGGGCTTCAACTGAAATTTTTTAGTTAGCCATTTACCATTTTTTAGAAATACTTTTCATACAGTTATACGATTTTCTAGGGGTAAGTCTCAATTCCATTTTCTTCGTGGTAATGTATAGAGTTTCCAAGTAATTTAGAAGCAATCCAGTTTTAAAGTTATCCTTTCTTATACCTAGAGCCAAATGAAAGCTACTCTCAAGTGGTTACAAAAATAATCTACTTTATTTAGGCTTTCTCGTCACTTCAAAACGCATTATCCTTTATACATATCAAACAATGTGGTGTCTTGTTTTGACACTAAAGCATATAACTAGAGAAACAGTTTTGCTTCGAATTACAGAGTGAATAGAATCCATTTCTGATGTTATGGAAACGTATACCTAAGGCTTCAAAGGTGGAGTTTATTCGCATATGCATTAACGTTGCCATATAGCAAAAGAACAGAACCAACTTTATATTGGAAGCCTTATAAAGAATTCCTTGTTGCCAAAAGTTTGTCACACAAAACGTACTGTGGCTTTTGAATAAATCAACAAACGACTTGTGCTGACATTTATGTGGTTTGCCTTTTATTTATGTTTCCTGCTGAAGTTATGCATAACTACTAAAACGTTAACTAGCAGATATTGTAAAGCAATACGCATCAATTCTGAAAGTTTCAGAGAATCCTCAAAGAAAAAAGATGATCAAACTATAGAAGCAAGATCTAATTATTTAAATAACCAAAAGTGACATTTAAATGAACATGATTGTTGTACATTTTAAAGCAATTTTTTCTCAATCTTGTTTTATTATGTTTTTAAATATTTTCAGTTACACACTTTTTGTACAATTTGCATCAGATTCTTAGCATATGTTCTTTGAAGGCTTAGAAGCTCTGAAGAGCCTTTGCTTGACGTCATGAATTAATGGTTTTAATAACAGTATACGTGATTGACTTAAAAAATTAAAATTCTAAATTCTTTATAACTTTTTTCTAAGAAACTCTAAATTTTCATCATGAGTAATTTCACAAGAGTCTCGAATTTTATTCCTTGAAAATTCTTTTCTTGAAAGCCCATAAGGATATAAAATTTAGTGCTATCATATCACTGCCTTGAAAATAAATCATGATTACATTTTGACTATGTTGTTTGAAATATGTAGAAATTAGCAATGTCAATATCAAGTTTGCTTAACCTGGCAAATTATATACAACGGTGGATGAAATAAATGTTGTAACTCCTCGGGCTCTTTGAACTTTTAGAGTTATCTAACATTAGTTCGTCACAGAATACGAGAAACACCCAGAAATCTTGTCAGATAACTCACCCGCATCCAGATTTCAAACTCGGGTTCCCTTCAATTATGGATGATATATTACATATTTTTAAAACATTTGTTTTTATAAAATTGGAGTTAATTTAAAAACCTCGTTGTCTTAGAATCCTCTTTCCTCTCCCCAGAGACAAAGTGCGGAGCTTTTACCTTAAAGTATAGTGCAGGAAATATTTTATTTGTTTCCAAATTATTGTACAGTATTACATATTAATGAATAATAAATTATCTATTTTAACACTGAGTATAAATTCAGTAAAACATAGTTCAAATAATAGAGAGAACAGTCATCTAACAGTCAACATGTTATCTTGGACTTTTTTATTTTCATCTTCAGAGAATAAAATGTCTGTGAATTGGCCTACTGATACAAAATAAAAGACCAGTAAAATGTATTGTGTTCTATTTGTATTAATACCATAATTAAACCAAAACACCAAAATACGCATTAGTACGTCTGTTTCTTTAAAACAAAAATCCCCTGGAATGCAGTAGTGGGATTTATCTGAATTCAACCTGTTTCTAAAGCCGGCAACATCGCAGCTTATGTGTTTTGCCATTAGATGAACCTACATACACGAAGAGTAAAGTGGTAATTGGCTACCATGCTTGACCTACATTATTAATTGAAATGAACAACATTAAATTCTACACAAGAGCAAAGAAGCTCTATTGTTGATGATCAAAAAGTTAAATGTATAGTTAATTTTAAACCATTTTAACTTAATTTCTATAAGCTATTTTAGTAAGGCAAAGCCCAATTGATGATGGTTCATAAGAGTGAAGTGAATAATTACACAACTTTTCTTTATTGGTTTATGAATAACGATATATCATTTAGACAAGAAGAAGCACTGCATTCATATTATATAATTAGCTTAGAATTTCGGATATTTTTAAGTCAGAGAATTGCACAGAAAGTATTGTATTCCCGAGCCTAACGTCTTCGTTTTCCAAATCAATTTTTTATATCTTGAAAATTTTCCGCAAACTCCAGTCTCTTTAAATGTATAAATAAAAACAATGACTGGATGTTCAATACTTTTAGCGCTGGCATATAAACATAAAACTATAAAGAAAATTAGTCATTGCAGCCTCTGTGCATAGGTTAATTAATGATCATCCATTTATTTCATGTAAACTATCCATTCACATGTTATGTATTTTATATCAGATTGCAAATTAATAGGCTACATCTTTAATAAATATTTAGTAAGTACTTGAACATACATGTTTTCAAGAAATTGCAATTTTAGGTTATTTTGAATGAATTTTTTCACTTTTTCACTGTTAGCAACATTGATTATCTGTAACACATTCAACTGTTCATTCATTTAGACATGCTGTGGTTGACAGTTGGCACAATGGTAGTTTGATTTTAAGCAAAATATGTAAGAAGGTAATTATTATTCATTAAATTTTTATATTTTATTCATGTAATATGGTAATAAATCCCGCTCAAAGTTACGCGTTTTATTAGATATTCTCGTAATCTCTGGTTATCAATTGTTAAATTGTTAAATTTAGGTCCTCCAACGTTATTTCACATCAGACGATGAATGAAATGATGCTCCAATGAACCCCGGGGCCATAGAACTTATAGCTAGCCGACAGTCATTTTTCAGGAGAAAGAAAAACCCCGGAAAATAAACTTACCCAGTTAACTTACCCTGACCGAGATTCGAATTCTGGACCGCTTGAGCATAAGGCAGACACGCTACTATCTACGCTACCGAGGTGGGCTTGATTGCAGTTAACTAGCTTGTTGAATCATTTAACGACAGTTCATTTTATACAGGTAATTCAAATGTTTCATTTACGTTTGCTTGAGTTGCTGAGATTACCCAAACCTTCCGAAGTTCGAAACAAATAATCGCCTTTAAAAGGAGGAACAAAAAGGAGTTTTATGTACCTGAACTAACAAAGGTTTTAAACTCTCTTGTAAGATATCCCGTGGAAATCTTATGCTTTTTGCTTGTTTTGTGATAAACGCTTTGAGAAACTGGTTTGTTTTTTACGTCAAGAAGTTTTATTCCTAATTATGGGTAGACTTCTCTCAACTCTGATTTTGAGAAGCAGAAGAAGGTGAGCTACTCTATTAGGCTTTGTGGACAACATTCATTTGTCTCTTTCCTTCTTGTATTCATAAGGGAAATGACTACAGAGCTCAAAAAGACAGGTAGTCTCTGCTCTTCCTTTTGCAACTTAAAGCTTTATGCGCTCTCGCTTTTTTCGATGCTCGTTCTGTATCACGTACATAAACATATCTGATGTGTTATTACATTCTCTACTACTCTTTTACAAACGATTCTTACAAAAAATTCTCATCCTGCCTACATCTTGTTAAAGGTTTATGCAAATACTTTTTATCATAGAGACACGATGCATGACTAGGCTGAAGCGATGGCAAAATATTTAGAGTAATGCCTTTAACATAATACTGCCCTTTCATATTCAGGAGAGAAAAAAATAGCAACTTAACGCTGAAAAAAAGTAAAACGTTTTCAAATTGGAGCCAATTGAAGAAAAAATCTCGTAAATTGTTACTTAGGCATATACTAGGTATTTCAGGACACGTATATTATTGGAGTTATAGGATACATTTTTGACTTGTTACACACATGTATAGGTGTGCGCACGTAGCTATTTTCTAGATATAGTATTTTAGCGCTTAGAGGAATTCAAACGTATATTTCCAGTGAAATATTGTACTCGTAATATTTTGGTGTAGTAAAATACTTCATCTATGTACTATAGAGAAATATATCGGGACCGTCCTTAGTTTATACGACAATGTAAACAAAAGCACGTGTACATGCGCGACATCATTGGTTGTTTAGACTTTTATCTCGATTAAATATATTTCATATATCATTTATAAAGACTTTAAATATAATGCAAAATATATAAACAACAAATGCAACAGTCAAACAGTAATTAATTAGAATTTTATTTGGTACATTTAAGCGTAATTTGTATGCATTAGGAGTGCAGGCTGCGCTTGCGCAGTTTTAAAAGAGAAGGAAGTGAGAGATCAGTTGTACAACATGGCTGCTTCTGTGCAATGTGTAAACACCACAGAGGGAAATTGTTAAAAAGTGGCGAAAAACAATTTACTTGAACGTGTTTTACAGGCTTTAAAAAATACCCGACTTTAGCAATGGAGGACTTAATTTGTCGGCAGAATAAACTGGTACTTCAGCACCAAGTACGTATTAATACCACTCGAAGTGAAGTTGTGAAAAGGGGCAAGCTTTCTAACTAGAAAAACATCGAAAAAGAAACCAGTTGTGAAAATTGAATGTGATGAATTTGTTAAAAGTGTTGTTCATGCGAGATGCATAGCTTCTTTGAAAGAAACGAAACACCAGTTATTACAAAAGTGCTTCAAGTAGTAAACAATAATCCCGAATTGTCTAACTTTACAAAACCGAGCCTCCACACCATTCTTCGGGACATAAGTTTTGAATTTGTGAACAGAAACTGAAAAGACGAAATTGTTGAGCGTGAAGATATATTGTTGTGGCGCAGGAATTATCAAAGATAAATTCAGAAGTGGAAGTGGTTTAAGGAATTCATACTTTGTTAGATTCCAATTTAGGTATGTAAAATATTTGTTTTTCTTTCATTTGCATGCCAGTAGAACTTTCAAGTCATTCCCAAAGTTATTTAGCAATGTTATTCCGCAGACAGAGCCGTGCCTTCAGTTTCAATTTATAAACGAGGTGAGGCTGTGTGAAGAAATCAAATATTTAAGCAATTTTTGCAAGCATTCAGTCACTTTTTAACGTACAAAAGGAAATGCATATTATACAGTACACACACCTTTGCATTTAATGTTAAGGTAAAAGCGCTATCGCATATGCTACTCAGAACATCGAAAACGGCAAAGCAAAACTTTGCATAGAAGTTCGTTGACAACGCACAAGTTTGATACGTGGGAATAGAATAGCGCAAACATTCCCTCCAATCACAGTCGCCGGCGGAGTAATACATTTTCCCGCTTAAACTCAGAACGGCGCCGGTATGGTTTTCTTTATTCATGCACCAATCAAGATATTAACTACGGACGACCAGAGTAGAGGCACACACACTATCCAAAGACTACCAAGTGTGCTGATTATGTTTTGTTATGTATTTTTCAAGTAAAAGTTAATGGAGTAAATGAATTTTTGTGAAAATATTGGTTTGCGTAGTACCGAATGCCCAGTAAAAACACTAAATTTACTGGATAGAGTCAACATGAAAAATTCAATGCCATGGCCGGGATTTGAACCACGGATCTACTGGTTTCCGTCCAGTCGCTCTAACCCATTGAGCTACCATGGCCAACGTACCGTCCTGACATTAAGTTCTCCGTTCGACTCTTATATTTTACCGGTAAGACCACTAGAGGCTCTCGTATCCGAGATACACAGTTTGTGGCGACTTACTATCGTAAGTACTTGAATCCCAGGCTTCATCATTTAACTTTATTATTTTAGTTAATTGATGGAAATTAATCATTTCTTCACACCAGCCGTTTATAGTCTAAGGTTTTAGATGGATGGAGTCAACATGAAAAATTCAATTCCATAGCCGGAATTTGAACTACGCATCTCCTGGTTTCCATCGAGTCGTTCTAAACCATTGAGCTACCATGGTGAACGTGCCGTCCTGACTGGATGGAAACCAGGAGATCCTTGGTTCAAATCCCCGCCATGGCATTGAATTTTTCATGTTGACTCTATACATCAGAAACCTTAGCCCATATACGGCTAGTGTGAAGAAATGATTAATTCACATCAATTAACTAAAACTAAATATATTTTTAAACAGTGCCCTTTACCTTTCCTCCCCTCTCTCCCTCTCTGCATATCTTCCGATCACATACACACGCACACGTAAGCTACTCGGTTACAAACTCTTCATTCAAAACTTACGTCTCCTTTAAAACTGCTAAGCTGAATAAATTACTAGAGCATAGAATTTATTTGTTGTAGTGAAATTAAATGTTTCCGCAGAATTAATTTTGTAATTCAAACATGCATATATCATAACATAGAGTAAATGTTACCATAAGCCAAAAATGTTTTAGTTTATTATTTTCGCAAAAAGGAAAACAGGCATTGCAATTTTATCCGCTAAAGTGCATGTCAACAATTATATGAAATGAAACAAAAAAGCTTGTTTGCAACGTGTCGATGCAGTGCTAATTAAATTTCCAGCTGTCCTGCAATTCAGTTTAATAGATTGATAAAGAATCACGATGCAAAATTATTGAATACCTAAAAAGCTGACAGTAAAATTGACATTAAAATACATTAACATTTTACCTCCTTTTTTATGCTTGTTGCATTATGTACTTAAAAATGTCTCATCGGCGCTAAAATGGGACTTTCCAAATAAAAATTTAATGACAGATTTGTTGTTTTCATTATAAAAATAAAAAGCAACAAGTTATAGCAAACGTGTTAGTCGTATGTGAACCATATTTTATATCCTAAGATCGCGCTATGGCTGTATAAGGCTGGGTAAATTCCAACTTACTCTGTGTGCTGACTGCCTTTGCCTTAGACTATTTCTTTACACACAATCTTTGAGGTAGACACTCACTCGTCTACAAAATGATAAGTACCTGGTTCCAGGATAAGCAAGGCACATTTCACTAACTTTCTCTAAAGATTGTTGTTCTGAGCATTTTAAAGAGATTGAGATTAAAAATAGTATTGTAAATTCGTCTGGTACTAAATATGATACTGAAATTCGAAGTTTTTATATATCATACACGGAAATACAGATAACTCTGTTGTACTTTCTGCTGGTATGTCCAACGTAGCTTTGGATGTAGACACTCCACAAAAATTTGTCAGCTGGCTAATTTAGTTCTTTCCAGTCCCCCCCGAATCACCCAAACAAATACATTAAAGAAACTGTCTACAGTGCCTATTTACCTTGTTTATTTGTTTCGTAATAATGTGGAAGCTTACACTACGTATCCGTAATACTGAAAAATATTAAAAGTAACTGTCCGAAGATACGAAATGAAAGTTACAGATTTGTAGTGGACGATTAATACAGTGTGATCCATATAAACCTGAACCATATCAATAGGCCATAATCTTTGAACCAATAATAGGACACACGTGCAACTTTGGGAGAATATAATACACAATTGGAAGATTGCATTACACTATTTACATCTGAGAAAATGTTGGAAGTGTCCTCCACCAGCATCGTCTCAATATATTCTCTGAAGTTTTACGGAGATGATATCGAATTGAGAGAAGGTTATTTCCAGCAAGATGGAGCAACGTGCCATACATCTAATGACACCATGGAACTTGTAACCAGTTTCTTTGATAATCGAATAATCTCAAAAGGTCTTTGGCCCCCCAGATCCCCTCACCTAACCTCTTTTTTCTTGTGGGGGTATCTAAAAACAGGAGAATAAAAGAATAGACAACGGACAACTGATGTTTTCAAGGAATCCATTCCAACCGAAATAAGTAACATTGGCGGGGATACTCTCCGTAAAACTTCAGAGAATATGGTGAGACGAGTGCAAACATATATAGATGCTGGTGGAGGACACTTCCAACATTTTCTCTGAGATGTAAATAGTGTAATGTAATTTCCCAATTGTGTATTATATTCTCCCAAAGTTGCACGTGTGTCCTATGTTATGGCCCATTGAAATGGTTCAGGTTTATATGGATCGCACTTAGAATACGAATGATTTAACCAGATGTTAAGCAACGTTTTGTTCCTCCAACTTTATTTTAAAGAACATATAAATTCGCGTGGTTATAAAAGACAAGTCTCTAAAGCATTGGTTAGTACCCACACAGACCTTCAGTTGAAAAGTTTAACACTTCAGAATTTGAATCCAACAAAATCTGAAATGCAGCCTTGTAATGCGTCTGGATATTCAGTCGCACATAATAAGAAAGCAAATGCAATGATTAAACCGATACTAATGCTGTCTTAACAGAAATAGTTCACTGAGATTCAAAACTACTATATGAAAAATGTTAGTGTCAAAAGTCCAGCACTTAATATTAATAGTTATTTCTGTCCTGTCCTCTGATAGCGGCAACTATAAAAATATTGATTACACATTTCCACTGACGTGACGATAAATTGTTAGCAAAGAAATATAAACAGAATTGCACCGATGAAGTCTAATAATTATTTGAGATATTTCGAAAATAATGTTTATCAATTTTTTAATTCCTGATTTATCATTTTCACTGTTTACTTTACAACAAAGGGCTTATGACAATGCATTTCCTGTAAACGCTCTATAATTTATGGCGCATGATTAATATTTTTAAGTACATACACATATACACACGTACTGAATTTTTCTAAAAGAGTTTTTTTTTTATTCAGAGCAACTGAAAAAGTGCATTTTGGGAAACTTCAACTCGAAATACCATTATTATAAGTGGTTTTTTAGGAACTAATGCGAATTATTGCCACATTAACAATTTTCACATTACTCTGTATTGTTCATTTTATTTTACCAAAGCCGTACAGCACTTGGCAATGTTTACTGCAAAGAATACATGGTGTTCATTTTTATCTGTGATTTTACCGCGCAAAATTTGACGTCAATAGCATCACTGATGTTGTGAGCTTATATACAATTTCCCTAGCGGCTTGTGATCGTATTTGATGCACTGACAGCAGCTTTGAGGCCTCCCTTTACCGACACGTAAATATACTACTTGCGATGTGGGTCTGCCTGCGTAATTCAAAGGTGCGTAATTTAGCCTGGTGCGTAGATACGATAACAGTTTTAAAGCTAATTATGCAGCGATAAAAGTATATCATGAAGAACATATGAAATGATAAGTCAATGAACACTTATTTCACAATGAACTTCTTTTTTTCTGTTATGTAGTAGACATATATGCATATTGTAAACCTTTCGCATAAAATAGAAATATTTCAATTTGATTTCAGTTATTTTCTATCACCCACAGTTTTCCTCGCAATGTAACTTCATTACAAACCAGAAAATTAGCAGAATATGTTCTAGGAATGAAAAATAAATTAGTGTTACAATATCTACAAAGCTTTTATCCAAGCCTAAACAAGAAAATATCTAGTACATAGTCTTATGTGTCCATTTTGTTGTTTCTTTTCTCTTCTTCTTCTTTCACTTTCCCTGCTGCCGTTAGGCGTCGGGTGTTTCCTTTCTCTCTTCCCCTTAAACACTGTCTGTATTGCGAGAAGGTATACTTGAGTCCTTTTCTTTAATATAATTTACGTCGTCCAACGTTAAGTCATATCGGACGATGAATGAAATGGGTGAAATTATGCTCAAATGAGTCCGGGGTCCATGGAGCTTAGAGTTACCCGACATTCGTCTATCAGGGTAAGGGAAAACACCGGAAAAACCTTATCCAGGTAACTCACCCTGACCGAGATTCCAACTCGGGACTTCTTGAACGTGAGGCAGACACGCTACCATCTACGCTACCGAGGCAGGCGTTGAGGCCTTTCTGTCATAACATTATTTACTGCTTCTAGATTGGGACCATCACTTTATAGCGTCCAGTGTCTCTTTTTGCGAGTAACTGATCTGTATCTTGGAAATGTTTGATGCACATATTGGTTTTAAAAGACATAAGGATACCAACAAAAATAGACATTTTAATTCAGCGTGAGAATGAATATATATAGTGTATATTGATAAAACGTAAGACGTTTTTGTTGCAAACAAAAGTATGTCAATTTGACGGTACCTGGACACTTTTGACAACATTACGCTCGAGGGACTTGTCTGAATGCGAATAGCGTTGCATAAATTCCTCTTTGCAGCTGTTTGAATTATATTTATATGTGACACCAATTTTATTGCCGGTACGAAAGTAGCATTCAACCATGAAGATGCGGTGCTCTGTGTTCACATCCAGGGGAAGCTGGTTGTATTGGTTACCAGGGCAACCACACTCAGAGCGCTGTAGTTTGCTTACTGTTCCGCAAGAATTACCGCTTGTTCTCCGCAGAGAGCACTATGATTTCTATATAGACTCACCAGTCAACTATGATGTCATGTTTACTCAATCGGAGGGCGGGAAATAACGAATAAAAATGAACACCTTGTACTTTAAGAACACACGTAATTGCTTTTAAGAACTTGACAGTTGTCTCAGACTCCCTTATACTGCTGTTTACCTAGGAACGTAATCTAGCTACTTAAACCATTTCTGGCAAAAATTTGTCATTAGTTTAACTTGATATGAAAGGGAACACTGCCCTGTACTGCAAAATTTGCATGGACATCATCAGTCTTATATCTTTGATTCAGAAAATATTTATCATTGCTGGCAACAAATGGATTTTATACAGTTAATTTATAGATTAACTGTAAAATATAAGGTCATATGATTGTTAAACACCTGATACTTCCCTATAATTTCAAATACTTAATCATTATGCTGAAGAAATAAGCTTTCGGAACTAAAAAAATATTTAGAACTTCGGTGAATACTGGTCCAGCTAAAATCTTATGCAACGTCGAACAGCTGGCACATCATCGAAGGTAAAAGTGATTCGTGAATATTAAACAGAACTCGAAGATGCCGTTACCCGATAAATATTCACATTCATGGAGTGCCAAGTCTCTCCATCCTTGCTACATGCATAAGTGATCATCATCCTTTTGTACTGCGTTTGAATTATTATGAACTTTGGTGATGCCAGCTTCCGCCATTGTCCCCTAGGACCATGGACCGGAAGTGACCATTGCTGACATATGTGCACCGTTAAACAGTTTCTACAGTAGAAGTCTCACCGTTTAGAATACAAAGGTTTGTGTTATATACACTGGAAATACTCTTATTCTGACCATTATTTAATGCTTACGGAATCGACGAGTATTACATTATCTCCCAAGCGAGTGCTTCATTTATGTATACTGTTTAAACTTTATCAGGGACCATGCAAACACAAACACATTACATTTTATAGATATTTTGCACCATTTACTTTTCTGTTTGAACATAACATTAAGTGAAAAATTATCTTATGAACTGTTGGCATTATATTAAGAGGGTCGGCTAATAAGTCAAAAAAAAAAAAAAAAACACGTTAAATTTTTTCTTTATTTCTCAACATAATTTCCAGAAAAGCTACTACATTTGTCATATCGGCGTTCTAATTTAATTAAACCATCTCTGAAGTGCAATTTATCATGGTCCTCAAAATAGCTGTTTACCGCATCAATGACCTCCTCGTTGCTGTGAAATCTTCGTCCTCCAAGAAAAGTTTTGAGGTTCGGGAGCAGGTGGTAGTTACTGGGTGCTAGATCTGGTGATTGGGGTGGAATGTTCAAGCAATTTAAAGTTTTATTCCCACATTTGTCCCATTGCAATGCCTTAACGATGGTTTGAAGCATTGTCGTGAAGAAACAAGATGTTTTTCTTTGCCGGATATGTGGTCTTTTTCTTTTCACCTCATCACTCAAACGTTGCAGTATTCTTGCGCAGTAGTCACCAGTGTTTTTTTTTTTTTTTTTTTTTTTTTTTTTTTTTTTTTTTTGTAATTTCTGTCCTCCAACGTTAAGTCATATCGGACGTTGAATGACATGGGTGAAATGATGCTCAGATGAGTCCGGGGTCCATGGAGATCAGACTAACCCGACATTCGTCTTTTAGGATAAGGGAAAACCCCGGAAAAAACTTATCCAGGTAACTCACTCTAACCGAGATTCGAACTCGGGACCTCTTGAACGCGAGGCAGCCACGCTACCATCTACGCTACCGAGGCGGACACCAGTGGTATGATGATTTGTATTTAAGGGCGCTCAACTCAATGGTCATCAGCGCCCTTTCAAAAACTTTATTTCACTTTACTATCCTTCCTTTTACTTTACCTTGTCTTTAAATTTGCTTTGGCTTTGCTGTGGCTCCGCTTTGACTCTGCTTTGGCTTTGCATTAGCTTTGCTGTAGCTCCACTTTGGCTTTACTTTGGTTTTACTCTGACTTTGCTCTTTCTCTGCTCTAGCTCCGCTCTGGCTCCACTTTGGCTTTGTTTTGGCTTTGGTCAGGCTCCGCTCTGGTTCCACTCTGGATTCTCTTCGGCTCCATCCTAACCTCACTCTAACTCCACTCTAGAGTCACTCTAACTTGGCTCTGGCTTTGCTCTGGCTAGGCTCCGGTCATTACTCCGGTCCCGCTCTGGATTGGCTCTGGCCTCACACTAACCTCATTCCGTAACTTAACTCTGGCTTCGCTCTGGTTTCGCCCTGCCTTCGCTCTGGCTAGGCTCCGGTCATTACTCCGGTCCCGCTCTGGATTGGCTCTGGCCTCACACTAATCTCATTCCGTAACTTAACTCTGGCTTCGCTCTGGTTTCGCCCTGCCTTCGCTCTGGCTAGGCTCCGGTCATTACTCCAGTCCCGCTCTGGCTTGGCTCTAGCCTCACACTAACCTCATTCCGTAACTTAACTCTGGCTTCGCTCTAGTTTCGCCCTGCCTTAGCTCTGGCTAGGCTCCGGTCATTACTCCGGTCCCGCTCTGGCTTGGCTCTAGCCTCACACTAACCTCATTCCGTAACTTAACTCTGGCTTCGCTCTGGTTTCGCCCTGCCTTCGCTCTGGCTAGGCTCCGGTCATTACTCCAGTCCCGCTCTGGCTTGGCTCTAGCCTCACACTAACCTCATTCCGTAACTTAACTCTGGCTTCGCTCTAGTTTCGCCCTGCCTTAGCTCTGGCTAGGCTCCGGTCATTACTCCGGTCCCGCTCTGGCTTGGCTCTAGCCTCACACTAACCTCATTCCGTAACTTAACTCTGGCTTCGCTCTGGTTTCGCCCTGCCTTAGCTCTGGCTAGGCTCCGGTCATTACTCCGGTCCCGCTCTGGCTTGGCTCTAGCCTCACACTAACCTCATTCCGTAACTTAACTCTGGCTTCGCTCTGGTTTCGCCCTGCCTTAGCTCTGGCTAGGCTCCGGTCATTACTCCGGTCCCGCTCTGGCTTGGCTCTGGCTTTGCTCTGATTTTGCTCTGGCTCCGCTCTGGCTCCACTCAGGTGCCACTCTGACTTTGCTTTGTCTTTACTTTGACTTTAATTTAATTTACTTTAGTTGACTTAGATTAGGGTCAAACACGGATGTGGACCTAGTTTGGGGCACCCACTTCGGTAGCGTGGTGGTAGCATGTCTGCCTCACGTTCAAGAGGTCCCGAGTTCGAATCTCGGTCAGGGTGGGTTACCTGGATAAGGTTTTTCCGGAGTTTTCCCTTATCCTGAAAGACGAATGTCAGGTAACTCTAAGCTCCATGGACCCCGGGCTCATTTGAGCATCATTTCACCCTTTCCATTCATCGTCCGATATGACTTAACGTTGGAGGACGTAAATTACAACAAAAAAAAAAAAATAGTTTGGGCGTTTGGCATTAGCTCTCTCCCCACTCAGAGGCACCCGATCGAGAGATTTGGACACCAGTGGTAGAATACGTGTATTTCATTGAAAGCACTATTCATGTTAGAGAATAAAAATAGCAGCATTACAGCTGCAACTGTAAATTAGTATTCTGTTCACTTTATTTCCGGATTGGTACAGATGACATGCGGTTATCATCTTCTGTTTCGGTGTGTTCATTAGAATATCATCAGCAGCAAATTCCTTAGCATTCTTCTTAGCGTAAAAGCGCAGCAGAATTTTGCAAGATTCACAATATTCTATAGGAAGGCTTAGATGACCCCATGTCGTAAATCTTGCATTCATGATCAAGATATTTTTTTCGCAATTCTCAAAAAAATAATAAAGTATTTTCAGGGATGAAAGTTTATTTAGGCCTGTCACCTTACGACATAGACTTCACTAATTATTTAATTAGGAATATGGTAACTTCCGATCACTCCCCGGGTATAGTCGCGCTGCTCGAATGATTACCACGGATTTATCTTTGGTAATAGAAACCTCTCAGATAACGCACAGTTTACTTCACGTTGAGTGAACGTCTGTCATCTGTGATTCCTGCGAATTCCATTGGCTGAAGCGATGCGTTCATTGGTGTTTAGCACAGGTCCGGGAATTGTGGCAGTTCCCCTCTCTCTCTTAAAAGAATAATCAGTACCTTATATGAGAGGTTTCTATTAACAAAGATAAAACCATGGTAACGGTTAGAGCAGCGCGACTATAACTTAGTTGAAACTAGAATTTTATTCCCAAAGGAAGTTTTGTATTTCGTTGACTGACATCCTTCAGTCAGCAAGTTAAGCCTAAGACATATAATGGTACTGCCTTTGTTTTTCACCCTATAAAGTAAATGTCTTCACAGTTCTTTTACATTCAAAGCCTATGTGTACTTAGGGAAAACGGGATTAATTAAAATGAAATTAACAATAGATAGATGCTGAATATGATAGTAACAGAACCATACACACTTCATAGAGTCAACATGAAAAATTCAATGCCGTGGCCGGGATTTGAACCACGGATCTCCTGGTTTCCGTCCAGTCACTCTACACATTGAGCTACCATGGACACGGTGGCGTCCTGATATTAAATTCTCTTACGATAGTAAGTCGCCACAAACGAGTCGCCTCTCGAATGCGAGAGCCCCTAGTGGTATACCGGGGAAATATACATTCAAATGGAGAATTTAATGTTAGGGCGGCACGTTGACCATGGTAGCTCAATGGGTTAGAGTGACTGGACGGAAACCAGGAGATCCGTGGTTCAAATCCCAGCCACGGCATTGAATTTTTCATGTTGACTATATCTATCAAAAACATTAGCCTATATACGGCTAGTGTGAAGAAATGATTAATTTCCTCAATTAAGTTAAACCATACAAACTTGTTGAATATATATTAACCAAAACTCAACCAC
Organism: Mantis religiosa; assembly: GCA_030765055.1. NCBI lineage: Eukaryota > Metazoa > Arthropoda > Insecta > Mantodea > Mantidae > Mantis > Mantis religiosa. The sequence continues at coordinate 81,182,018 of CM060954.1, forward strand.
TAATTGGTCAGTGTAATGAAAAAGTAGTTTTTTTTATTAATTATAGTGATTTTTACATTTGACTCCATGTTTTATTTTTCCTTAGAAAATTCCTCCGCTGTACTGTCAACTCTTTTCTATAGTAACAATGTACTTATCTGTTAATATTATTAGCTCGTCACTCTTTCAGCAATATAAGGTTGGAGTAGAAGTCAGTTAAACGTATACATGTGTTTCCTGTTTCATTACTGTGATTTCGGTCGACTATTATTGTAATAAAGCCAATTACGAGAGATTTATTTTTTGGTACTTTAGCCTCTTGTCCCACACCTGCCACCACATTTTCCTCGCTGGGGCGCGCTCAATCAATTGTTTAGTGTGTGCGCCTGTTAAGTGGTCGGTGTCCCATCATTCACTGCGTAGCCCGTCACTCTACTGGGGTTTCCATCACGACCATCTGACACGAACCCCTCCACCTCTGTATAGTGCCACACACATCCTTCAACATCGGAATCAATGTCAGTTATTTTGAAACGGATCCCCCTGGAAATGGAATGGATCCAATCTTTCCCGTACACGTTTACAGCAACTTGATTTAATAGATTGGAGACGAGTCCATCGATAGCTTTCTATTCGGAAACACAGCCAAGTAAGATGTGTGATGTTTCCGTAGAAATATTTACACGGCACCTGCAAACTCAGGATAAATCCCAGTACAGCGTTTGTACTCATCAGAGTAGAGATGACCAGATGTAATGTGCCACAAAATTTTGTATAATGACATATTCCACATTGTTTATATGTACATTTAGTTAACGCTGCATAAAGATAATACGTGAAATAAATGCATTGTTATAGTAAAAGTACAATAGAAAATATTAATGGAAAATATCCACCATGAAATTAAATTACTTTCTCTAGCTTTCACTCGTGGTGGATAATGCTGCATGAAGTAACATTTTTAAAGGGGTTAATCATTTACGAATAGTTCTGCTTAGAATTTTCCAGCACTTTCTGAAATGTTAAACTTGTTCTTTTGTTTCCTATCATTCTTTTAAATATGGAATATCAAGGCTCGCATATTATTCATCTTATTTTGTAACAGAGACTGTCAAATTGGTTTACTCTTGTGTGCCCATACCCAAAATACTATACTAAAACCATTGATGGCGAATATCTCTCAAGAAAAATATGCTTTTCGTACTAATATTTTATAGAACAGCTTAAGTAAATGCCGATTTTCATTAACTTTAAAATTCTAGGGAAGAACCCTCTGTCAAAAATAAGCTGTATCATAAATCAGAAATCTGCTCTGTTTACCTATGTAAAATATTGTAGAATTAAGGTATAGTTTGTGGCAGGTTACTTTCAAATGCCAGAAACTAATCAACCTTTATTTTCAATTATATAACTACTGGAAAATGTTAAAAAACTACGAGGATCGGCTGATAAGTCCCGGGCCTCACACAGAGATGGCGCCACTGGGCCAGTTTTTTGTTGTAATTTTACGTCCTCCAACGTTAAGTCATATCGGACGGTGAATGAAATGGGTGAAATGATGCTCAAATGTGTCCAGGGTCCATATAGCTTAGAGCTACCCGACATTCGTCTGTAAGGATAAGGGAAAACCCCGGAAAAAACCTTACCAGGTAACTCACCCTGACCGAGATTCGAACTCGGGACCTCTTGAACGTGAGGCAGACATGCCACTGGGCCAGTTTGACGGATAGCATCATTTAGTTGAACTATAGACTAGCTTGCGCCCATAGTTACAGGCCAAAAACTTGTTTAGTTTTTCTAATGAATGCATTTTAAACAAGACAAGTGTAGAGGTTTCAAGAAAATGATGGATCTGGAAAAACCAGCAGTGATTAAATATTGACATTTGAAAAGCTTAACGCCCAGGGCCGTAGCGGAGGGGGAACGCGGATGTACGTCGTTCCCTCACTATTTTTGGAGGGATACGCAGTCCCCTTACTAGTAATGTTATTTATACCTTTTTAATTCATTGCCTTTCTTAATTTAACATTCAAAATACTGCAAACATACAAAATATACACTTACATTCAAAACACATTCAAATGATGTTTATGACTATTAACGGACCTCCAGTACATATGTGAATCCCAGAGGATTACATAAAAGAATGGACAAAAAGACTTCTGCATGCTGAGGACAACCAAAGCAGGAAGGCGAATCACAGGCGCAGAATTCTGATCGGTTCTCCAGCATCTGGAAACAATTTTAGGTGTGTGTCCCCCACATTTTTGTTAGGAATACGGCCCTGTTAACGCGTAAAGAAATCAAGGAGGAAATGGACAGCACATTGGAAGACTTTACCCATTCATAAACAATGACTAAAAGGTGGGTTGCAGAGTTTAAAATGGGACTTATGAGCACTAGTGATGAGCCTCGCTCTGGACGACCTTTGGAAGTCAATCATTGAATTCATGTTTAGTACTGGAAAACCAAAGATTAAAGTTATTGGAGCTAACGAGGCTGTAAACATACCAAAATAACTGCAGGTAACATTTTAAATAATGTTTTGGGCTATCACAAGGTGTGTGCAAGATGGGTGCCTTGACACCTGGTCAAAAGTTGCAAAGAAAAACTGTTTCTGTTAAGAATTTGGAGCTCTAGCGTAAAAATCCCAGTAAAATTTTGAAACGGCTTATTAATATGGATACATCCCTACACTCCAGAAAGTAAATCAGTCAAAACAATGGATTGCACCAAGTGAGCTAACTCCAAAAAAGGCAAAGTCAATTTTGTCAGTTAACAAGGTTATGACGAATGTTATATGGACAACATTTTAGGAGTTCTAAATTAAGACTACGGTGTTGTCTGGGATGCACATGGAATTATTTCCTTTCGAAGAAAAGTGATTTTCACACCCAAAAAATTTCGTCGCTGTACGCTTGAACCCCCAATTTCAGAAACTAGAGGCTAGCCTAGAACACGAAGGACGGCTGTTCATTAGAGAACAACAATCTTAAACTGACTGTACTGTTTCGTCGAACCCCAGTTCTTTGTGTGACAATGTCTAGCATTGCCCTCGGCTGCAGTTTTTCCTGAGTTTGCTTCAGCTGGCTCTCGGTTTTCCTGCCATGGCCTTCCTGACCAAAAGGTCTTTTTTTCAGATCTCCGCGAGAGGCTAGACGAATGTTACGAAGTATATTTACATCACACGAATTTCTTGACCCTCCGTTTCATCTTACTTTTTTTCATTCCGTCTTTCTTTCCTGGTTGGCTATATCAGTGTTCTAAATGTCGTCGGGAATTTCAGCGTAGCATGGCAGGAAATTTGCTCTCTGCAAAATCAGTTCTCCGAATCGAAGAAAGTCTCCGAGTTCCAGATCTCCTAGGGGATATGTAAGTCCACATGGGATACGGTTGTACAAGCAGCGACTGGGGGGTTCAAATCTGTAGCTGTCACCCTTAGCATCTTTTCACGCCATCCCTTCCTCTCGGGAGGGGGGAGGGCTCATGAGTGTACAGGCTTAGTAGGTCGAGTTGCTAAGTCCCACTTCGTAACCTTTTCACAGTCATTAAGTCATGATGCAAGGTTGGAGAACTGTTATTTCGATTCAGTGTAACTTGTCCATGATTTTTAGAACAGTTTTATTCTTTAAACAGTCTCAAAATAACGCTTACCGTCTTTTTTATTACTTTCTTAATGGGTAAGTTTTAGTGAATGAAGTATCGGTTGTAGATAAACTCACCAGCTTTGTCTGGCTTGGAATACTTCATTAATGAACTACTTCATTTGGCGGACTCAATAGTGTTAGTGAGTGAAGTAGGAATGAAGTATTTCAATCCCACCTTAAGAAATGTAACTTGGTACCCCATTTGTGCTTCCAGCATGGCTTTGTCATTTCTTAACTTTGGAGACTTGCAAACCGGGACTATTTGCAGGTGATATTTTCATCATTTCTTGAAACGCTGCACACAGTTTTGGAGGGTATCGAACACTGCTGCACTTGACAGCTACCGGTTCAAGTGGAGCACTTTGTACGGCGATTTCTCTTGGCCGTCCCCTCTGAAACATCTCTAGAGCTGTAATTAAAAGTGACCACGCTCCATCTACCTATTCGGGTAATTACGTTCAAGTAGCAAGGTCCATCTCACTAAATAAAGCTAGTAGACGCACCTTTAGAGCGGGCTTGTGGCCTCTTTGATAATATCGCAAGTGATGATGCATTCAGCGAAGAGCGGGGCAATTATATCTAAGGCTTTCTAGCACACTTTAACATCGTTACATCACGGCAATGGGTGTTTCGTGATAGGGAGAGAAGAGCGGCGTTTTGCACAAGGGGCTGAAAAGTACAAATACCTCTGCCTCTATCCTTTTCTTTAACGGTAGCTGCTACTGCGAAAAAAAGCACACATTTTTCCTGCTCTGACACCTACTTGAAGCACTGAGTTCCAACCACAAATTTCATATATGTTACATAAAATACATATTTTGAAGTCTCCTAAATATACCTGGCGTACCACATACCTAGGCGTTAGAGGAATATACTCTACACCACCAAAATAAATTGGATATAAGCTTTTCACCAAAAAGACATGTTTTGAACTCTTCTGAATAACCAAATCAAAAATGTCTCGCACTAAGATATTAAGATATTTACATAATGACTAATGAAACGTGTTTTACTAAATTTTCTGTGAATATTTTCGAAGTCCTTTTCTGGATGAATTTCCTGAGACAAGGCCTTACCTAAGGAAAAATAAGATACAAAAACAATAGTTTATTGGCAACAATTGCTATGGTGTCAGTTATTTCAAAGATTTCTCTTCACTGGTTTGAACTTGGGTTTCTCGATACTTGCATGGTATCGATATCTTAAGATATTTCGGAAAATTCTCTCGGTGCTTTTTCAATACTTCGGCAGTGATTCTGAAATTGTTATTTTATTTTAAAATCACAAAATATTGTTGAAGAAAGTAGAACACTGCAAAGCCCGAGAAACTGTCGGGAACGTGTTACCTGTACAGCAACATTCTGCAAGAAAATAATCATGTGTCCGGCAGTCTCGGTAGCGTAGATGGTAGCTCAGGGTGAATTAACTGGATAAGGTATTTTTTCCTGAGTTTTCCCTTCTGAAATACGAATGTCGGGTAACTCTATGTTCTATGGACCCTGGGCTCATTTGAGCACCATTTCACCGATTGCATTCATCATCCGATATTACTTAAATTTGTAAGACGCAAATTAAAAAAAAAAAAAAAGCTGCGATCATAATTTTGTCAAATTCAATGCCATATGTCTTTTGTATGGCTTGTCTCTGTAGTATGTACAAATATTTAAATATTTAAAACATACTTAATGTCTTCTTCTATCAGAAAATGAGAACACTTTTGATCACAGTCTTTAAAATCCACGGAGAAAGATTTCCAAAAAGAACTGACAACAGATTTACGTAGATAGTTCGTTATTTTTTAACACTTGCCGTTCCATAAAATGATCTTTGGTATACGGCCTGTATCCAGAAGGAATCAGATTTTTGAGAGCATAATAGAGGTGTAGTACCATGATACTTTTTAAAAACTATTGTTATGTATTCAATTATTACTCATTTATGTTACTCGTGGATATTATATCCCAGGACACTTAAACGTTTATGCAGATTTGAATAGCATATCTTTCAGCAAAAACAGATTAAAATTATTACGCAAGGAGCATTTAAGTACGTTAATGAATGTCACTAATTAAACAACAATAAGTTAAATATTAGTACACCTATATTAGTCAAGTTTGATTCAGTATAGCTCAGTTCTTCAGGATATAGCTATGAAAGCTAAACACTTGAGTAGCGCAATGATACACAAACGCAGCAGGTAAAAAAGTAATTATTTTTGTGACTAAAATGATTTGCTCAAAGAGCTTAAAATTTTGACTAAATGAGAAAATAATTATCCAACCTTTTGACAAAAAAAAAAAAAAAAAAAAAAAAAAGGTCAAGGGCCTCTCACCCCTGGTGGGGTCAGCTCGGCCGTTTCTTACAGGGTGGGGAAATCCCTGAAATATACCCGTTCTTTGTCTATCCTTAATTAATACTGTATCGTTATATCTAGAAATGACTGTTCATTTTCACTGTCACTTTCACTTTAGAGCTGCTACCACTTGCTTCCATTGATGTTCTGTCTTTTGCCGTTTTGCCTTTGCATTTAGCCCATCCTTGAACTCTTGGGACCATCGTAGCCTCGGACGTCCTCTGCTTCTCCTCCCTTGTCGCACATCCCATACTGCTATGGCGTATGCCAATCTGTCTTGACGCACTCTCGCCACAAGTCCTGCCCATTCCCATTTGATCCTCTTCGCTCTGGTGGCTACCTTTCCTAGGCCGCTTTTTCTTCGCAACACTTCATTCTTCACTTTATCTTTTAGGCTAATGTTCGGGATCTTCCTTTCCATCTTCCGTTGGCATGTTTGTAGCATCAGAGCCTGTTTCTTCGTTAGTGCCCAAGTTTGGCAACCGTATAGTAAGACTGGAAAAATGAAATGAAATGTGTAGTGTTTAACGCCCGCTTTTACTACATACGGCACCGCAGGCGATGACACTGATGATACATGAGATGAAGATGGAGCACCGGTGGAATGAGATGGCGGGGGAAACCGGAGATCTCGGAAAAAACCCGCCCCAGCACCGTATTGTCCACCACAAATCTCACTTTGCGGTCGCCTGGGATCGAACCCGGGCCGCCTTGGTGAGAGCCAAGCGGTCTAACCACTGAGCCACGGCGTGGCCTGTAAGACTGGAATGATGCAGGTTTGAAGGGTTTCTGTTCTAATATCTGGAGTTAAATATCTGTTTTGAAGAATGAATTTCAGGCTCCAAAATTTACTCCATGCTAATTTTACTCTTCTTACTTCTGCATCCCTTGTCCCTGAGATAATCACCACTTGGCTTAGATAAATGTAGTTGTTACAGTATTTTATTTGTTCTCCAACTACTTGAATAATGCCTTCTGTGGAGTTGGTCATGATTTTTGTTTTTGTGAGGTCCATTCGTAACTGGACCAAAATTAAAACAAGTCACCAGTTACTTTTACAGAAACACCTGTTATTCTTCGGTCTTAAATGTTCAGTATTTGTAATATGTAAGTTACAATGAAATGATGACATTCAACGCAGTAGCATGAAAAGAAATGTATGCTCGCCGTGAAAAGTTGTTGCAAAAATTGTGATCCCAAGTACGCCTTGTAAATCGGTTAGACGTGAAACGATATATATTAAGAAAACTGCATTGAGGAACGCTTTCTTTCTATTCGTAAATACAATAGTGAAATATTAGTTCCAGGTCATACTATAGCCATAGCCATTTTTAAAAACACCTCTAGGATTATAATTACACATCACGTGCATCTCCAGAGCATTAGAGCATCTTACATTGTTCATCTCTGCTAAAAATTCTTTTGTTTGATTTGCTAACTACACTTTACAGCAGCGGTAAAAACAAATCGAACATAATTGTATCCTTCAGAATCAATAATTTGTAGGAAAAGAACAAATAAAAATAAAAGGAATAAAACAAAATAAAGAGAAGTATTCAGTATAGCTTGAGTTTCTGGCTTAAGAAGTCTCTACTTTACCACTAATCCACTCGTGTATGTACTTCTAGGCAGTGAAACAAATAGCAGTGAGATGGCATCACTCAAATTTATTGCACAAAATCAGGGTGTTCTGGAACCATAACTGTCCTATCTGCAAGTGTTCCTCCAACGTCCCCAAAACATCCCTGAAAGTTAATAGGTCGAATTCTGGAGCACTCCGTGAATATAGTAAAGGAGTACTTCTGAAATCAGATGATTCTAAATAAGGTATAAAATAAAGTGATTTTTAAATCTTAGAAGCATATTTCAACCAGTCACAAAAATATGACAGTCAATTGTAAACAAGAGTAATGCATGGAAATAATTGACCTAATAGTGGTCTGAACTATAAAGCCCAGGACTTTAAATACTTCAGCATAGTAATTCGGCATTAAGGTAGTTTTGTCTCATGTGTTTATGAGAACTCCTAATGGTTTACCGGAAAAATACGAGTGAGTTGGAGAATTTAATGTCATGCTGACACATTAGCCATGTAGCTCAATGGTTTAGAGCATAAAAGAGGTTAAGAGCCGGACCGAGACCGAAAGATCCGTAGTTCAAATCCCCTATATGGCATTGAATTTTTCATTCCGACTCTACCTTTGCAATAGCAGTGGATGTCTGAATTTTATTGTATCTCGTTTGTTACAAGATACGCTCTAAGATCAAACATGGCCTTCTATAACTGTGAAAGTTTAAAAGCATGCTGAAAAATTGTGTCCGTTGCGGTAGAGTGTCCAACAACGAAGAATTGTTACTTCAGAATGGAAGTCTCCAGAAGAGCAGCAGATAGGGTATCGGTGTCTTGTCGAGATTTTGCTCTGCTGTCTCACCAAAGTTTTAATTATTGAACTTGGAGGGTGGGAGGGGTGGAGGAGACAAAGTAAGCTAAGTCCTCTTCAACTATCTCCCCACCCCTTAGTTATTATCAGGCTTTGAGGTAGATAGCTCCATCAGCTGACTGCTTCTTGTCCACAGAGCTGCTTATCGGTATTACATTTTCATCTTGTTCCATTGACCTTTAGCCCTGATGATATCCTACAGATCTCTTCAACTTCAATCTCTCTTACACTGACGAAACTGCTCTCTCTCTCTTCGAGGATCAAAATCAAGAAGGAAACCAATGTTTTGTAACACTCACAAAAATTAATCAAAATCACTTATTCATTTAGTAAAAATATGAAAGAAATTAATGAAAACGAAAAATATACCTACTTTGAAAACAATTTAAACATGTTTGCATGTTTTTCATCTAAGGCCATTTTTCTTAATTGACAATTCGACTAAATACCAAATTAAATGTTTATACGTTAAGCACCTTTAAAAGACACAGACATATTCTCAAAGAATTCTATTATCTCTAATGTTTCCAGGGGGATTGTGTTCACGTTACTTCTACTACTGACAACATTCACATAATTTTCTCTCAGCGTCTATGTCCTTTATATATTGTAGCACTCACATAAAAATGATTCTTCTGTTCAAGATATCTTATTCGCCATAAATTTTTACTTAGGAATACTTTAAAATTAGCTAAGCATTACGTATTTACTTACATATAACGTGTAGAAACAGTCTTCAAATGTTTAGTACTGCCTTAACAAACTGTTGCGATGTAAAGAAAACAGAAGAATCACGCATTTTAAGCATGCCTATGTAGGGAGTTACGAAACTGTAAACATGCAACATGGAATATTATATACCTAAACTCCATTCAGTGTGAAGATAACTTTACAGTATATTCACAGAAAATTCAATATCCGAGTATACATTTAGTTCCATATTATGTATAAAATATATTTAAATAAAAATCTTTAGAGCCACTTTGAAAAAGAATACTAAAAATCACGTCAAGTTCTATGGGTAAAAGGCACGTTGATTAGGTGAACTTTCTCCATAATTTTTAAATAATATCTGACTCAAATATGGTAGGCGTTTAGGTTTCGTATGAGCTTTCACTAGAAAACACATTTTAAGGTACTATGAATAAATAACAATATTTTAGAAATTATGATTTTTATTAACTTAAAAATCAAGTCTGTTAAATACCAAATATGGTATTTAGCTTTAATATCTTGCGACGAAGTGACAAGATTTCCAAGAAACCCAACATCTGAAACGTACCTTTACACAGAAACATTTTTTGTAATTTTACGATTTTCTCACAAATGGATTTAATGATTTTGATTAAACTGCCATATTATTAAGATATTTTCCTGAAAAATAAATTAATTGTATATCTTAAATTTTCTAGGAATAACCTCTGAAGTCCTCTTCATTTTGGACGACTTTTGTGTAAGTCGTAACTCAGAAAAAAGTGTTGATCTCATTAAATCGTATGTCAATATAAATATTAGGAATAATTCAATCTTCATATAACTTCAATGAAAACTTAATATTTTTAAGAATATCAATTTTAATTTTAACCATGTTTAATAATTCAAATTATAACCGAATTATTTCTAGCTCGTATGCGCTATTCAGTGCACATTGACTTAGCTTTTTTCAGAGTCATACTCAAATAGGAAGTCGTTATTCGTGTTTTAATTACTTATCATGCGAGAATGGAATGTCAAAAATATCACATAACGACCAACTCTTAAGAGATTTGTTTATCTCTTACCTACTATATTACCATTGCATCTATAAGGAGATTTGTAATAAAACCATTTTTAGGAGAATTTATCACGATTAACATAAAGTAGACTGTAGAAGAATACACTTTATTAAGAATAGTTTGTACAAAAGTGAATAAACAAGCATATATAACTTTTCCTTAATCCTCGATTGTTCACCTGGGAGAGCTGAAGCCTTATCTCCATTTAGACCACAGCAAATGTGAGATTACCCTGTGTTTGCCACAGCAGTGTATGGAGAATATAGCTGCAGGTTCGGAAGGGTGTGAATTATGACGCCTCTCCCTTCAAAGGATGATGGGACATCAGATCTGAACAATGTTCGATAACTATTCAGATGTAGAGGGCAGCATTTCGAGCTTAGATAACACAATTCAGCTATCCCTAAATTGCACGTGTGCTTTGAGTTAGAATAAAAAGTAAACAGCAGACAAGAGACATTACAATAACATTGCTTAAAGGTTCTGGAACAAGGTAAAACAATGGATAAATCTATAATTAAACGAGTTTGTCTATTTAAATAGTGTGAATATAGTATAGTGACTTTTACAGGGAGTAATCGTACTTTTATTACATTACCTTTACGTTCTGTTGTAAGAGTGATTTTACAGTGAGGAATGTACTTCATTTCCTGTAACCTCAAAGATACAATTTTTAAACAGGTAATCTACAGAAATGATTAACTTTGAAGTAAGCTGTTCTCCTGAGTTAATATATTTTACTTTAATAAATTGAATACGCGATATTCAACAAAAATAAATGTCCGCCTCGGTAGCGTAGATGGTAGCATGTCTGCCTCACGTTTAAGAGGTCCCGAGTTCGGTTAGGGTAAGTTACCTGTCTAAAGATTTTTCTAGGTTTCCCGCTTATCTTGACAGACAAATGTCGTAACTCTAAACTCCATGGACCCCGGACTCATTTGAGCATCATTTCACCCATTTCATTCATCGTCGATATGACAACGTTGGAGGACGTAAAGTACAAACAAACAAAAATAAATAAAAATAAAATCTGCATATCTATTAGCCCGGTTTCTGGGATCGATACCAGGCCTTGTTATGCAAACTTTATTTTTACCTTTTTCAATTTTCAGATCAAATTACATAAAATAGTTTACAAATTTTACAGATATAACCGACTTGCTCCCTTAACGTGTTTCAAATGGGAAGAGTTCTGGAATCCAGCTAATCAGATGCCGTATCACACTCAGCGTTGCCAGCTTGTTACCCCACTCCTTTTATATTTCCCTCTCTCTCGCACACTCATACAACATGCACGTGTGCTTGGCGCAGACGTAAGGGTAAGCAAATTATATTTTACAAACTTTTACAATAATGCAGTTGCCAAAATCAAAATTGGAAAAAGCATTTTCGCAAATTATGTATATTTGTAAATACTATAACTATAATTATAGTTTATGAATTACCAGTTTTTCTAATCCAAATGCGAGACACACTTGTTTTACCTACACCACACGTTTCAGCAGTAAGCCGTTGATCATTTTTGGAATCGAGCTAATTTCTATATTTCTCATTGCTCAATTGTTTGAAGAACGTGTACACCTTAAAAGCAATACTTCGAGCCTGACTTCGCAATACCTGCCTTTTTGACTCGCCACTAAATTCACTGCAAGAAGCCATTGCACTATTTAACTTTTACTCTACTGTTGTGTAAAGAACAACTGAATGATATTGATCCGAACTCTCCAGAGTAAATAAACATTTCTTATCCAGCGTTCATTCATAAACATATGCATACAGCATTCCACAGGCTAACAGGAAATGATGTGTTTGCTCTTTCTCGAATTTAACACCTTGACTTATTCACAATAATTCTTTTATCACATCATGCAGTAGTTTAAATTTCAGTTCTGAATAATGAAAAGTGTATGTATCTACATACACACCAACCACTTTGAACTGAGATTACGAACCATTCATAAATAAAGATATAATGTGCCCAGACACGTTCTGCCAGGGCAGCAGAAAATTTATTGTTTCCTCTCGCTCGAATTGGATTATTGAAAGTAATCTTTCATCACGTCATGCAGTAGTTTAAATTTCAGTTCTGAGTAATTAAAGGTATATGTACATACATACACACCAACTACTTTGAACTCTCTAGAGTAAATAGAGATTACGAACCATTCATAAACAAAGATATAATTTGAGCAGACACGTTCTGCCAAGGCAGCAGGAAATTTATTGTTTCCTCTCGCTCGAATTGGCTTATTCAAAGTAATTCTTTTATCACGTCATGTCAAACATTTACGTTTCAGTTCTGAGTAATTACAAATATACGTACACGCATACGTGTCAACCAATAATGATATTCATATAGTGCTTACGTCGCGATTTATTGTTATAATATAGGTAATAGTGTTTTATTTATTTGTATTAGAAAAACTATTTGAGCAAAAATATGGGGTTTTCATGGTTATGTTAGATACATTACTCTCTACCTTCCACATGGATCAGTTTTGGCAAAATCTGAATTTTTGTCTTGGCGCGAAAAGTATTTCATAGAGATTGATTAGGTTGGCGCTCCTTACTCACCACTTAGCGGGAATGCAATACGACACCGCAGGACTCCCATTGGTTGCTCGCCAAGTAGCGCTCAAGGACAAACACCTTCCCATTTGAATATAATAATTAATAAGCCTACAGGTTGCACGCCTCGGTAGCGTAGATGGTAGCGTGTCTGCCTCACGTTCAAGATGTCCCGAGTTTGAATCTCGATCAGGGTGAGTTACCTATATAAGGTTTTTTTCGGGGTTTCCCCTTATCCTTGAAGACGAATACCGGGTAACTCTAAGCTCCATGGACCCTGGACTCATTTGAGCATCATTTCACCCAATTCATTCACCGTCCGATATAACTTAACGTCGGGGCGGACGTAAATTAAAAAAAAAAAAAGCCTACAGGTTTTCAGTAACCTTACAAATCTACTCATCTGATCTTTCTTCTACTTTACGTCTGCCCCAACAATATAATTCAGATCTACGTTTCACTACAGCTTTAATTACTATAACAAACTACGAAAGTCTGTTTCCTACAATTTTAAATTTGCTCTTCTGCAACTGGTATCCAAAGCTTCCTCCTACTGGTATCCATCTTCTGACATCAGTAGATGGAGATAGTTCGTCAGTTCCCGATATCCAGGTTGTCATCTTTCCTCTTCTATATAATCATTTGTACATATCTGTTCGAAATGACTCTCTCCATATACCTCCCCTGGCTCTCCTTGGGTTCTCCTTCTTTCGGTGGCTTCTGTTCTTCCTTCTGGTATCTATAACTGGCGTCTTCTATTCATCGATCGTGAGTCTTGAATTAGGTCTTCTCAAGTCTGGTAACCAGTCTCTCCTAGTCTTAAAATTTCCCTCCAACGTTCTCTTAAATAATATTCCTTTCTCGTAGGTTGCAATATTCCTATATTTATTTTCATTTCTTGAACTCTTTTGTCGCGGGTCAAATGTTCCTCTAACGCTTTAGCGGATATTATCTGAGACATATTTTCTAAATATACATAATCTTCTGGGTGGCTTAAGATGTTCCATTTATATTTTTCTTGAAATTTCCTTCGACGTGTTCTACTAGTTCATTACATTGAACTCAAAAATAACATGTTCAGGTGAATCTAAACAATTACATTGCTCACATAAATCTGAGTATACTAGTTGAAGTAAATTCCGGGCTTGTAGGCCGTGGTCTACTGGGAAGAAGAAGAAGAAGAAGAAGAAGAAGAAGAAGAAGAAGAAGAAGAGGAAGAAGAAGAAGAAGAAGAAGAAGAAGAAGAAGAAGAAGAAGAAGAAGAAGAAGAAGAAGAAGAAGAAGAAGAAGAAGAAGAAGAAGAAAAGAACCCAGTAGACCACGGCCTACAAGCCCGGAATTTACTTCAACTGTATTGACACCGGCCGTGAAAGCCTTAGAACCTTGATAAATCTGAGTATCTTTCCTATTCTTTTCAAATATACGAGGGTGGGTAAAAAAGTAATGCCTCCTTTTTTTCCCCTTAAATAAGTAAGCTATGTGAAAACTTTGAATTTGGTGCAATTCCTCAAACCTTCTTCTCCAATCCCCTGCAGTAGTAACTATCTAAGTCAACAGGTGGCAGTACTGCATCCTCTTGCAAAATGGCTGACATCGACATTCGTATTAGACAGCGTTCTGTGATTGAATTGTTGACTGCGGAAGGTGAAACGCCAATTCGCATTCACGAAAGGCAAACATGTGTATGGTGATGCAACGGTGGATGTCAGCACTGTCAGACGATGGGTTCGTCGCTGTAACGAAGCTGAAGGGCAAACACCATTGGCAGATGAAAAGCGAAGCGGCAGACCGGTGACTGCAGTGACTCCATGCAACATTCAGCGAGTCGATGACATGATTCGTGGTGATCGCCGGGTAACAACAGGTGACTTGTGTCGCATTACCTCCCTCAGTAAAGGCAGTGTGATGGCAATTATTCAACACCTGGGTTACTCAAAGGTTTGTTCACGTTGGGTACCAAGAACGTTAACCGCCCAAAAAAAAAAAAAAAAAAAAAAAAAAAAAAAAAAAACAAGGAAAGCAATAGCCTCCGAACACCTGCAGCGCTTCAATTTGTAGGGAAAAAAAATTGTTACTAGAGACGACACGTGGGTTCATTTTTTTTAACCTGAATCAAAGAGGCAGTCAATGGAATGGCATCACACAACGTCACCGAAGAAAAAAATAATTCAAAACTCAGCGGTCAGCAGGGAAAGTTATGGCGACAGTGTTTTGGGATGCAGAGGATGTGCTTATGATTGATTTTTTTGGAGCAGGGAAGCACAATAAATTCTGCCCAATACGTCAGAATGCCCAAAAAGCTGAAAGCACGTCTTCACCAAGTTCACCCGACAAAAACTATGGCGGATGTTCTTCTTTTGCATGACAATGCAAGACCACACACCAGCCGTTACATCACTGCAGAAATTGAGAAATTGGAATGGAAAGTCTTACCTCACCCCCCATACAGCCCTAACCTGGCACCATCAGACTTCCATCTGTTCGGGCCACTAAAGGAAGCTCATCGTGGGATTGATTTTGAAGATGAGGAGGCTGTGAAAACGTCCGTGTGTCAATGGCTTAGGAAGCAAGACCGTGTGTTTTACCACACTGGAATACATGCCCTAGTTAAAAGATGGACCAAAACTGCAGAAAAGAGCGAAGATTATATTGAATAGTGACAAATTAATCGTCAATGTTGTAGTTTTCAAGATATGTAAATTGGATTCAATTTTCTTGGCAATTAAAAGAGAACAAAAATAGGAGGCATTACTTTTTGACCCACCCTCGTACATTATATGGATTTTGACATGGAGCAAAGTGAAAAATATAACATTTTCTTGGTTTTATATATTCCAATTTTAGCCTCTCTTTAATGTCTGGAAATAAATCATGTACTCTTCTTTCTACGTGTGCATTATCAACATATATTTTTCCTCAATATTAGAAATGTCCTAACAAGATGCTAAAAATTTGTCCGTTCATTTTACCAAATTTTCTGAACACCGACGAAAGTAAAGCAAAATTTCATGGCCTCCAGGAAACAAAATAAAGGTAGCTAAATTAACCTAAGGGATGAGTTTTACATGTATATATGTTCATTCTTATTCGAATGAGTATTGTTTTTTCACTGGCGTTTTAGCCAGAGCAGAAGTATTCCTGCATTGGTTGTCACGCGCCTCTAGTAGGGAAACAGAAATCCCTTGTCTACAGAACAGCTTTTAGAGCGACTAAAATGCCGTCTCTTGATATTACCCTGGATAAAACAGGGAAACGTAAATATATTTTAATACATTACGGCATAAAACATTCGGAAATGTTATATTCACATGATTTTTGCTCAACATTCTTTAACAAAGTGTTCTTAAAAAAAAAGTTAGTCATGTAAATCGAAACAAATATTTGTAGAAATGTGTTTTAGTATATATTTCCTAGTCAGTGAAATGAGCACAGGAATGTTGTAGTAGGTTAAATGATAGCGAAAACTTTTAAGTTTGTCGTTTTGTGATGGTTGTTAAATACCACTCTTTGCATCTCCATAAGAAAAATATAAATAAATAAATACTTTCAATCAGGAAATTCAAACTTATCACAGAAATTGTTAACTAAAAAAATTCACGTAATTTGAATGCTTTAACCAGATTATTAATAATCCAGGCCTGCTGATCCCAGACCTCACAATAAAAAACACGTTTTTCTTTATTTAAATTTATTTTTCCTTATCCATAAGGGCTAAAACATTTGTTAAATCGGTGTTATAATTTAATTAAACCATATCTGTAGCGCGATTTATCATGGTCTTCAAAATAGCTGTTTACTTCATCAACGACCTCCTCGTTGCTCTTAAATCTTCGGCCAAGAAATTATTTGAGGTTCGGGAACAGCTGGTAGTCCCTGGGTCCTAGATCTGGTGAATAGAGTGGGTGTTCAAACAATTCGAACTTTAAGTCACACATTTTTCCCAATGCAATGACAGAACAATGGGCCGGGGCATTGTCGTGAAGAAACAAGATTTTTCTCTTTGCCAAATGAGGTCATTTTATTTTCACTTCATCACTTCCAATGTTGCAGTAAGCTTGCATAGTAGTCACCAGTGATACTCTTACACTTTTCAAAGTAATAAATAAAAAATTCCTTGTGCATTCCAGAAAACACCCGTTATAACCTTGATATCTCACAAAATAAACTTGCCTTTTTTGGATTTGTTTCACCTGGCGCAATCCACTGTTTTCACTGTAATTTGCTTTCTGGAGTGTAGTGATGTATCCAAGTTTCATCCATGGTAATAAGCCGTCTCAAAAGTTTACTGTCATTTTTACGGTAAGGCTAAAAATTCATAAAAGAAGCTTTTTTTCTTTGCAACTTTTGATCAGGTGTCAACAAACACATATAGCACAGACCTTGTGAAAGCCCAAACACTACTTCAAATATTTACCTGTACGATCTTTTGATATGTTCACAGCCTCTGCTATCTCAAACACTTTAATCTGCGGTCTTCCGTACTAAACGATGAATTTTTTCAATGATCTCTGGAGTTGTGACTTCCACAGGGCATCCGGTGCGAGTCTCATCACTAATGCTCGTACGTCCCATTTTATACTCTGCAACCCACCTTTTAATCATTGTACATGAAGGGGCAGAGTTTTTCAATGTACTGTCCATTTCCTCCTTGATTTCTTTAGGCGACAAGTCTTTGAAATGGAAGTATTTGCCTTAATGACTGCTCGTTTTTCCAAACCCTCCATTTCGTTAAAACGCTACACCTGTTTAAAATGGTGTCATTCAAAAACTAAATATTCTATTGACCTGTAACTATGGATACAAGCTAGTCTACAGTTATACTATATGATGCTATCTGTCAAACTGCGCCATCACTATGTAGCAGCCCACCCTCGTACATGACAAATGAAGTAAATGTATATTCCGAATTTTCTCGGAATAGTCACTGAGGTCTCCTCCATTCTGAATGACTCTATAACTAGTAAACGAGTAAGTAAATCTTTCTTGATAAGAACTTAATAAAGTTAACCTATACTAAGTAGAAATGTTAATCAATACGAATAATGTAAATGAATTTTCTGTAATAAGATCCTATGTAGTAAGAGATAAACAAATTCTTACCTCTCGGAGGGAATGGACAGATGAAGAGAGTACGAAGAACGGCACGGGTGAGATAGACTGGGAACTCTCGAACTAAGGAGCAGTATCGGGGTCCCTCCCCGGTGATGCCATCAAAATGCTGAGCATTTCAACCTGTATAAGTAATGAAATAAATATAGCAATACATTTTTAGATTTGAATGAAATTAATAGAAATTGGAAAAGTTGTAATGGAAGCATACTTGAACTATCGGACTTAGTAAAATTCGTTTAAAAATAAATACATATTTGATCAATTCTTTCGCATTATTTGTTATACATAATTTGAGCGAAATTTTACGCCATGAGATTCTACATATTTTCTTAACTATTTCTTTAAGACAGTCAGGAGAGGTATTTTTCTTTGCGCTCTAAAAATAAATGCATGACATTTAACTGGAAAATTGCGCATGCGACCTCGTTGTATATATGTGAATACCATACTTCAAAAGCAAAAGCTTGCGTAAATAAATAAATACCTATTACTTACTATGGTCGGATATCGTTTAAGAATACCAGGCAACAGTTTTTAACGAAATTCCTTCATGGAAAAGAATCATAAATTGAAAAGTGCTTTTGTTTCTGTCATACATTTCTCTTAATGTTGATTAAAATATACATTATCCAAGGAATAATACGTGTACTAATATTATCTGAATAGCATTCGTGCTCATTGAATGTCTAAATTTTTAAAAGTTGAAAATCTTAAAATATAGACACATATTGAATGGAGGAAGAATACAATGTTTAATTACTTTTATAAAATTATTGTTTTCAAGACCATTCTTGTTGTTTGTTTGGATTTACTAATGTTTTACTGAAAAGTTAAATCTTCCTTCTTTTGGAAAGAGAGAGCCAGACTGAAAAATTCAATGCCATAGCCGGGATTCGAACCACGGATCTTCCGGTCTCCGTCCGGTTGCTCTTAACCATTGAGCTACCATGGCCAACATGCCAGCATGATTTTAAATTCTCCAACTGACTAGTTTTTCCCCGGTAAACCAATTAATTTCCATTAATTGTACCTAATAGCGTTGCGAATTATATAGCCCGGGCCTAAAAGTACTGCACAGTAAGTCGCCATTAAGGCAATTGTCTCATGTGTTTATGACAACTCCTAGTGTTTTCTGGATAAAAAAAAAAAAACACGAATTGGTTGGAGAATTTATGTCATACTGACATGTTGGCCATGATAGCTCAATGGTTAAGAGCAACCGGAAGGAGACCCGCGGATCTGTGATTCAAATCCCGTCTATGGCGTTGAATTTTTCAGTCTGACTCTACCTTTCCATACTTTGTCCTGCCCGCCTCGGTAGCGTGGTGGTAGCATGTTTGCTTCAGGTTCAAGAAGTCCGAGTTCCAATCTCGGTCAGGGTGAGTTACCTGGATAAGGGTTTTTCCTGGGGTTTTCCCTATGCTCAAAGGCGAATGTCGGGTAACTCTCTCAAAGGCGAATGTCGGGTAACTCTAAGCTTTATGGACCCTGGCTCATTTGAGCTTCATTTCAACCATTTCATTCATCGTCCGATATGACAACGTTGGAGGACGTAAATTGCAAATATATATACTACTATATATAGTCCTACACACGATTATGTGAAAGAACAATTAACTTCCTTCTTTTATTTGTCATCAGCTCGTGCATAGTATGAAATAATTGCACATTTGATTTCATTTTTAATCCATATCTCATTCTCTTTTATGGTATGCTGATTTCCTATAACATTTATAGAGAAACTATTCTAACAAGTATTTATTATGATTCATGGAAAGCAGATAGAAAAGCAATTTCTCTATGAAAGTACGGAACTCGTGCAGGAATTCCTATAATTCAGATATTTTCTTCCTTCAGTTTTTGTAATCTATTAACAATTTTGATTTGCTGAATCTCCGTTCCCGAACCTAAATGCATAGTACTCGATGTAAGCATGAATGGTTTATGTTTGTAACCATTCCAATGCTAATGGGCTTTCTGACTTAATTCTTAGAGGATGTCGTCATGACGAGGAATTCTCGTTCAGGAATTTGCCAAATTCAATGGCACACAACTAAAAAAGGAATTCCAAGCCGTACTCATTATGTAGGCAGGTATGTGTTTGTTTACAGCATTATCACGCTCCATCATTACTGAAGTAAAAGAATGTCTTGCCACTATTTGTCATTTACCAACAAGGTTAGTTGACGCGAAAGGAATGCCTAAACTCTATACTATCTTTAATATTCTCACTACAGCTTTAAAAATTACCTTAAGTTATTAATATATTCATAAGTAAAATATATTATATATGTATCTATACTTGCATTTTTATTCAATTATTTTACTTTTGTTATTTCGTCTTTTGTTTTTCCAAATGCATTTTAATGTCTTGAGATTCTTGATTTGAAGGACTGAATTATATCAATAAATGGAAATTAAAGTTTTTATGCCTACGACGTGTTTTTAATTATAAAATTATACATACAATATTTCTAACACTATTCGTTTCTAGGTCTTGTTATTTTATCTGTAGGTTACATTTTTCTGGCAAGTATGTTAGATTGGTATTATGAGTCTGTAGAGAACGCCCTGAAAATGTACTTCAGCTAGAAATACAGTGCGATCCATATAAACCTGAACCATCTAATAGACCATAATTTCCCTTTGAAAACTCGTAGAATTTATAAATTTGTTTAAATGATCTCCGTGGCTCTGGAAGAATTGACAACACTGGCAATTATTGACAGTTGACTGTCTTAAACGTCTTAATTTTCTTTAATACGACTGTGGACACTGAAGTTTATATGGCTATCTTCAAGACATTTGTGGAGCAGCTTATGGTTATTTTCAGCAAGATGGACCAACGTACCATACATCTAATGACACCATGGAACTTGTAACTAGTTTCATTGATAATGGAATAATCTCAAAAAGTCTGTGGCCCCCCAGATCCCTTGACCTAACCTCACCGGATTTTTTCTTGTGGGAGTATCTAAAAAATAGAGTGTACAAGAATACGCCACGGACAATTGGTGTCCTCGAGGAATCCATTCGAACCGAAATAAGTAACATTGGCGAGCATACTCTCCGTAAAACTTCAGAGAATACGGTGAGACCAGTGCAAACATGTATAGATGCTGGTGGAGAACACTTCCAACATTTTCTCTGAGATGTAAATAGTGTAATGTAATCTCCCAATTGTGTATTATATTCTCCCAAAGTTGCACGTATGTCCTATTATTGGTTCAAAAGTTATGACCTGTTAAAATGGTTCAGGTTTATACGGATTGCACTATAGTAATGTCTAATGCTGCATCACTTATCTGCATATACGAAAATAATTTCTAAGGATTTGCCTATGTGCAAGGTTCATTCGTTTGATAGTTTCACGTGGAACTGATAGCTATGTTTAGATATTTGTTTAATATCGGTCTTAAATGCTACTTCTATTATTTACTGGAAACTTAATTTCTGGTTATGACTGAGCAGCAAGACCAAAGTGACTAGACAATATTAGGTACATACCATATGGAAGCACATAGGGCCCTATCATATTCCAAGAGGAACCGGTGAAACGGGACACGACCAGATCCGGGACGGCAGATTGGGACGCAGGTGGTGTCTAACGTTTCCAGATGAGAACTGCCTATTTGGGTAGGGCCACACCTATAAGCCTCTCTATAAGCTGGGGTTTCTCACACATTAGAGACCAGAACAGAAGTTACTTAAAGCAAATTCCACTACCAAACACTTCGACACCTGTCAACTCGCCTGATTCTTTGACCCTGAAATATGACTAGAAAATAAAATGACAGTAATATTTGGGGCATTATAGTAAACCTCTAGTAAACCGCTTATCGACTTGCGAAAACCCCGATAATATCCAAAGTCAGAGACCTTCCGCATACTGAGAACTAGAGCAACGAACCCAACCATCAGTGGCGGAGCATGGGAAGTAAGTTAACGGGGGCGTTTAGAACATAGCAGAAAAACAATAGGCACAGTTCTCATTAATATTGGAGGCTGATGAGGGAAGTGGGGAGGGAGGGAGGGAGGGAGGGAGGGAGGGAGGAAGAGAGAGAGCGTTGTACTTCTTTTCGCTCCTCGAGAATTGGAACTGGATTATTTGTATCTATGCCCCCAAGTGGGGCATCCCCGGGAGGAAGGATGAGGCGAGAGGAGTCAGAGATTGGCCGTCCCAAGGAGTCCCTACATTTTACTAGATGGAATCTTCCCCCGGCGGACTACGACAACGGGTATCCCACCCTAATGTGGTTCGAAAACTGTCCCATCACGAGACCTGGGTTCGGAGACCGGCAAACGTCCTACCGGAGGAGGAATTAGTTCACCCAGAGCATATCATTTTTCCATGCATTGCCGAAACACCCGCCGACACTTCTATCTTGAAAGAGACCACCAGATGAAAGTTGATATAAAATGATAATGGAGATGAAATGCAGGGACAGGAAATTCGGGGGATGTAATTCACCTACCCAGCATTCGCCTGACAACCCGTAAAAAACCCATAGGAATCGAGCCCAGGTCTCCCGAATGTGGACCACAGACGAAACCGCCTGAAACATCTCACTCACTCGATCATCGACAGCTATCCTTGGTTTAAATACTGGCGTCAATACCCTTTCTATTACTGGACATAGCGTTGAGGCCCGTTGACCTTCAAGTGACCGGCGCTGTGATCGTCCTTTATCAGGTCTTATCTGGTCGATTAGAAGAGTGAAATATTAGTAAGTTGATGTACAGAAAGTTACGAAACACAAATAGAGCGATTGGAAGCTGCGTGTGCCTATATGATATGTTTTCTCGCACCTGGCGATGTATGACACGTTGCTGTCCAGAAGACATAATTACATCTGAACAGACTATACATACACTGGACTCGCCGTGTATGTGCGATAAGCTCAGGTAAACATCTCAGTGTTGCGGATTTTTGTCGATACGCCTTCTCGCTTTGCCATGTAGTACCTGGTATGATATATCGACTATACTTAATTTTAAATTCTCGTTCTTCAGAACCATTTTCTGATTTTATTTTATCTTCTTTCACAATACGTGTGTTTTGTTTTCTTAGTGACCAATATTTGAAACAACTTGAACTATAGATATTTGTAAAAGAACTTGTTACTGTTTATTTTTCTCAGGGTGGAGATCCTACTGCCGTGGTGGTGGTGCTAGAGCATGGCCCCCGACAAAACCCGCACGCCCACCCCTCGCGGGGGCGGGGGTGGGGAGGAGGAGGAAAGAGAGACGTGGGGGAAAAAGGTGGATTTCCTCCTTTCCGTCATCGGGTTTGCCGTAGATCTGGCCAACGTATGGCGTTTCCCCTACCTTTGCTACAAGAACGGCGGAGGTAAGTAACCAGTATTCCAGTCAAAGGATTTCAGAAAATTTGTATGTATAAGTTTAGTTAATTGATGGAAATTAATCACTTCTTCACACTAGCCGTGTATAAGCTAAGGTCTTTGATAGAGTGAACATGAAAAAGTCAGTGCTATGTCCGGGATTTGAACCACGGATCTACTGGTTTCCGTTCAGTTGCTCTAACCCATTGAGCTACCATGGCCAACGTGCCGTCCTGACATTAAATTATCCATTTGACTCGTATATTTCCCCGGTAGACCACTAGGGGCTCTCGCATTCGAGATATACCGTTTGTGCCGACTCACTATCGTAAGTACTTGAGTCCCAGGCTTAGCCTATATACGGCTAGTGTGAAGAAATGATTAATTTCCATCAATAACTAAAATAAAAAGAGTTAAATGTTGAAGTCTGGGACTCAAGTACTTACGATAGTAAGTCGCCACAAACGGTGTATCTCGAATGCGAGAGCCCCAAGTGCTTTACGGGGGAAATATATGAGTCAAATGGAGAATTTAATGTCAGGACGGCACGTTGACCATGGTAGCTCAATGGGTTAGAGCGACTGGACGGAAACCAGTAGATCCGTTGTTCAAATCCCGGCCATGGCATTGAATTTTTCATGTTGGCTCTATCTATGTATAAGTTTGCTTGTTAAGTTATCTTGAGGTGATTGGCAAAATATCTCTTGCTAATAAAACATACATAGATTTGAAATGTTTAAATATGTACTAAGGCTCAAGCGGATTAACCTATGTATTGCCATAAACCACAATGTCTTTACCAAGAATGTAACAAACTTTGTCGCCTGTATCAGAATCTATAGCATCATTTATATTTTAAAATATCACAATTATATCCAAAACCTGAAAATAATATTACTGATTTCTGGAGAGAACTCAGAAGGACATACAGAGTGTAACCAGGATGGGTATAAAGTTGGCTTAGAAATGAGGTTCCACTTTTAACACGTGTGTCTTATAAAATTGTGTATTTATTCTACACGTGTATTCAAAACTTTGGAGTAGGGAAATATTTTGCATTTAGTAGTTACCTTCTGATTAGCAGCCGAAATTGGTGCATTCCTGACGAAGGAAGCGACCAGTACATAATGTGTGCGTGCCCTCTATGGTTTTAATTATTTTTTTATTTACATCCTCCAACTTTAAGTCATATCGGCCGACGAATGAAATGGGTGAACTGATACTCAAATGATGCCAGGGTCCATAGAGCTTAAGAGTCACCGACATTTATCTCTCAGTATAAGGAAATACCCCGGAAAAATATTATTCATGTAACTCATCCTGACCGAGTTTCGAACTCGGGATCTCTTGAACGAGAGGCAGACACCCTACCGTGGCGGTGACTCCAGACTTACTCTGCAAGTCATCCAGTTTAAACATAACGTATTAGGACCTCTGTTTTTGCGTCAGATAAACATAATCAGGAAATCAGTCCCAAACAGTAACCACTGTCACAGTATTCCTTCATTTAAGAAAAATATAGTATCACAGGTCTAAGCGTTCAATTGGTACACTCTCAAAACAGCTTAAGCAATTTAGTACCTGTCACGGACACGTGGTCGCATTCCGTGCTCAACTCTTATAACAAGGGTTCTAAATGATGGCCTATGTCAGTGTCTCTGTCAGTGTGGAGGTGTGTTTCCATTTAAGTGGAAAATGCTATCGATTGGACCTGTGTGATTTTAGCAGTGACTTGTTCGGTAAATATACAGAAAAAAGTAATCATTTATAGAATAGTTCTCAAATTTCAAAATTACCGATTCGGTATTCCATTTACGATTTAATGAATATATTTCCTGAGATTGGATTAAGGATGATGCTACTCCAGGACGGTTTAATATGTAAGATGGGATGAAGTGAAAAACAACTGATTCCCAGATACACCTTGATTTATTGGTTTTATTCATTACGCTGCATGAACCAATTGCTTTTTGTTAACCTGAAACTCGCTGATGGTCTCATGACAAACTCTTACCCTGACTTCCACTCATTATGCATTGATTTTAACATGCAAAAATTAATTTCCTATATCCTATCAATTTCTTTATATAAAGTCATTAATTTTAGTCGTTAATAATTCCATCATCACACTGCCAGCGTGCGTATACTTCGGCCAACACTGTGATAAAATATATTATTAATTAAGGCCCTTTAGCTCACTCCAAGCAACTATAAATAAAAATATATTCCAGCTGTTTTATTTTTTATCCAAATAAAGTTTGAAGCTTAAATAAAGCTGGGCAAAAACAGAGAGACCCTGTCAGTGGAAGTTTAACACGGTCAAGCAGAGTAGAGTCCAGTAGATTGTATGTGGATTTTTGTGCAGGCAGCATCGCTGGAAGATGAGGCTAAGCATAAATAAGCTATTAAGGGGAGCAATCAAGAGTTAGTCTATAGCAGGCGTTAACTGAGTTACCGGCACGTTATAGTGACGCCACTCTTGCAGCACAAGGGGAGGGTTGACCTGCAGTATTCAAAATATTGCCCATATGCGCACTTTCACCAGCGTACTGAAATGTGGAAATGGACCTTCGCTAATTCAGTGAGACAAGGAACTAACGTCGTTCTCCTTTAGGCACAATCGGGAGCAGAGGTGGTCTATTTCTGATGATCTTCCTTAAGACTTTCAATATTAGGTTCTATCCAAACCGTTATCGCGCCTTTGGGGGAACAAATCTCTGTAAGCGACGTTATATTCGGTGTGAAATCAATTATTTAAACGAGTTCAGCTCTGATTTGCGTAAACAGATATTAATGGAATCTGATTAGCAACTCAAACTTGTAGAGAAATGATTTACCTGGAGCCCTGAAATGTACAATTATAAAGCAAACCTTCCGAAATGGCATGCGAACGAGATTTAAAATGATTAGCATAATCAATAATAGAACTATCAGTTATCTATCTTCTCCACCTTGAGCAAATCACGTAATTGAAGCTAGTTCCGCTTTATTGCTCCGAACACCTTTGTTGCGATATCAGTATAATTATAAAACTGACTACAGGTACTCATATTTTAAAAATTCAACATTTTTCAGCATATCCCTTTATACAAACTAACCATTTAGAATCGAAAATTACTACATAAATCAGACATTTTTTCTTTCACAAAAGTTTGAAGACTTTTCTTTATTTCATACCGCATTGAAAATGTAGTTATTCAAATATTATTTGTACCTACTTGTTGGAATAGTTATTAATATAAAAGGATTCTCTTGTACTGCTAAAAGTTGAAACGTTACTCATGTCACAATGGACTGATTCTTAATCAGATAACAGTATAGCGGTTTCACAGCTTTATTTATGAGCTTACAGCATGCGTAATACAGGACGCCTGTTACACGCATTGAAAATAACGAATTGTACTAGTTTTTAACTGGGTATATTTATGCAAAAAGGAACCAGCACCCCATCTTTACAAAACTGAAAGCTTCTGCATAATAAGAATTAAATTATGGATTCAAACGACATTAAGAAAGAGAATTCATTCGCCACCATAAAAAACACATCATCGTGAGATAGTTTTATTTCTGAAAAGTAGGCCTTTTACTGTTAGACATGAATAATCTCTGGAAAGAAGGGAATTATCTCTACCAGAGTCAATATATAGTCAAAGACATTATAATGTCTTTGACTATCGATTATCTCGTAGATGGTTTAATCCGATGTTCAATTTTTCTTTATCTGAAATACAAGCAACAAACATACATCTACAATATAATACAAATTTTAATATTTTTATAATGTAAGTCAATTTTTCCTTAGGTAACGGATAAAATTACGTACTGGACTAGCAAGGTTTGATGTTTATCATGCTCTTGAAATTGAAGCCCTTGGCGCTAACGCCTCGGGCGTTAAACTCTTTTTCACTCGCTAATAAACATCAACTTACATAACATAATTATTTTCTTTAAATGAATTCCTAAAGTCAAAATTTATTTGTTACCGTTTCCTAAACCTGATCTTGTAACCATAATTTCGGATTTGGTTTATTCTTGTTTAGCTATGCTCAATTAGTTGTAATCTGTATCTACGAAGCGACATCTTTATTTACTTATTTTTATAGTCACTTTGACCCTCTTTTACTGTCGACAGTGTCAAGATTTTGCTGCGAATTTACAAATGTGCACGTGGTGTGTCTGGCGCAATTGTTCGTTTTCTAACCTGAGCCCAGTGTAAATATAAGCCTATAATATTTTGCAGAATTAGTTTGCAGAATTATTGAATTTGCAGAAATTCAAAATGCTATTTATTTCCGTATAAATACCTTGTTTGTACACCCTTTGCAGCAAATTGACGTAACATAAACCAACATAATCTCTCCTCAATTCTGCACACGCAAATAAACAAGAGTTCACTTTCAAATCACAGCTGCACGCGCACAATTATCGAGTCCACGACTGTCTAACAACTAACCACGGCTTCCTTTCTATACCTCTACTCATTGTTCTAGAAATTAATCGAATGTTCTGTAACAAACAAGAAAGCGAACCTTCCAGTCAGCTATCTGTCTCTTTGTACTCGCCGGCCGCTCCCGTCGCAACAATGGGTTTGCGACAATATATATATATATATATATATATATATATATATACGAGGGCTATCCAGAAAGTAGATTACGTTTTGGAATAAAAAGTAAACAAAGTATAGGAAACAAATTTTATTATATACAGATGAAAGCCACACTCAAATACTACTTTTCGACATAGTCACCATTCAAATTAAGGCATTTATCGTAGCGATGTACGAGCTTGGAAATTCCTTCGTCGAAAAATTCGGCCGCCTGCGCCTTCAACCACTTCGTTACCTCTTCTTGCAGCTGTGCGTCGTCATCAAAACGCTGCATAGCCAGCCACTTCTTCATTGCTGGGAATAGGTGGAAGTCGCTCGGTGCCAGGTCGGGACTTTACGGCGGATGAGGAAACAACTCCCACTTAAAAGATTCAAGAACTTCACGAGTGACATTTGCCGTGTGGGGCCGGGCGTTGTCGTGAATCAACAAGATCTTAGAGCTCAACATTCCTCTGCGCTTGTTTTGAATGGCTCTTCTGAGTTCTTGGAGAGTTTGGCAATACCTTTGAGAGTTTATTGTAGTGCCTCTTTCCAGGAAGTCCACCAAAATCACACCTTTTCTGTCCCAAAAAACAGTCGCCATCATCTTCCTTGCTGACATTGTTTGCATGCATTTCTTGGGTTTTTGGGAAGAACTTGTGTGCCCCCACTGCATTGATTGCAATTTCGTTTCACAGTTCACGTGTTTCACCCATGTTTCGTCACCAGTAACGATGCGATCGAGTAAAGAGTCACCATCCTTATGGTAAACGCCCAAAAAGTTCAACGCTGCAGCCATTCGCTGATTTTTGTGGTCCTCTGTCAAGATTTTTGGAATCCATCTTGCACAAAACTTGTGGTAACCAAGCTTTTCGCTGATGATTTCGTGCAACAAACTTCGCGAAATTTGTGGAAAACTCAAAGAAAGTTCCGTTATTGTGAACCTTCGATTTTCACGGACTTTAGCATCGACTTTTTCGACAAGTTCGGCAGTCACTATGCTGGGTCTCCCACTTCGATCTTCGTCGTGAACATTGGTTCGGCCATTTTTAAATCTGATGACCCACTGACGCACTCCACCTTCAGTGATAATGTTGTCCCCATACACTTCACAAAGCTGCCAATAGATTTCTATCGGTTTACAGTTTTTTGCAGTCAGAAACCTTATTACTGCACGCACCTCGCAGCTCGCGGGATTTTCAATTAACGCAGACATTTCAAACCGTCACAGTATCTGAACGGAGCACAGCACGAACCTCTCACTAGCACGGCTAGATGCCGACTGAGCTGCGCAACGCTCTGACCCCAAGATGGCCGCGCTAGCCCCGCCCCTAGCGGAAACAGACGAAAACGTAATCTACTTTCTGGATAGCCCTCGTATATATATAAAGTACTGCCGCCGTGTCTTGCAAGTAACCAGATTTATAATACTGACAGAAACATTTCAGAGACAGCGTTTATGGTAATAAACGTATTGTGGGCAGATGAACTGTTTATATTAGTATAAAATGGTAATGCCTAGAGAAAATCACGTGACTATACACACGTCAGGTATTTTTCTAATATTTTTGTGACACCTAAATTTCGTAGCCCTAATGTAGGTCGTAGATCGTTTCATATGACTTGTTAAAATCGGATTTATTTTCTTGTTCTTGAAATACACTCATGTCCTTACGCTAAAGTTTATTTCATAATTAATAATGTCTTTATTCAAAACAATATTCACAAACATATAAAAGAAAATTCTTAAAAATTATTAAAATACTGTGAATCATATTGCAATGAAAAGGATGTAGCAAAATAAATATTTTGTGTTTTAGTAAACAGGTATCCAGATCATCTCAACAAATTCATTTTCAGGTCTAACATACTTAACAATAAGGGAATATTAGTATACAGTAGAAACCAATGCTTTTATTTGTGTATTTATTTTTATTTGTATTAATCTGTTTACAAATAAAAACTACAAGAAATAGGGTTAAGTATTCAACCCAAGCTGTTAACTTCCCACATTCATTATACATCTTCTACAAGCTACACATTAATTTCCTTTAAAAGTATACCTTCTTTAGTTCATTTTTTAACTTTATATAAAAGTTAAAGTTTCATATAATCTACTAAAAATTTTAATTAGTGAAATCTTTCCATCTATTCTGACCCATTTCTCATTTGTAGGTTCTTTTCTCCATAACTTAGTCCCTTCACACTCAAATATTATGTGCTCTATGTCTTCTTTTCACCCACACATTGGGCACTGTTTTTGAAGAAAATCTTTTTGTCATCCATTTCAGTCTCCATACACCCTTTGTCACCCAATCTATATTTTATTTTCAGTGACTGTGTTAAAGTATTGTAAACTTGGCTATACATTTACCTGCTTGGATATCATTCAGAAAATAATTGCACCTAACAGAAACAACTTATTGTTGGTAGTTTCACTTACGAAACTGTTTCTTAACGTTGGTTTTGTTATTAACTTTCACGCTGAATACGTTTATTTAACCCTGATGTAGAGGATAGGGAGTGATACTAGATAAAGAAAAGTTACTTGTGCATCTGAGAATCGAGAAGGGGATGCCTGGACTGAGAAGACAGCGTTTTAAACAAGACAAGTCTAGAGGTTTCACGAACAAGGAGGATTTGGACTAAATACTCCCATTTGAAATGCTTAATGCCTAAAGAAATCAAGGAGGAAATGGACAGTACATTGAAAGACTGTCCCTTCGTATACAGTGATTAAAAGTTGGGTTTCAGAGTTTAAAATGGGACTTACGAACACTAGTGATGAGCCTCGCTCTGGATGTCCTGTGGAAGTCACAACTCCAGAGATCATTGAAAATATTCATTGTTTAGAATGGAAGACCGCAGATTAAAGTTGTCTGAGAGAGTAGAGGCTGTAAAAATATCAAAGGAACGGACAGGTAATATTTTAAGTAATGTTGTGGGCTTTCACAATGCCTGTGCAAGATGGGTGCCGCATTTATTGATACCTGGTCAAAAGTTGCAAAGAATTTTTGAGACGGCTTATTACCATGGATGAAACTTGGATACATCATTTCAGAAAGTAAACCACAGTCAAAACAGTTGATTGCGCAGGTGAACCAACTCCAAAGAGGACAAAGTCAATTTTGTCAGATAACAAGTTTATGACGAGTGTTTTCTGGGATGCACAGGGTATTATTTTTATTGATTACTTGGAAAAGGGTAAAAGTATTACTGGTGACTACTACGTAAGCTTACTGCAACATTTGAGTGATGAGGTGAAAAGAAAAAGCCACAGTTGTCGAAGAAGAAGAAAAAATATTGTTGTTCATGACCATGCTTCGGCCCATCGTTCAGTCATTGCAATGAGAAAAATGTGCGAATTAAAGTTCGAATTGGTTGAACATCCACCCTATTCGCCAGATCTAGCACTCTGTTCCCGAACCTCAAAACATTTATGTTAGGACGAAGATTTCACAGCAACGAGTAAGTCATTGATGTGAAGAGTTATTTTGAGAACCATTAGAAATTGCACTACAGAAATGCTTTAATTAAATTAGATCACCTATTTGACAAATATATTAGACTTTCTGGAGATTATATTGATAAATAAAGCAAAATATGTTTTTAACTTTGGAGCCCGGGACTTATCAGCCGAACCTCGTGTGTGTGTGTGTGTGTGTGTGTGTGTGTGTGTGTGTGTGTGTGTGTGTGTGTGTGTGTGTGTGTGTGTATACACGAAAGAAGAAAGAAGAAAATATCGGGAAGATATCACTCAATTTTTATACTTTCAGCATTCAATTGTTTTCTGGAGGAACATAAATATTATGTTAAAGCTCAAATATTCTCAAACCTGGGAAAGGTAGCTTAACTGAAGTACTTTGAGCTCTTATGCTTCGTATTCCTGTCAAACTGCTCAGGATTCACAAACAGATAGACGTTTATGATGTGTTTTAATCAACCAAGATCTATTTTACTCTGCAAAATTTCATTCAATAGCTGGGAATGTCTCGAAATTGCTGTTGGTGGTTTTGATATTACAAGTACGTAGTTCTGCATTTATATTTAATAAGTGAAAATGTAGAAGATATTTATGTAGCTAGAAGCAATTTGCTAGTTGTTGTGGTTTAGTTTTTCTGAGAACATCTTGACAGCAAATGTTAAATGACGTGTTACTCTTGTATCACATGGGATGGAAGTGAGGAATTCTGTGAGACTTAGCTGGAAGTTGAGGATGTGGATTATGCAGATGTTGTATGCACAATACTGTAATTTTTCGCTGATAATGAAGGTAAACCAAACTGGAGAAACCTATTAGAATGTTACAGCATGAATCTATAAGTAGAGACTGATCTCAGAAATAATAAATGGGGACATATTAGAGGAATGGAGAGAATGCATACAAAACAGTACGATACTCGATATAGTCATGTCCACTTCTAGTTTCAATGTAAAATAGGTATTATGTGAGACTCAACAAATTCTGAACTTATAAAATTAAAACATATTTTCTAGCTAACAACAGGTCCTTGATTCATTGCATAGTAATCTTCAGGTTTATATGTTTGTTATATTTAATTGTAACTGATGTAAGACTTATTGAACAGCATTCTAACACACGCTTCAAGTGATGTTAACATTACTCTTGCTCACAGCTATAAGTACCATAATGTATTTGGGTACAATAAAGTTTATCAACAATAAAAATATACAAAATATAATGTTGGGAGAACTGTGTAATGTCAATAAAATTAAGTAGGTACAAGAGACAAAACTTAAAACTATCAGTGTTCTTATTTTTAAACTCTACATTCGAAATTTAGAAGCAAAACAATCCACTTTTATACGTTTTTGACCAAATTACTAGCATTTTCACTCTTTCGGGATCATTTTAAACTATTATTTATCTATAATTTGATTTGTTTTTATATTTAGTTGGAAGACTACTTTCTGGATGTCTAGAATTAATTTCGTTACGATTGTCACCTTGTGTAGTATTACATGGCAGATCGTTGAAACGTTTTGAATTTCAGTGACCCGCGCTGCGTTCGTTTCTTATCTTGTTTGTTAGAAGAGTGAAATATTAGTAAGTTGGCGCACTGTAAGGGACGAAACACAAATGGAGCACTTTTGAGTTGCGTGTGTCTAACATGAAAGGTTAGGTACAAAATAATAAAAAAAAAACTTGATAATTATGAACGCATTACATATGTATCCACGTAATTATTTACAGTAATATTTTTCAAACAACGAAAATGAATCTAAGTACCGTATCTTACCTACTAAATTACTTACTACACTTTTGTTATTAAATGACGTATAACTATAGGAATTGCACGGTAGTATAACTAATTTTGTAGTGTGATTTATCAGTCAACGGAATAATTTATAAAAATGTGATTTACTCAACTGGCAACATCAGCAATGTTCGTCACTGAAAGATGTCCCACTGTTACTGTCACTATTACCAACCTCGGGCTTCTGGTTCCAATAATCCATCTCTTTTTACAAATAATTATTTCTTTTAGTATTCTTGTTAAAAACTCTGGTATTAACGGAAAGCTTTTCTTATTAAATAATTTCTGTAATTATAGGTAGTATATGGTAATACAACTAATTTTCTGAGGCATGATCAGTCAGTACAAATAGGCCACTGCTGTAATATACACACGTGATTTAAATGCATCACAATGTTAAGCTATACAATATGTAATTTTAGATACTATTATTGCAATGATTACTAACGAAAAACAATCTCATGTTAGTTTAATAATGATGAATCTGAATGTAAATAGAAATAGAAATAAAGACATACTCATAGTTTTGACGAGCGGGATAGCTCAAGCGGTTTCATCTGTGACCCGCATTTCGGGAGGCCCTGGTTCGATTCCCGTGACTGACCTACCTGAACCATGGGTTTTCCGGGGGTTTTCCCGGGTCGCCAGGTGAATGCTGGGTATGCTAATTACATTCCCCGAATTTCCCGTCCCTCCATTTCATCTCCATTATCATTTCACATCATCTCTCATCTGGTGGTCTCTTTCAGGGTAGAAGTGTCGGCGGATGTCTCGGCGGTGTATGGCAGGATGATATACTCTGAGGAAAACTACTTCCTTCTGCGGTAGGTCGGTTGCCGGTCTCCGCTCCTCTGCTGGGACCATTTCGAGACTGCCAGCCAGGGACCTTTGGGACTCGGCTGCTGGGCTCGTTGCCCTCCCGCAGAAGGGGAGCGTGTCCGTTGTCCTTTCCTGTAGGGGGAAGTCTCTAAGTCAGGGGAAGACAGGTAGTAGTGGTGTGACGTCAACTCTGCCAGCTCTCACCGCAAAATATGCTCCCAAACGAAAGGCAGGCAAGCGTGTGACGTCACCGTGCTGATTACTGCTGTCAAAGGGGAAGGAATAGTTTGATGTATGCGAGTAGGAAAGACGGGAAACGTATTGGGTGTTAATAATATGTACAACTTACATCTTGGGTGTTGTAATATTAATGCTAACTGCTTTAATTACACAATTGGTCACGGTTTATACACAACTACATTTTGGCTCTGTATTATGAGAAAATATACAAAACTTCAAACTCGTAGTTTATCAGGTCAGGCATGTTATAAAGAGAATAAAACATCAAGTAATTTTCTCTGCAAATTAGAGGAGACCTATTCAGAACAAAATTGCGTGGACATTTTCCGACACTTTCTGTTTCGTTTTTCTTTAACTAGTTTATCAATGTCAGGACGTAATGTCTGGGGAATCTGTAATAGAAGGCTGCATGTTAGATTGTTATCCGACAAGGTACTTCAGGGTTTGGACTTGGCTAATTTCAAAACAGAAAAAGAATTGTTTGCACACATATTTCAAGCCAATCACACAATGTGCGTGCGACAAGTGAATATAACCTCAGAAATCTGGTTTGGGGGACATTCTTGTAAAAATCAGCCAAGTCTTTCTTGTGTGCATATTGGTCCTTCAATAAATCGTAACATCGTAAATTTAAGAGTTTCATTAGGTACATGGCAGCCACATTGTTGTCATCGAGTGTGCTAAACCTGACTGAACCCTCATATTCTGTACTGACAGCGCCAGTTATATAGGCAACTTGGTACTACACGACTTTTGCCTGACGTCACACGCACTGAAGGCCTCGCTCCCGACCGAAATATGTCACAACTCTCGAAGTTGTCTTCCTCTGATCTAATTGTAGGGACCCTGCGCTCTGCATTGTCGTGACTCCTTGGTCCGGCCTCCCTCTTCTCCTCTCGCTTCATCCTTCCTCCCGGGTGAAACGATTTAAATGATTATTTAAATCTATTTAATAATTTAAATAAGTAAAAAGAATTATTTAGAATATTGAATAATGGTATGAAAAAGTTATTATACAAAATTTATGAAGAAATGTGTAAAAGTTGAACGATGTTGACTTGTCGTTATGGCAACGGAAAAAATACTATATAAGCACCTGGACTGGAGGTGATTGTTCTTCTTCCCAACTTCCACTTTAGGGGCCGAAGGATAGAGTGGACTAATTCCATCAAGTACCTGGGCGTTCAACTTGATAGAGGCGTAACTTTCCGCGGACACATCAGGGAACTATCAACACGGGTTCAGGGGGCTACTGCCTCCCTGTACCCAATGCTGGGTTCGCGCTCGATGCCAGTCCGCTTAAAGCTACACCTCTTTCGAGCGCTGATAATCCCACTCATGTTGTACGCCTGTGAAATCTGGGGCATGGCTGCAGATAGCTGGATAGCATACCTTCAGCGTGACTCCGTTCCATCTATTCTGTGGGCCGTTCTTTCCCCGTGAGGTTGCTTCACGAAGCTTCTCTTCTCGCATACGTGGAGGACGAAATTAGGCGCCGGGCGACAAAATTCTACGCTCAAATTCCAGCTCACAGAAGCGCCTTGGTTCGGTCTCTAGGAGATTACGACGCTACGAGACGCCGCTTCAGACTTTACCGGGTACCCCGTATGGCATGCGGGCACTCAAGGTAACAAAGGAGTTAATCCAAACAGCAGCATAAGCTGACTTCAAAAATCTCCAAATGAGCTGTTTGGCTACAAAATTTACCCCACTTTTATAGTAAATAAAACACCAGGGTGTAAACAAAAAAAGCTGTTTGGCATCCTGTACAAAATAAAGAGGAGCAAAAAGCTACCTCAAAAATTTCCTCAATAGAATAATCCCACCTCATCCTGTAAACATCAAAATTATTAACCTGCGGTCAGACCCAAAACCATGGTGGGTACGCAGCAAAAACCTTCTGGCTGTTAACAGCCTGTCAGTATCGACTTGGACTTGGACTTGATTGTTCTTCATTTGACTTCCATGTTGAAAGGACGTGTGAGTAAGTCCACAAATAGACGCTCATGTGCAAAGACAATTTTTGTGTGTAAGAATATATGTATCAGTATATTTTACTTGGTGCAACAGAAAAGTGATTATTGGTGAACAGTTAAAAGGATTGCACCAGAGAATATTGATATCGATTGATTTATGTTAAAAAAGTTTCGTTCTTAATAAATCTCAAAGTTTGGAGATTCGTTGGGGAAATTATAAATAATATTTTATTTAAAACAACATTATCCTTCCATATCCGTGACCACCCCTGAAAAGAAGAGTCCATGCAGATACCAGAGCAGTCGAGGAACGACTAGACCGAACTCCGACAACTTCGAAGAAGTTTCTACACCCCACATTGGAACATTTTGTTTCACGAGGGTGCCCCACTTGGGGGCATAGGCACAATGGGCCCAGCATGGTGGTCTGAATACCGAATTTCCTCCATAGTGAACTTCTAATCCTAATCCTACTCATAGTTTTGGTTTACATCACATTATAATATAAAATAAATTCCCCCCTTCGACATAGCTATGAATGATACACATTACGCAAACCATGCCACGGAAATGAAAGGTAAACAAGTTGTACTGGCTTTGTGCTATAGGTACATCTTCAGCAGTTTCTCTTAAGGAATCATGAAGGGATTTTTATTCCCTCTTCTTCCGCCCCCCCCCCCTCTCACTCTCTCTGGTGTAATTAGGCATTATTTGTCACGGAAATATTTGTTTACTTTCTTTCAACCTGACGTAAATTCTAATTACAGAAATTAGAGAAAACAGTCACACAAAAAATACAAGAGACAATATGTTGCAGATGCGTTTACCTTACATTTTTGAATTCTAGTTATCGTAGAGTATATTTCATTTCAGTAACTTTCTCAATTACGTTCTATAACAACCCTTTCACGTTGGTGATCAATTGGGAAAAGAGTACCCAAAGATAAAAGAAGCATAGGAAATTGTTAACTGATGTGCGATTTTTACAGTCCTGTGTCATAATTAATGTTATAAGTAATCCAAAGAGTGAGTAGGAGCGAAAAAAGGGAAAGACATTTCTGCTTAGAAGGTTTTAATTGAGTCTTTGCTGTGCACAGATTTCGATTCGCTTATTCTACCCTCGGTAAGTGGAAGAGGGAAAGGAAACTGAAGCCGGAAACTGGTGCTATGTTCTCGAACTTCATCTTCAAAGAAACCGAAGAGTAGGCCAAATACAAGAGGAGTCACCCAAGCAGAAAGCACCATTAACTTTTGCTCGCCTCGGCTAATCCAATGAAAGGACTCAGGGATGGGACAAAGAGCTGGAAGGGGTTGTTATGTCTCACTCAGATACGCACCCTTAGGCACATCTATTGCCCCATCTCGCTCAAATTAGCATGTACTTAATAAATGTACACTCCATTTCGATTAAAACATGAATAATAATTTTGTATACACAATTGGCTGCTGGAAACCAACAGGAAACGTAGGAATCAACTCGGATACAAGGCACTGAATGGGACTCAACTCGTATGGCTGTTTGAGAGTTAAATAAACGCTGGAGAGTTAACTGTCACACTCTTGTAGCACATTAAATCTTGGAAATCTTCAGAACTAAAACAAAACATCCCATTGGTAACTTAAACAGTTATGACAATCTTGCTTATTCTCTATTAGCCCTTAAAGTATGTACGGGTGTAAACATTGCGCCGTAGCACAACTTCTACAGCAGGCGAAACAGTGCACCGCGAATGGAAATAGTTCGTTACCACATAACATATACGAGGGCTGTTCAATGAAGAGTGATCTAAATTCTTTTACGGGCATAATTCTTTTGCACTAATATTCAATCTTATTATATTCTGT
The DNA here is from genome assembly GCA_030765055.1 of Mantis religiosa. Classification (NCBI taxonomy): domain Eukaryota; kingdom Metazoa; phylum Arthropoda; class Insecta; order Mantodea; family Mantidae; genus Mantis; species Mantis religiosa. Next base: position 81,219,982 of record CM060954.1, read on the forward strand.
TAGTTTAATGTGAAACAAACACGCCGTAGTAGTTTCATTGTTGGTACTCCAGGTTGCCGCCTGTGAGAACCAGGCAAGTTGACATGTTCAGTATCGCCTACCGCTGCAATGGTGGTAACACGCGAGGAACAAAATGCGGCTTTGAAATTCTGCTTTCGTCTCAACAAATCTTCAGTTGAGGCCTATATAATGTTACAGGAGGTCTATGGAGAGTCTGTTCTTTCCTACAGATAGCTCGAAGGTGGTTTAAAATGTTTAAAAAGGGGAGACAATCAATTTCAAAGGAAGGTGGACCCGGTGCTCCAGTTACTGCACTCAGAGAAGAAAACATCAACACTGCTGCTGCCATTGTGAGAAAGGATCGACGAATTACATTAAGATCACTTTCTAAAATACTGAACATTTCATTGGGTGCCACCTACAAGTTGGTGACAGAAACATTGCACATGAAACATGTTTGTGCGTGATGGGTTCCCAGACTGTTGATTCCCGAACAAAGGGACACTCGCATACAGGTCTGCATGCAATTAAGGTTGATGTTGGAGGAAGATCAGGAGTTTCCTTCAAACGTAATCACTGCTGATGAAACTTGGCTAAATCATTTTGATCCTGAGAGCGAACAGCAAAGCTCAGTGTGAAAATCTCCTTCATCACCAACCCCCCCCCCCCCCCCCCAAAGCAAAAGTGGTTGATTCTGCTGGGAAAGTTATGGTCATCTCAATCTTTGATATTCATGGAATGGTTTATCAGCATGTTGTACCTGTACACACATCAGTAACTGGAAAATACTACAGGGATGTCCTGAAAACATTGCAAGTCCATATCAGGCGCAAAAGACCACATTTCCGTGAAGCAGACTGGACGTTGCACAACGATAATGCGCGGCTGCATATTGCCAATGTTGTTGTTGAATACCTTGCAAAAATCAACGTGAAGGGCATCCCTCGCCCTCCCTATCGTCCGGATTTAGCCGCATGTGACTTTTTTCTACTCCCTAACTTGAAGAAACGCCCTCGTGGGAGGCATTATCCATCATCAGAAGCAGTGGTGAAGGCTGCGGAGGTGATTTTGAAGGATCTCTCAAAAATGGTTTCCAGCATGTCTTTGAAGACTGGAAGAAATAATGGGACAAGTGCATCGCATTCAGGGGACACTATTTTGAGAAGGACCGTCAAAATTATGAGGATGAGTAAAGGTACGTAGTCAAAAAAATTTTAATCATTCTTTATTGAACAGTCCTCGTATTATTGCTTATTTTATACATTCAAGTAATAAGCTTGGTGAATAATTACCTACTTCAAGTTCAAAAACATTTAAACATGAGCTTATGTATTTTACAGAGGTATTTTTTAGATGTAGTGTATGACATAATGTTGCGCAGTAGTTTACGGTCGAGTCCATTTGTATATTGGGAAGAAAAAGAGGTGTCAGGTTAGTCATCTGCTATCTAACCCACTAGCTTTATCAGCAATCTGCTAGTGAAAGCAGAGATCTTACCCCTACCATTGATTAGCATGATGTCACTCGCGCACAACCGAGCAAGGTCATGCGCCACGTCTAAAAAATACATCTGTAATTCCATTTATTAACACGTGGTATTCGGTACTTTCCCGATTGCGTTTGGCGTACACTACCTCTAGTCCTAGTAGTAGTAGTAGTATTGGATTATAATGTTAATGTTAATGGTTACAATGTCGCAGTGCTCAGTTCCTCAGAGTAGTCTACAGTTGAGTCCAGAGGTTCTACTCCCATTAGCCTTGAACCCGTAGGAACAAGACCCGGGCCTCTTTCAACCAGGGAGTTATCCGTGCTGTCCCAAAGGGCGCTCGGCATCCTCCGTGGGGTTTTCCGTAGGGCAAGACCTGGTTGCCTAACAAGGCCCCCCCCCATCTGGTCCTATGGACACAAGACGGGATGGAAGTGGATACGCCACTTACGCGCGCCAACACCAAAGGTGAAGACTACCGATATGACCTCGGTGGGGCCGCCTGGTGATCTAGCACACCTTCTACTAACTTTGCAGGCTACTACCCGGGAGAATTAATGGCTTCCCTCAACCCCGTCCGAAGACGTACCCGATTCCCACGGGTACGAAGCCATCCCAATCCGAACAACTCCCGAAGGAGGGGCTCAGATGTTCGGCCCGAGATTCCTCTAGTAACGTCAGAGGTCCGCAGCGCCCGCACCACGGCAGCTGAAGGGGACGGATCCCCTCCCCTACGGGAAGAGTAGTTTACAGAAGCATAAAAATGAAAAGCCTCTAAAAGGTAGCTAAAAGACTATTCTATTTAAACCTGTTTAACTTTTCCTATCAAAGTTATGCACCCAGGCGTCTGAAGCAACTGGTGTATCTATGAACAATATTTCAAGTGTGAGAACCGAAATTAAACAAACAGGAACTGTAAAAACCACTAAAAAGAAAAGGGAAAGGCCATGTAGTGTTTTAGGGCAAGTAAATAGTTTTGTTAAGAGTGCTGTTCGCTTTAAAGTGCATAGTTTGTTTTAAAACAACGAGCCTCCTACGGCCCGCCTCGGTAGCGTAGATGGTAGCATGTCTGCCTCACGTTCAAGAGGTCCCGAGTTCGGTCAGGGTGAGTTACTTGGATAAGGTTTTTCCGGAGTTTTCCCTTATCTTGAAAGACGAATGTCGGGTAACTCTAAGCTCCATGGAGCCCGGACGCATTGAGCATCATTTCACCCATTTCATTCATTGTCCGATATGACTAAATGTTGGAGGACGTAAATTACACACACACAAAAAAAAAAGCCTCCTACTATAGATAAGGTAGTGAATATTGACCCAGATCTTCCAAATGTCAAGAAAACCACGTTCTAGACTTTGCTGAAAGACATCGGGTTTCGGTTTTCAAACAGAAACAAAATTAACGTGATAATTTACCTGAAGACTACGTGAGATCTGTGAGACATTTCCACGGGCACAGTTTATTACTTAGACGAAACCTGGGTAAATGAGGCACATATCAGTTCATAGACTTGGAGTAGATGCGGACTAGTTCTCAGGCTAATTCATGGAAATGGTTCAGTAGGTTACATTAGAGGGGGTAAAGTCACTAAAGGGGGTAAAGCTGACCGAACTGATGAGCAGCGAGAGCTGTTTCCTCCGGGAGAGCTGGTTTGGTACAAATCAGTTGGCACAGTTATAAATCAGGATGACGTAGTCAACTATCTCACAGAGTTTTTAAATTCATTAGAATTGCCTAGACTCCCACCTCACAATTTAAAATTAAAAGTAGGATCAGTTGTGATCAAGCCACGTAACTAACCAATCACGACTGTACAATGGAACGAGACTAACTGTGAAAAAGCGGCATCGAGGCAACAATCTCAAGGAAAAGTACAAAGGAGAGGATATCTTGATACCGTGTATTCCGATGATTCCAACGGATTTACATTTTCATTTTAAGCATCTACAATTTCCCGTGCGTTTGGCCTTTGCAGTGATCATTAATGAATTGCAAGGGCAGTCATTGGAAGGTTGCAGAATCTACTTGGGGTTTCCCTGTTTCTTTCATGGATAAATTATACGTCGTGTGTTCGCGCATCGGAAAACCATAATCTTTATATATTTACGCAACACAAAAGAGACAAAAATATTGTTTATCAGAAAGCTTTAAATTGATTAACTTAATTGTAACTGTGTTGTATTTAGACTTCACCACGAATTGTAGTGTAAATAACTAACTAATCTGAATTTCTATTATTTATATAGATAAGTTCAGACAACTTTTACAGGCGGTACGAAGTTCGCCCAGTGAGATATAAAGTCTTTCATATTAGTTAACGTGACCAGTAAGTGCTTAATAAGAATTTAGTAAATAAAGAGTTTAAACTTCATTAAATGCACAAGTCTGATGGACTACCAGACCATAAGATTTCAGTGTAACTAATCCAATCCAGACTCCATTTTAACCTAACGTTGTCTAATTTAAGGTGAAATAGGGACTGAGAAAGAAACTATGTGTTTCAAAGGCAGAACTGAAGCGTGGGACTCAAACGTGAGAAGTCGACGAGGATGGGATGGTATCGGATCGAAATTCTCTGCTAGGCAATCAGAAGGGGGTCGGAACATGCTAATTGATCTATTTCAAGTGCGCTTCTTCCACGCTCTATCTGCCTTCCATTCGCAGCAAAAAACTCCCAATTTCAAAGGCAGTTCTCGTGCTCGTTTATAGGCAACACCTTTAAATGTAGTTACAACATTTGTAAATCTTCTTCTTCACTTCAGGGATTAGGCATTACATCTTTAATTCTTTTATTCACATCTTTTTTCTAGGACGTCCAATGTCTCCTCTTATATTTTTAATTTTTTATTTATTGCTGTTTGAAAGGTTCACAGAGATAAAGCTCATGCTAAGAAAGAGTACAAAAATACATAAAATGATGGTAGGCAAACAATCCTTAACAATATTTATAATACATTCTTATATTAGGAACTAGCGAACTTAGTACCGCCAATAAACGTTGTCTGACCTTATCTATATTATAAAACAAATTCGAATTAGTGTTTTTCTGTAATTTACGTCCTTTAACTTTTTTAAGTCATATAGGACGATGAATGGAATGGGTGAAATGATGCTCAAATGGGCTTAGGGTCCATGGAGCTTAGGGTTACCCGACATTTGTCTTTTAGGACAAAGGAAAACCCCGGAAAAAAACTTTATCCAGGTAACTCACCCTGACCGAGATTCGAACTCGGGACCTCTTGAACGTGAGGCAGACATGCTACCATCTACGTTACCGAGGCGGGCGGTTAGTTGTTTATTCTGCAATTGGGGGTGAAGTTTATATACAACACAGTTGCAATTAAGTTGAGCAATTTAAAGCTTTCTGATAAACAATATTTTTGTCCTTTATGTATTGCGTAAATATATGAAGATGGTTTTCCGATGCGCGAACACACGACGTATAATTTATCCATGAGAGAAACAGGGAAACCCCAAGTTGATTCCGCAAACTTCCAACGACTGCCTTTACGATTTATTTATGGTCATCGCAAAGGCCAAACGCAAGGGAAATTGTAGACGCTTAAAATCAAAAGGTAAATCCGTTGAAATCATCGGAATACACGGGATCAAGACATCCTCTCCTTTGTACCTTTCCTTGAGATTGTTGCTTCGATGACGTTATTCATTAGCTTTTTCACAGTTAGTCTCGTTCCATTGCACAGTCGTGGTTGTTAATGTTACGCAGCATAATCACAACTGATCCTACTTTTAATTTTAAATTGTGAGGTGGGAGTTCAGACAATTCTAATGAATTTAAAAACTCTGTGGCATAGTTGACTACGTCATCCTGATTTATAACTGTGTCAATTGATTTGTACGAAAACAACTACCCCGGAAGAAACAGACACTCCAGAACGTAATTATGACATATGAACACAACTATTAGCATTATCTGCCTCTCGCTGCTCATTAGTGCGGTCAGCACGTGACGTAGCTCGTCGCACATTTGACTAAGTCGGTCGTCTTCTCCTTGGCATAGCAAAAAGGTTTCCGCGAACTTCACAAAGTCACAAAGGAATTCAATTACTTTTGTGTTAATTCAATTCGCATTTAGGAACTCAGCAACACAAACTATAAAGAAGGTATCGAAGGATTTACCAATATTTGACAACTATTTTCTGTGGTCAAATATTTATAGTGTTATAGTGCTTTCAGAAATTAATTTTGTGTCTTATCTTCGAAAGGAATCATGCCACATAAAAGGTATTCAGTCTCAATAATAAACGATAACCGTTATTTAATAAAATAAGGTAAGTGAAATATCTTTGAAGACTTTGGCAATGAGTGGAATATCTTTCTACTTTGTAATGCTTTTCTTTGTTGAAAATAAAAGAAGGTGCATGTGTTTCGTAAAAGTTTGCGTCTGTACTTTTATATTTAGTTCATAACCCGGTGCATTATCCCTTCAGGTTGTTTTTTTCTTACCTTTAATTGTTGTAATTGTTATCAGATAAAAAACGTCAATTCATTTATATATACATTTATATATAGTGACTTTGTGGGTTCGTAGAATTAATAGTCCAATTGCAGAAATTCAAATTGTTCTTTATTTCCGTAGAAATACACTTTGGTCAATCCTTACAGTCGCAGAATTACGTAACATACACAAATACAATGCTCAAGTGCGTTAACCACAAACAAAAGAGTTCACTCAACTTCCACTCTCTCATTACGACTCTGTTTACAACTCTCGTTGCAACTCTGTTTACGACTGTCCGTAAACTAGCCACGGCTTCCTTTTATACACGACCATTCATTATTCCAGATGACTGTAGAATGTTCTCTATCAATCAAGATGTCACTAAACTTTTCCATTTATCTAACTTTATTTGTTTCGGCAGACCTTTTATCTCCGCAATATCTTTATGTTTCTATCAGTCACTATCAGTCCCTTATCTTTCCGCGCCGCACTGTCCCTTAGTGCGCGTTGCCGCCAGTCGCGACAGTATATATATATATATATGAAGAGCAGAGAACACTGCAGAAAACTACATATTACACAAGACTTTAAAGCATATTAATTTTTAAACATGCCAAATAATCAAACTAGCTATAAGTGAATATCGAGATGATTACTCATCCTGAATTTTCTCTTGGTTCCAGAGTGTTTTTACTCTTCGACAGCCGTCTGACTCCAGGACTCACACGTAGGTCCTCCATACGAGGAAGGGATTTCGCATAATTGTTATATCGACGACACCACTCGTGTACTTGTCACTAAAATAAACACAAATGTCGATATTCAGCAGGTCTATGGATCTTTGATTTGATGTAAAAATGCATAAAATACAATTTATTAGTTGATCTGTTAACAATAAACCTATAAGCAAAACAGGATAAGTAGAGCTGCTCCGGTTACCAGCTGTGCGATATTTATAAAGTTGCTTTTTAGTTGCTCTTTAATGTCCCTTCATCGCCGTGAAAGCTTCAAATCTTACAAAAAGGGTTATTTGAAGGGTTTTTGCTCAATTTCCACGTGTGTGTGCCCTTAACAAAGTAGTGGTAAAGCAATACCACCAAAATAACTAGAAATAGAAATGGCTCTGCGTTTAGAAACTGTTTAATCCATCGAATTTTGATGTTGGCTAACCTGCACCATGTTGAATGTGTTGAAGTAGATGGGTGAGTTACAACCAAATGGCTGATAATACACAACATCGACTTTCCACTTTGCTATCAATGTGTATCCCGTTCCCTGTGTATTGTGAATCAAATTGAGATATATTTGTCTTCCGTTTTCGATTTGTTGCATACCAGCCTTCAGATTTATTCCGTTCTCAAATTAATTTCAATCGTTTCTAGATGTTCTTCTCCTCTTCCGTGTTAGTTATTTTTTCGTTATTTAAAACAGAATACAGGAGAAAGAGTAAAAAAGTAAATATACTGTGGCATGTGGTCGCTTTTTACGTTTAATTTGCTGGATTGGAGCAACTTCGAGTTGTAATCCTCTTAAAGTATTAAAACGCTAAATCCGCGAGTTAATGGGCGAAGGGGGCGGATTTGCAGTGAAATCAAACTATTATCCTCCAGGTTGCTAAGGGCTATAATTTTGGTAGGTAGGGAGTAATTAATTCCTTGATTAGGAACTAATCATTCTTCATCATCCGTAAGGGATGAGCGATGATTGCCTCTGCGTGTTTCATTGAGCCATGCTGATCTTATTGATTGCATTGCCTGAAGGAAGCAACCTTGTGGTACATTTTCTGTCTTGCTTGATTTAATCTTTAAGTAACTTTAACACTCTCGGATTATTATCGAGTATCAAGAACGAAAAACTGAATTCTAACCTCCAAGTCTAGAATAGTAATACACTGTTCCCAGAGCAAATTACATTTGGCAGCAGATTTAAAAATATAGAACAAATGAATGAATCGTAGAGACGTTCAACTGTTTTCTTTTTTTAACTTCGATTTTCTAATGCACTTATATGTGTATCACATATTATTTCTGCCAACAGTCGTGAATAATAGAAATGGTAGGTACTTAAATGAGAAGAAAAGAAAATAATTTACTAATAGCTGTTGAACATGGTGATTCCAGAAGTAAGATCACGTATATTAACCTTGGTGACGAAGTGGTAATCGATTATCCACGTCTGGTTGTTGACCTTAAAGTATCAATGACTTGCAGCTCATACCTAGTTGTTGTATGAATGAATTCACAAAAAATAAGCAATATAAAGAACCAGGTAAGATATAAGTAGTAAAATTCAACTATTAATGTTGATTGTACTCCAGTTTGCAATAATAAATATATAAACAATTAGAAGAGTTAATATACTTCATGCATACATGTGCAGCAGTGGCAAAACTGGTAGGTTAGGTTACCAACAGGAAATTCAATTTTCCACCATCACAGCATATTTTGGAAGTGGATCAAGAAACGTATTATCCTAAAAGTATACGGACCATGAGCTATTCTTAACGTTCGCCAGCGACCGCAAAGTGAGATTTGTGGTGGACAACACGGCGCTGAGGCGGGTTTTCTCCGGGATCTCCGGTTTTCCCCGCCATCTCATTCCACCTTTATTCCATCTTCATCTCATATATCATCAGTGTCATCGCCTGCGGTGTCGTATGTAGTAAAAGCGGGCGTTAAACACTTGGCATATATAATAACGTCCGCCAGATGCACCGGTTGCCATAGAAACTAAAAATAACTGTTAGTTAAAGTCCCATTAACTTGAGGTGGCAGCTGAGTAAAGATGCAAACTATCGTAAATGAATTGGTTTGTTACCAATCCTGAAGGAAGAATGAGAATGATTTAAACACATGCAGTAGTTGATGCATGCACCATCAATGGCTCTACATGTATAAATCTTCCTCACTGTAATTTCAGGATTTGTAACAGACTAATTCATTTATGCCCGATTTCACCAACATATGTTAAAATCGACGTTAACAAATGTAACGTAACAATTATCACAGCGCTAACACTACTGTTAAATTTCTTGCATTTCACCAACCTGTTTTCTGAAAATGTTAACAAGCACGTGTTAACGCCAAGAAACTTGTAAATATCACAGCTATAGAAGGCTATGGATGAGTCATATTATTTTCTGAACGTACTGTGATGCGCTTTTGTTTTCATTTTCGTCTGCACACAGCTGAGTAAATGGCGGGTGAATAAAATCGTAAACAAAAGCCGTGAGACAAATTCCTCATCGATGGAGAAAAAATGGTTAATTGAATTGGCGATGAAGTGTAAGGACATCGTTGAAAATAAGTTGGATACGGTGAATGTAAAAGAGAAAGATGCCACGTGGGAAAATATTGGAAACGAATTTAATTCAAATGCATGTGTCACTACTACAAGCACCAAAAAACTTCGTCAGTATTACGTAAATTTTAAACGAGGTGCGAATAAGGATAAGTGACTTGAACGTTTTAAAACGGGAGGTGGACAATGTATTATCCACATAATTCAGTGAATTATAAAATCGCAAAGTTATTAATACTTGAAGCAAAGGCGAGATCGTCATATTCCTTTCGATGAATATTCTAACTCATTATTACGTAAATTTAAAACGAGGAGCGAAGGACAAGCGATTTGAACGTTTTAAGACGGGAGGTGGACAGTGTCCACATAATTCAGTGAATTATAAAATCGCAAAGGCGAGATCGGAAAATTCCTTTCGATGCATGTTCTAATTCAGTATTACGTGAAATTAAAACGAGGAGCGAAGAAGGACAAGAGACTTGAACGTTTCAAGACGGGAGAGGGACAGTGTATTATCTACACATCTATAAAATCGAAAAGTTATTTATACTTGAAACAAAGACGAGACCGGCATATTCCTTTCGATGTATGTTCTAACCTCTCTTGTACTTCCGCAGTAACCTTCATAGCAACATGTTTCGAGTCTATACCTCTGTAGAAAATTTTCTTCTGATAGCTCCGCAAAATTATTTCTCCTCATAGGCCGTACTCTATTACGAATGTCGTTTAGACGGTCTTAAATATAGCAAACCGACATCAACAGCTGAGTTCATGTCCGCCATCTTGACTATTTACAATTGTTAAGGTCTCAATATCAGAAATTTGGCTCGTGTTAGTTTAACACGAGTGTTACGCTAACACTTGTTGGTAAAATGCAATTTTTGTTTTAACAATTGCTAAACTCGTGTTAAGTCTTAACATCTGTTGGTGAAATCGGTCATTAGTGTGCATCTTTACTCAGCTGCCACCTCAATTTAATTGGAGTGTAAGTGAATGTGCTATGTTGGACAACTGAACATCAAAATGTCTATCATCATTGTCTAGTTCTATGTAGTAATTTCTTTGTTTGAATGAGAAAATAACTTTATCTGTTACAACAAACCCTTCACGGATTTATTTCCATTATTTTGACACTGCTGCTGAAAATATTCTATATAGAGTTCAAAGCTGTAACCTTGTTCATTAAAGACAATACATTTTGATTTAGTCTCAAAGCCTTCTGTTTATTTCGTAAAACATCACCTATCCAATGCCACATCAGCAAGTGTTTATGTGTTATGGGTAAAGCGTTGTGTCAATGTAAACCATTGAATGATTATCGCTGCTGTTTCTTCATTCACTGCTTTATGAATAAGAATGCACCAGCCTCATTGGATGCTACATCGTTAAGTATTCTTTTTGGACAGTATCGACCAGGACATGAACTCAGCGCTCATCAATCAGACGTTCCTGCAAGCGGAACCACAACATGGTCTAGCTTCCTCCTCTTGTACGGCCAGGCGTTTTTAAGAGCTACTTCATGTTGAATGCTACTCACAATGCCTTTGTTGTGAGGGGGTAGATTCGATTTGCACGGTTAAGTAGCCCTGGGATAAACGACTTTACTTGCCATGCTAAAGTGAGTGCTCGTTGGAGATTTTTCGAGTATTCTTCGTAAAGTTCTCCCATGCTCCTACTTCTAAAATGTTCAGTATGATATTTTATAATTAGCAAGTTTCCCAACAGTGCAAAACTTGGAACTGTAGAACTTCTTTGTAAAAATTTGAAACTTAATGCATCAGTTACATGTTCCTTATGATCGTTTCTCAATTGATAAAAATAGGGAAGAAGTGACAGGTCCATCCGCCGTTGCTACATGCACGGATTCGTATAGCAGGACTTTAGAAGTGGAGCATCCATGAAGAGAGACCGGTACCTACAACGTACATAGCAACGATTAGCTCACTAGATGAAAAATTGAGGCCCACTACTTGTAGCAAGTAAATCTGATTATATTATTATAATCATCATAACCATTCCAGGATTCTTGTTAAACTGTTATATACTTCCTCCCTCCCTTTCTCCCTATCTGCCTCCCTTCCTCCCTCCCTTCTTCCCTTCTTTCTTTCTTTGATGATTTTTATTTCATCTTCAAGAGAATTTACAATCATAATTAGCTTAATATGTTGTAAACTTTACACCCAAATTCAAAGCAACGGAATGGGGTGGTATGTTCTTTATTCGTAAAACATTTTTGGATGCTTCGAGTTCCATATAATGTTAGTCGCAAGGAAAGGAGCATTGTAACTATAGATAATGATCCGTCACACAGCACACAAAACAGAGGTGTCGTTGAAGGTATACCCTGCTCCGAAGAGGAGGGGCCTTCGATTTATAGCCATCCCGGGACATTGTGCCTAACTGGCATAGGGAGGATTTTTTGAATACTGACGGTGGTTAGACAGTGGGCTTTTATTTGTGTAATTTTTATTTATTTATTAATTTGAATAAGAATATATGTAGAGAGAGACACTGAAGATAGAAGGAAGAATTGAGAGTTTCTACTAAGCAATGATAGGATGTTATTATGTGGCTAGTGCAATTGTGGGATGTTGGTAAGTGTTCCCAGGGTCAATGTCGTACTCCCCGAGGCCGCGAATTAGTTAATTAAAACTATCTGGAAGACTGGCGTAGAACCTTCGGGAAAGGTCAAGGATTTAGTTTGTCAAGTTGGTAAAGGATAAGTCAGAGTGGATGTTTGCGTTTGGAATATACCATTCGTCGCTGTCTTGTTGGCCGAAGATAAGTGACCATTTGAGATGTTGTGGACCAAAGATTTTGGTGCATTAGATGCTTTTGTGACTGACATGATGAGTTTCTATGAATTGACCAATACGAATACTAATACAAAGACCAATCAGGTGTGTTAAAATAACAGCCAATGAGGGTGCGAGGACCTAGTGTATGAAAAGATGATAGAAATGCGTATTGATAGAAATGTAAAGAGGAAAAGAAGGGTTAGAATGTAACGTACGTGGAGGATGAAATTAGGCGCCGGGCTTCAAAATTATACGCAAGTTTACCATCTCATAGAAGCGCCCTTGTCAGATCATTGGGAAATTATGACCCCACTAGACGCCGATCTAGATTGCATCGGGTCCCCCGTATGGCATGCGGGCACCCTAGATAACCCAGGAGCTGAACCTATCAGCAGCTAAAGCTGAGCTCCTCATAATTTTTCCAAGCTGTTTGGCATCTAAATTTCTCCCCAACTAAAATACAAGAAATTTAAAACAAAAATTGGGTGCTAAGTACTGCATCCTCCCCTTCAACCCGAAGGTACTTTGGTAACCTCAAAATTAACTCACAATCAAAAAACCTACATCACATTCATCCTACATCAATAAAAATCCTACCTGCGGTAAAACCCTTAATGGGTGGGCACGCAGCAAAAACCTTCTGGCTGTATACAGCCAGCCAGCACGAGCGAGCGAGCGAATGTAACAGAGCAACTCTAGAGCGCTAAAAAGCCCGAATAGCAGAGAGCCAACCCTTAAAGGGCACCTGAAAACCAGTCTCAAGGACTGTTGGTTGAGGCTACACAATCACTTTGCTAATATTGAAGCTCTTGCAGGCACCGATCCCTTTTCGCACCTCTAAGAGGCTAGTTGGGCTCTTCTTTTCTTCTGCGATGCTTGCAGCTTGATGTCTCGAAGCGAAGATAATGATCCGTGAGCAAAATTACTGAACTTTTTATCACAAATAACAAATAGTTACTTCTCACGAGTGCAGGCCTAATGATCCCAAGGCCAGAGGCTCAAACAATGTCCAGAACAATTGCTTTTAAATGTGGTTAAAAGCGATAGACTCATACCATGGGTCGAAATTTGGGTACATGGTAGTGCTCATAACGGCTCTGGCAATTTACAGGTCGTTAACAGTTATTTTTTCCCTCGTGGTGCCGTCTAGCTAATGAAATAACCAACTATCATTAAATTTGTAATGGAACGCTACTCCATTGACAAAGGTAAACCCCGATATAAATCGTATGTAGTACATAGTATGTACCTCAGGTGAGGTGATAGGTTTTATGATGCCAGAGGTATGCGACACTAGTACTATTTTCAAATGCTTATGGTGTAAGTGCTGCGTGTGGCATGACAGGAGTGTTCGACAAAGTTCAGCCAAAAGTGCAACTAGGGGATCTAAAAATTAAGCCACGCTTTGCTGAAAGCAGTTCAGCTGAACATTTCCCAATACATCTCTCACTTCGCTGTGTGATAGAAAAGATAGCTCGGGAGCAGTTATGCATTACTCCAATTATGTGTGTTTTTAAATGTTTTAAACCACGGGAGCAAGTCTCATGCAAAATCAACATATTTTACAGTGTAAAATGCAATAGTCTCACATCATTAATAGCGGCTTAAAACCAAATATTAAAATAAATACAGTGCCTTTATCATATATCATTAATTTAATAGTATCGCACCTTTTGGATAGGAATACGCAGAGCGTTATATGTACGTACGTTTGCCTATGTTTTCTGGTACTATTAGGAGCAAAATTATCGGCCCATAACCGCCAAATTCAGAAAACATTTCAGCCCACAAACACAATTTTTTTTCGCTTGTAAATTTCTGTAATAACTTCGCGCTAACATGGATCCAAGATCCGGTATATAACGGATGGAGAAACCTTGTAGGTATACTGTGACCTTCCTTAAGCGGAGTGGATGAAGTGATCGAATCGCGAGGAGCGCGCTTTCTGGACAGAAGTGATTCCAGTAATCGACTCCTTTTCGTACCATGTTAGATCGACAGAAATTAGGGAAAATAATACTAAATGATTCACTTTTTCATGCGTCTGTTACCAAGGAGAACCTATTATTAAAAATAGCATAGTTTATCCGTCCATCCTCAAGAATCAACTCGTTAACCGCTGCAAGTATGGCGCCCAGATTTTATAAATTCTAATGTGAAGAATTTTTTGAATAACAGCCTTTAACCGGTTAAGTCATATCGGATGATGAATTAAATGGGTGAAATGATGCACAGATAAATCCAAGATCCATAGAGCTTACAATTGCCTGACATTCATCTTTCAAAATAACAGTAAAACCCAGGAAAAACCTTAGCCAGATAAGTTACCTTGACCTAGATTCGAACACAGGACTTCTTAAATGTGAGGCAGACACTTAAGCTATGGAAGCTGGCAAACATTTAGTTGAATTTGGTACAAATTTAAGAGTTGTGAATAAAGATTCTTTGACTGGACATCGCAGCTCATTTTTTTCCGAACTGGAGATATAAATTTTAAAGCTCTGCTAATTAAAAGAACCACTGCAATTAAACGACTGCAAACTGGCAGGAGAAATTATTTAAATGGATTGTTTCAATTATTATTAGCATAAGAAACGAAACCCGACTGTAGTGAAAAACACGACATTGGTCGAAAAACTATAAGCGTGCTTCAAGTGCTTCTGTCGCAAACCAAAGTACAGAGAACCACAAAACACGCCACGACATGACGTAAAACACCAATTATGCAAAACGCAAACTGCACATTAGTGTACGTACGTAATTACGCCATATATCGCTTATGTTGGTGTGTTTTATATGGGAAGAAAACAAGTGAAAGGGTTAAATATTATTAATTTATTTGTTTAATTTACGTCCTCCAACGTTAAGTCACATCGGACGATGAATAAATGGGTGAAATGATGCTCAAAGGAGCCTGGGGTCCATAGAGCTTAGAGTTACCCGACATTCGTCTTTCAGGATATGGGAAAATCCCGGTAAAAATCTTATCCAAATATCTCACCATAACTGAGTTTCGAACTCGGGACCTCCTGAACGTGAGGCAGACATACTACCATCTACGCTACTGATATGGATGGTGATAAATAAATAAATTAACTAATATTCATTAAGTGTAATTTTATAAATACGATACAAGTTTAAGAGTACTCTATAGAGGGAGTAGAGAAGCGCGGTTGATCGATCCCACCATAACGTACGGATTTTAAGTCTCGGTTATAGGACCAGAGCCCACTCAGCATCGTTAAGGAAGTGAGGAGTTGCGGTAGGTAGCGATCTTGGCCCAGAAAGGCAGTATTTATGCTGGGGGATGCATGATGCTGGCCCCGTCACTTTCCAGCCTCTGCCGAGGTGCGTGGGGGTGAGGCTGACAGTCGGTATGAGCCCACTTACGCCTGACACGTCTGTACCAGCACAGGATTATTAATTATTATTATTATTATTATTATTATTATTATTATTATTATTATTATTATTATTATTATTATTATTATTATTATTATTATTATTATTATTATTATTATTATTATTATTATTATTATTATTATTATTATTATTATTATTATTATTATTATTATTATTATTATTATTATTATTATTATTATTATTATTATTATTATTATTATTATTATTATTATTATTATTATTATTATTATTATTATTATTATTATTATTATTATTATTATTATTATTATTATTATTATTATTATTATTATTATTATTATTATTATTATTATTATTATTATTATTATTATTATTATTATTATTATTATTATTATTATTATTATTATTATTATTATTATTATTATTATTATTATTATTATTATTATTATTATTATTATTATTATTATTATTATTATTATTATTATTATTATTATTATTATTATTATTATTATTATTATTATTATTATTATTATTATTATTATTATTATTATTATTATTATTATTATTATTATTATTATTATTATTATTATTATTATTATTATTATTATTATTATTATTATTATTATTATTATTATTATTATTATTATTATTATTATTATTATTATTATTATTATTATTATTATTATTATTATTATTATTATTATTATTATTATTATTATTATTATGATTATGATTATTATTATTATTATTATTATTATTATTATTATTATTATTATTATTATTATTATTATTATTATTATTATTAATAGTAGTAGTAGTAGTAGTAGTAGTAGTAGTAGTAGTAGTAGTAGTAGTAGTAGTAGTAGTAGTAGTAGTAGTAGTAGTAGTAGTAGTAGTAGTAGTAGTAGTAGTAGTAGTAGTAGTAGTAGTAGTAGTAGTAGTAGTAGTAGTAGTAGTAGTAGTAGTAGTAGTAGTAGTAGTAGCAGTAGTAGTAGTAGTAGTAGTAGTAGTAGTAGTAGTAGTACTTAAATGAGAAACGACTACAATGGTATGGACACATATTAAGGATGGATGATGGCAGATTACCAAAGGAATTGCTCAGATGGACCCCAGAAGGAAGAAATAGGAAGGGAAGACTTAATAATCAGTGGATGGACAAAATGAAAAAGTGTATTAGACAGAAATGACTAGTTGATGTAGATGCATTAGATAGGGAGAAATGGAGGAAAAGAATTACTCTGTAAATTTTATTTTATGACACAATTTTCTAGTTGGCTAATGGTTTGGTTGAGATAGCCTGCAGCATTGTAGAAAGCCCTTAATTATTAATAATAATAATAATAATAATAATAATAATAATAATAATAATAATAATAATAATAATAATAATAATAATAATAATAATAATAATAATAATAATAATAATAATAATAATAATAATAATAATAATAATAATAATAATAATAATAATAATAATAATAATAATAATAATAATAATAATAATAATAATAATAATAATAATAATAATAATAATAATAATAATAATAATAATAATAATAATAATAATAATAATAATAATAATAATAATAATAATAATAATAATAATAATAATAATAATAATAATAATAATAATAATAATAATAATAATAATAATAATAATAATAATAATAATAATAATAATAATAATAATAATAATAATAATAATAATAATAATAATAATAATAATAATAATAATAATAATAATTTATTGAGGCGTAAGGCTTCACAATAGAACAAGATGAAATATATGCAAAGATAGTATTGCACTATAATGTACGACGGCTGTTCAATAAAGAATGATCACAATTTTTTTCTGACAGCGTACCTTCACGCATGCTCATAATTTTGATGGTCCTTCTCAAAATAGTCTGCCCTGAATGCGATGCACTTGTCCCAGAGTTTTTGCCAGTCTTCAAAGACATGCTAGAAACGATTTTTGAGAGATCCTTCAAAATCACCTCCGCAGCCTTCACCACTGCTTCTGATGATGGATAATGCCTACCACGAAGGCGATTCTTCAAGTTAGGGAATAGAAAAAAGCCACATGGGGCTGACTGCGGACTATAGGGAGGGTGAGGGATACACTTCACGTTGATTTTTGCAAGATATTCAGCAACAACATTGGCAATATGTGGCCGCGCATTATTATGGTACAGCATCCAGCCTGCTTTGCGGAGATGTGGTCTTTTGCGCCTGATATGGACTTGCAATGTTTTCAGGACATTCCTGTAGTATTGCAAGTTACTGATGTGTGTGCAGGTACAATATGCTTATAAACAATTCAATGAATATCAAAGATTGTGGATGACCATAACTTTCCCAGCAGAAGCAACCACTTTTTCTTTTTGGGGGTTGGTAATGAAAGAGGTTTCCACACTGGGCTTTGCTGTTTTTTCTCAGGATCAAAATGATGTAGCCAAGTTTCATCAGCAGTGATTACGTTTGAAAGAAACTCTGGATCTTCCTCTAACATCAACTTTAACTGCATACTGACCTGCATGCGATTGACCTTTTGTTCGGGAATCAACAGTCTGGGAACCCAACACGCACAAACACGTCTCATGTGTAATGTTTCTGTCACCAACGTGTGGGCGGCCCCCAATGAAATGTTAAGTATTTCAGAAAGTGATCTTAAGGTAATTCGTCGATCCTCTTTCACAATGGCAGCAGCAGTGTTGACGTTTTCTTCCGTAAGTGCAGTAACTGGAGCACCGGGTCCACCTTCCTTTGAAATTGACTGTCTCTCCTCTATAAACATCTTAAACCACCTTGGAGCTGTGCTGTGGGGAAGAACAGACTCTCCATAGACCTCCTGTAACATTGTGTAGGCCTCAACTGAAGATTTGTTGAGACGAAAGCAGAATTTCAAAGCCGCATATTGTTCCTCACGTGTTAACTCCATTGCAACGGTAGGCGATACTGAACATGTCTGAACTTACCTTGTTCTCTCAGGCGGGAACCAGGAGTAATACGTCGTGTTTGTTTCACATTAAGCTAACAGAGTATAATAAGATAGAATTTTAGTGCGAAAAATTATGATCATTCTTTATTGAACAGTCCTCGTAGATTGTGCAAAACAAATGAGAACAGATAGTCAAAATGTTACAAGAGAAATGATCTTTTAGGCGGTTAAATCTCAATGATAGGATTAAAGCAAGTGATGAGGTTTATATGCAAAGTTGTATCAGAAAATATGTAATGCATAAGAAACAAAAATCTAGGTTAGGAGTTAAACATTATGCAATATAATTAAGTAATCAACTGTATAGAAATTACAAATCGCATGAGTGAAAAAGGATATCATGTGTATTAATAAATGCAAACAAATCATTGGGAAGAAGAATATAACCTCTGAGAAAGAAAATGTGAATAACGATGAAGCAATCAAATATCTAATCCTTAGATTGACCATGAAGAACAATCTTGACAAGATGTTAACTCCCCCCTGAGACGGGAAATGAGGACGTACGGAAAAGATTAGCTGACAGTCGAATTAGATTGGCGAAGAATGCTGCTAGATAGGAGAAATTGACTGCAGCTTCAGTTCATCTCTCATTCCTCTTGGGATAAGAACGGCAGGATGCCGTGATCCGGCTCAACAGGTTCCGCTGCACGTTCCATCCCCATGGCAACCTGTTGAGTAGAATACATCCCCACCCACCTACCCACCCAACTACATTGTGATTTATTGTGACACGTGACCTTTAAACGGCAAAAAGGATCTTCTAAATTGGTTTCTGGAATTTCATTATATGCTTAATGCCTTTCTTTTTGTGTGCCAGTGACTTAAGTCCTTTCGTAGAGTTCGTAAGAAACCAGCAAGGACTTTTGTCTATGGCACAGTCCATATCAAAACATGTATTTGAAAAAAAATGTCCATAATAATAAAAATATCGAGATTTTTGCCAATTGTGCTAGTTACCAGAGAAATTAGAAGAATACTGCCAATATTGCACTATTGAGACACCACGAATTAACAAAACAAAAAAAAGTCACTAATGAGTAACTGTTGTCAGTAATGAGTGGCTCAGTTGGTTAGACACTAGCCTACGGATTCCAGGTCACGGGTTCAAACCCAGCCCAGGCCAATGATTTTTAAGCAGTTACTCAAAAGGGGCATTCCTATTTCAGTAGATTTAGTGACATGTAAAAAGGACTCCTGTAGGACGAAATTCCGTCATACCGGCGGCACTGATGTGGTCCTGTGATGGATTGCGTCACTAAACAGAATATGTATTTTGTCTGTCTGTTGAAAATTTGGTAAAATATCGAACTGATTTAAGTTCAGGGCCTTTTAAGGAAAATGTTCAAGAAATTTCCTTCACTCCAAACATTTCCTTAAATGAATAAACTCACTTCAAGAGGTTTCGAGTTCGAATTTCGATCTGGGCGAGTTACCTAAGTAAGTTCCCGGGTTTGCTCTTATCCTGAAAAACTAATGTCGGGTAATTTCAAGCTCTAGGGACCCTGGGCTCATTTGAGAATCATTTTACCGATTTCATTCGTCGTTCATTATGACAAGATTGAGGACGTAAATGGAAAAAAAAATTACAAATTTTCGTGATAATTTATTTTCTCAAAAATGACCAAATTATTCTAATGGCACATCTCGGTAGCTTAGATGGTAGCGTGTCTACCTCACGTTCAAGACAATCCATGTTCGAAACTCGGTCAGGGTGAGTTATGAGTATCTGGATAAGCTTTTTCCGGGATTTTCTCTTATCCTCAAAGATGAATGTGGGGGTCACTCTAAGCTCTATGGGCCTTGAATTCATTTGATATCATTTCATTCATTGACCGATATGACCAAGTGGATTACGTAAATTAATAAAAAAAATAAGAAATGAAAGGAAAAAATAAATGAAAACTTATACAATAATTTCAGCGAAATATGCTGCACCTTTAGTCGTTTTATAATTCTTATTCGGAACAATTAGGGCAAGTCTTATTGACGAACACGGTAGAATAAATAATCTTCATATTTTAATACCTTCACTTTTTACCTTAAGCACTTCATTTCTTTCCAGTTCAGCATTAAAAAAAGATTTTTATGAATTTACCGTATTTCACCGTATTTCACACAAAAAATTGTAAATCTCATTTGACACAACTTATTTGAAATAAAGATATTTGTAGCTGTGGCCATTTCCGAGGAATTCTTTGTTTCCAATGAATTTTCAAACACATAGTTTGTAAGTGGTAAATCGATATTCACTTTTTTAGTGGTCAGCATTTTTTCGTGATCAACTTTTTTCGTGGGATTCCATAGAGACTTCATTTTTAAAATTTGACGATCGCTTTTCCCTACTATATCCTTACACGTACAACAAGTGTAAGAATTTTATCTTGGTTAACAAGAGTAGTTATGTAGAACTATAACTATTGTACAAATAATGTTTAGTGATACATAGATATGCTGTTGTGTTTATGGAATCTGCTGCCTACCTACGTACTTACACCACTCTATTATTTCTACGTTCTTGAATAGAAATAACTAAAGGAAGCCATACTCCTTACTATGTATACAAAAAGAAGAGTCTTATATTCACGAAAGTATAACAGCAAAGGCTTCTAGCTCCTCAACTTTGATCTGGTTTAATACTTTCCAAGTTATTGTTGTTCACTTGCTCCCTTTTCCCTTTCTCGCCCTTTGTAACTCCCCCCTAGTTTCTATTTACCTTCGATCAAGCGTCTTTTCTTTTTTAAGAGGGTGAAAGAAGTAAGAACACTAAATCCAATAATAAGAATAAGTAAAAAGAAGGAAAAAGCTTTTACTACATACTTGGTGAGCTTTCTTCCCTCTTCCTCCTCTTGTTGAAGCCCCTTGCAGCTGCTGTCGCGGGGGACTCAATTACCCAGCAATTTGTCTCAAATGGAGAACAATGGGACACGATGAACAGGGGCTGACTTCGAGTTTCTAGCATCACCTACACATTAATGAATAGTGATCGTGGTTTTCAAATGTCTGTCGTGGTAGTGCTGTATATGCGTTTGAATATGACGGTAATACTCATTACTCTACTAGAATTTCCACTGTCCCCTAATCTTTATATAGCTTTACTTCATTTATCATGGAGCATAAAACTTTACATTCGACTCCGACATTATACATAGAAATTCCACTAGTAATGGTCGGTTTAAGATTCTGTTGAATTAAAAATGGGAAGATGAAGGCATTCCCTGAAGTAGCAACTGGAATACTTTCTCTGTAAAAGGCCTTTTTTTTTTTAATTTTACTGTTTTTTTAATTTGTTAACATTACTGTCTTCAGTGGTGTTATACAGTTTTGTTAAATATAATTATACAGAATCACGTAAAATTTATTATGAGTTGCTATCCAGCAGTAGTTCCAAAGTTAGTTACAGATTAGATTAGATTAAATTTATTTACGTTCAGTTCACTATATAGCAGCCACAAGGACCACACAGTTTACTATACCAGGTGAGTCAGCTGCCCCTATTTATTCTTATCTATGCAACCCGCAGTTTACAGTCTAATGTGAAAACATTGACCCTAGCACAAAAGCCATTATTCCAGCTCTGACCTTCTAATCAACATTATCGCAACCAGCATTAATACTTACAGCCTTGAATGAGGACCAAGAAGTTGTGAAAACCTTAAATAAACGACCCTTTTTCATGCATATAATACCAGCAAGGTGATAAACTGTGCTTGCCCAAAGAGTAACATAGAATACATGACAAGTGGCCGAGTGCGTTAGCTGCTGGTGATGCAAGGACTAGGTTCGAAACAACATCACATTACTGGTGGCTTACCGTGGAATTATACGAGTCAACTGGAGAATTTAATGTCAGCACGGCACGTTGGCCATGGTAGCTCAATGGGTTAGAGATACTGGACGGAAACCAGGAGATCCATGGTTCAAATCCCGGCCATGGCATTGAATTTTTCATGTTGACTCTATCCATCAAAAACCTTAGCCTATATACGGCTAGTATGAAGAAATGATTAATTTCCATCAATTAACTAAAATAATAAGAGCTAAATTATGAAGCCTGGGACTCAAGTACTTACGATAGTAAGTCGCCACAAACGGTGTATCTCGGATGCGAGAGCCCCTAGTGGTTTACCGGGGAAATATACGATTCAAATGGAGAATTTAATGTCAGGACGGCACGTTGTCCATGGTAGGTCAATGGGTTAGAGCGACTGGGTGGAAACCAGGAGATCCGTGGTTCAAATCCCGGCGATGGCATTGAATTTTTCATGTCGACTCTATCGAAAACCTTAGCCTATATAGGGCTAGTATGAAGAAATGATTAATTTTCATCAATTAACTAAAATAATAAGAGTTAAATGATGAAGCCTGGGACTCAAGTACTTACGATAGTAAGTCGCCACAAAGGGTGTATCTCGGATGCGAGAGCCCCTAGTAGTCTACTTGGGAAATATACGAGTCGAATGGAGAATTTAATGTCAGGACGGCACGTTGGTTATGGTAGCTCAATGGGTTAGAGCGACTGGACGGAAACTAGTAGATCCGTGGTTCAAATCCCGGCCATGGCATTGAATTTTTCATGTTGACTTTATCCATCAAAAACCTTAGCCTATATACGGCTAGTGTGGAGATATGATTAATTTCCATCAATTAACTAAAACGTCACATTGTTTTGGTTTTTTTTCTTTCTCCAAATATTTATTTTCTGTATTTTAATTACTAATTTATTTATTGTTGCTACTGGTTCTCTTTTGAGTCAGAGACACAAGAATGACAGTCCGATAATTAGGGATCTACAGCGATTAGCTCATCATTTAAGTTGTGCCGAGCTCACTCTACCGTAAGGCTGGAGAGGCCCTTGCCCTTCAAAGAGAAACTACGGCCTATCTTTATCTTCAATTAGGGATCATGCTATGAGCCCTTATTATCTTTACCGTATCTGGTGTTGTAAACCATGTTACGCAGTTGGCTTTCACTTTTAGGAGTATGCCGATGACATTAAATCTAATAGATTTTGTTTCATGCTTAAATCTTATGTTTCACTGTGAATTTTTGAAAGATTTGAAATTTGGTTAATTGGATCAAGCACAATACCGACCATAATAAAATATCTAGTTCGAATTATACATTTATAACTATGTGCCAGCAGAAAAAATGGCTATTATTGTACTATGTAAACGCCTATGTTATAAAAATGTTATTTGTCTCTATTATAATATCAAGTTATAGGCCGCAAGAGGTAAAACAAAGGGTAATAAATTTTTTAAACTGTTCACGAAGGATTTGAACCCAAGCTGAAGTGACAGAGTGATTATGTAACCTGTATAATACCATTTAGCTAAAACTACGGTCCGAGGGAAAGTTCCTATATGAATAAATAACCGGGGACCTAAGGTCCACCTTGAATCTTTACAGGCTTTTTACAACTTCATACAACGTTTTGAGCTCGTTTTTATAGTTTTAACACAAATAAACAATTTTCATCCATCGTTGCAATTACTGTATGAGCTAAAAAGTATCCTAATTTGTGGTAGAAGCGAAAACAATCTACGCAGTTCTTAGTAATTTTGACATGGCTGTACAACGAAAAACACGTATTGGCTGAAGATTTAAATCCAATTGGTTCCACTGTGTAGATATGCCATTTTGTGTTCCAATGTTATTGTCAACAGATGCATATGATAGGTTATTCCTTCAGAGGCATGTTTAAAGGTGTGTGCTAATGATTAAAAGTTTGTAAACTCGTCTAAATTATTACTGCAGCTCTCTGTATCTTTGTATGGTGTTTTTGGAATCGACATACATAGTGATTGATTTCTGTCTCATGCAACACTTATGCACTGAGTTATCTACCCCTCCTCTATAAACTGTTGTGCAAATCATCCATTAAGAGGCATTCAAGAAAGACATGTCACACATGTCGTTTAACATGTTGCATTAGTTCAAAAATAAATAGGGGCAGGTGATTCACCTGATGGGTCCTCGATACTTGCATGTTATTGACATTGATCGATGCTTCACAAAATTCTCTCGGCACTTTTTCGATACTTTGGTGGTGATTCTGAAATTTTTATTTTATTTTAAAATCACAAAATATTATTGTCGCAAGTAGAACATTGCAAACCCCAAGAAATTGCCAGGAATGTGGAAACATGATGCAAAAACATAATAGTGTGTCAGTTCAGTGCCAGTTACCAGTTCCCAAGAAGAAATCCCTACATATCTCAGTGACGATTTGTCACCTCCTCTTCCTAGTACACTGCATTACTGGAAAACAAATAATCGCGTATCCTACCTGCAATAGTTTTCTTTGAAAAAATATTTAGCACAGCAGAACACATATGTGGGGGTAACCTTTGAAGCCTTTTGTATAATTTTGTAAAATTTTGATAAAAAATTAGTACAAAAAGATTTCCTTAAAACACAAATTAATCTAAAATAATTTACTGTGGAATTAACCATTTCCGACACATCCCTTGTTATTGGTTTTAATTTACAATACTTTGTCATCTTTTGCAAATGTTGCCGCTGTTCAGCATATAGCGATAACGTTTGAACTTCTACCTATCGATTCGATTTACTCTATTTTTTGTACCTATATGAAATGTGTAATGGAACTGTTTCTGTAAATGTTTATCTCGATTGTTTGTAGATGCTTCCCATTATAATAAGAATAAGTAATGTCAATGTAATATCTAATATAACAATAAAAATATTATTGTTGATGTAAAATGGTTTGTTTGTGCAGGAGCGTTCCTGGTGCCATATTGCATCATGCTAGTCGTGGGGGGCATCCCCCTGTTCTACATGGAGCTGGCACTTGGACAGTTTAACCGCAAAGGGGCAATCACTTGCTGGGGCCGGCTCGTACCCTTGTTCAAAGGTAAGTTGGTACTTTAATATTGAGAAGAAATTAAACACTCAAGAGGTACAAAATCTAACCCAGTATGACGGAGTGCAATTTTACTTGCATTCTTAGTATTGTTAAATCGGCGATCGTAAAAGTCTGCCGTGAGAAAGTAACACGCAATTTAATCTTTGGAAACTCCCAGGCAGGGCCACTACAATCGGCATCCTACCCTACTGTGGTCCGGAAACGAGCTCACCAGACCGGGTTCGGAGACCGGATACCGTCCTACCGGAGCAGGAAGTTTTATCAAGTTTTACATCCTGCCATGCAACGCAGACAACCCCAGCACTTCTACCCTGAAAGAGAACACTAGATGAGAGATGATGTGAAATGATAATGGAGATGAAATGGAGGGACAGGAAATTCTGGGATGTAATTAACATATCCAGCATTCGCCTGGCGACCGGGAAAACTCTCAAGAAATCTATGGGTCAAATAGGTCGGCCACGGGAAGCGAACCCGGACCTCCCGAATGTGGACCACCTTAGCCATCGCGCTCGGTAATAAATAGACTGACAGACAAGAACCTTAGTCTTACTATTTAAATACGTTTTAAAATATATAAACTGTCATTTTTTAAACAGTGTCAAAGTATAAAATTATTTCTACCAGGTCTAAAAAGATTTTCCCGAATACTTGTGATTGCGAATTTTTAAAAGCTATGAGAAGATTTGTAAAACTTTGAAAGAAAAACCTGGGGCGCGTGCATTAGATAAGATAGTGACAGGTGAATAGTTTAGGTAAGTGAACAGTTTTATTGCACTGTGAATGATAAGAACTAATGTGTGAGATCGGCAGTAGTCCTTGCTATTATCATTGCAATTTTAGGTGAGTTAAGAATAAAAGGATGCCTCATAGGCGTGCCCTCCTCCCTCTTGCTTCCGAAGAACGCCTGGCAGGCAGGCACATAATATATAAAATCGCAGCTCCTGTCACCCCATCCCACCCCGAAGCGCAGCCATTTCTTCTGAGCAAGTGCCCCATTCCAAGCTTTTCTTTGAGGTGGCACTTCGCTCCACTTCTCACGCCCTTCCGCAACTTTTAAAAGACGTCGAGTTCCATTCTTCGTTCTCAGAACGTGGAAAATGGCAAACGTTTCCGGTAGAAGCCCTGTTTCCGGTTCTCCGGTGGACAGGAACGTAATTGGTACTTTAAAAAAAAGGGGGTGGGCTTAATGCGAGAGTAAGAGACTCACGGTGTCCCACCTTATCCTTGCAAAATCCCTTCCCCACCTGAGTCCTTCCTGGTTCTTTTAATATAACTCGGATTTATTCTGCTTTCTTTTTTAAGGATAAGATTTACCTTGTACATTTTCTTCGTTTTAAAGGAGCTTAAGTTTGAAACAGCCGTGATGGTGCACTACCGAAATAATGCGCAAGAAACATAGGCACCGGGTTTAAAAATATTTAATGGGGGAAACCTCGAGCTGTTATTTGTCTAATTTGTGTACCTTGTACCATGTCACATTTACAGGAATTTTTCTATACATAATTCATATAAAATGGCTTAATCTTTCTACTATTTACCTACATATAGTAAGCAGAAGAAATTTATATTTTTTCCAACAATTCTGCATAGAAATTGCAGCAAAATACCTGTTTTAAGGTCTTTCAAGCTGTACTTTCTATTTATTTCGAGAGTATGTGACAGAGAACATATGTATGTGTTTGTGTATGCGCGAGAATAGCATAACAGAAAGCTATGTATGGGTCGATACCAGTTTTTCTCGATACACGATATTCTACAATACACGATATTTTCCACGACGCCCTTCGATATTCCATACCGTCATTTCTAAATAGAATGTTGGCAGAACTGTGTTATGCCAATAAAATTAAGATGCACATATTTAATGAGACAAAACTTAAAACCATCAGTTTTTTTTTTTATTTTTAAGCTCTACATTAGAGATTTAAAAGCTGAACAGTCCACTTTTAGAAGTTTTTGTTCAAAAACACTAGTATTTTCACTCTTTCGGGTTCAGGTCTACTTCTTTTTCTGTCACATAAGAGTCCTGCTGTGCTAAATAATCTTTCAGAAAAAAAAAACTGTTGCAAAAATATTATACACAAAATATTATACACATTTCCCCTTTTTTTTTAAGTTCTGGAAATTTTGAATTTATTTTCCAGTAATCCAGTGCACCAGAAAGAGGAGGTGACGAATCGTCGTCGAGCTATGCATGATTTCTTCTTGGGAACTAGTAACTGGCACTGAATCTGACACACGATTATCTTCTTGCATAATGTTAATGTGCAAGTATCCGATTCTTGACCATTTATTTGGCTCCGAAGTATCGAAAACGTATCGAGCGAATTTTCTGAAGTATCGTTCGATATCCATACCATGCGAGTGTAATGAGTATCCGGATACAGCAAATATCGAGGACCCATCCCTATAAATAACGAAATGTTAGTTGGTTGGCTACCATATTCCCCCCATGGCAGCCTTGGCCTTCGGGGTTACCTCACCCCACCACGTGATGACCGGACCCATTTCTCAGGTGAAGGTACCTAGAGGGCGGTGTCCATTACCTCCAATGATAGGGTAATAGTGAAGATGACGGTGAGGCAAGAGGACCTACAGCTTATACCATGGGACTTCGAACCACGTTGGGCATAGGGGACACTGCACATGTGCTAGACAGAGGTGAAGGCGCGGATAGGGCCGACTTATAATCGCCAACACCAGAGCCGGGAATCGAACTCGGGACCCTTTGCAGGGGAGCCGCGAACGAAACCACTGCGCTACCCCGGCATCCTCATAACGGAATGTTAGACTGGTGTTTACTTTAGTATTTTTGTGTACAACACAAAAACTTATAAAAAAATCTCCACTAATTATTTTTGCATGAAAGCTCTTTCTTTCATTTTAAAATATCTTATAACAATTGTCATTAAAATTGCACATGTTTAATATAGTTATATAACTCAAAATTAATGTATACCTACTAATATCGTTAAGGTTCTCTTTATTCTGAATACATTTTATATAATTTTATATAAATGACAAACCAATAACTAGCAGATAAAAGCTTACTACACAAAAAAAGTGACTAACGGGACTCCTCTATTTTCCTGAACTTCATTGTTATACTTTTTTCCCTCTCCTACTGTCCTCTTTCTCTTTTTTGTTTAGGAAAATAAAAAGATCTCGTTAACACACAGAACATGTCAGACATTTTCCAAGATATTCTTTGCTATTGCTTTGATTTTTGAAATTCCTTATCATAAGTTGTATTAGAAATGACGGCAGCGGGTATTAAGTTTCGGGTAACGTAGAAAATATCGAGTATCGAGAAAAACTGGTATCGACCCATCCCTAGTAGAAATATAAATATCTCGCTAGCTATTCATTTGTGACAAAAAATTATCAATCAGAGTTTACATTTCTGATAAATGATGTTTAAATAAATTCCATGGGATGAATAGCTAAAAAATTACACAACATTTTCGTTACGCAAACTGTTTGCAAGGAGAGAATACCTATAGAGCCGAAAGCATTCCAAATATAAGGTTTGAAGCACATTTTTTATATTCTAAACATATTTGAGTTTTAATAAATCTTTCACAAAAGGAAAGTTGCCACATTACAGTCACATGACATACTGACTCAGAGAGGGAGGTTGAGGAAAAGATAGAGAGGGGAGAGGGATAAAGTGGAAGAGGAAGAAAATGATAGAGTGAAAGAAAGAGGGAAAATGGTAGAGGGAGAACCAAAAGAATCCTTTTAACGTGAGAGGAGCTACACCTTCTTCTGGTTCTTAGCATTAAAACTTATTTGTCCAAGGAAAATTCAAATTTCACATCTCATTCAGTGTTTGAGTATGTCGGAAATGATTTTCAAGAAAATCTTAACCCCAAACTACGCTTAACATTTTTTACCGATATTTTACTTTCTAAAATATATCCGTAACAGGTTTGACTAAAATATCAAGTTTTATTTGCAAAACTTAAGTGACAGCTTGCATTTATTTGAAGAATCTGTGAAGTACTCTTTATTCTGAAAGAATTTTGTATAATTTCATATAACGAAGAAACAATAAGAAACGACAAGGAGTTTTTTTGGAAACATGTAGTGCTCTTTGAAATATGCCATTTATGCTCAACATTTTTTCGTAGTGTTATCCATTTTCGAATTATTATATATTGCATCTTTCACATATATGAGCATTATTTGATGGAAGAAGTATTCGATTTCTTTTTTCCTTCCAAAGAGGTTCGTTACTGTGAACTTTATTGTATATATAGCTAAATATTTATTTCTTAGTTTTAAACAATTTCTGGTTAAAAATATAGTGCGAACCATATGAATCTGAACCATTTCAATGGGCCATAAATTTTGAACCACACACGTGCAACAATTGGGAGAATATATTATACTATTTACATCTCAGAGAAAATGTCGGAAGTGTGTCCTCCACCAGCATCTATACATGTTTGCACTCGTATCACCATATTCTCTGAAGTTTTTACAGAAATGATATCGAATTGAGAGAAGGTTATTTCCAGCAAGATGGAGCAACGTTCCATACTTCTAATGACACAATGGAACTTGTAACCAGTTTTTTTTCATAATCGAATAAGCTCAAAAGGTCTGTGGCCCCCCATATCCCCTAACCTAACCTCACCGGATTTTTTCTTGTGGAGGTATCTAAAAAATAGAGTGTACAAGAATAGGCCACGGACAATTGATGTTTTCAAAGAATCCATTTGAACCGAAATAAGTAAAATTGGCGAGGATACCCTCAGTAAAACTTCAGAGAATATGGTGAGATGAGTGCAAACACATATAGATGCTGGTGGAGGACACTTGCAACATTTCCTCTGAGATGTAAATAGTGTAATGTAATCTCCCAATTGTGTATTATATTCTCCCAAAGTTGCACGTGTATCCTATTATTGGTTCAAAAGTTATGGCCTTTTGAATTGGTTCAGGTTTATATGGATCACACTATATATAATTAAATTAGTAATACTGTGAACACGTACTGGATAGAAAAATCATTCACATCTCTGAATGTAAGAAACGTATGATATTTAATACCTTGTTAGCGACGTAAATTATTTAAAATGATGAAAAAATAAATTTGGTCAATCGTAAAACTTGAGGCACCAAGAGAAAGTTCTGTAAAAACATTTGATAGTTTCTGGCTTTGACATGTCACATCTTAACCAATTTTCACCGCAAATGCAGTTTAGAACTATAATATCTCCACTACTAATTGTAAATTATTTTGTAATCACCACGTAAGTATTTTCAAAAACTATAACAAATTGAATAATCTTACAGGTAACATCGTTTTTATTTTCTGTACATTAAAATAGTTCTTTGCAGTTGATTTGGTTTCTAGAATACTTTAAATTGGATATCAATATTTTCTCGAGTCACTATATAACAATGTACAGTGAAAATTGGCGCTGCCCTAGATCGTAAAACAACTGCATTAAATATTTCAAACAATTAAGGATAACGAGATTTCGATAACTGATTTTAAGATTATAAAAATGTATGTTACTTATTTTCTCAGAATGCTACAAATTATGAACCAAGCATGTTTCCTAACATTTTTTGGGGGGAAAACATCTTAATATTTCTTTGAAAAGGAGTCACTGTGCACAGAGCAGAATCACGTTCTGATTCGATTATAATTTTAAGATGGGCTGGCTCCTTAGCTCAGTCGGTAGGGCATCTGCCTGACGTGCTAGGAGTCCCGGATTCGATTCCCGGCGGGGGTGAAGGGATTTTTCTCCGATCAAGATAATTCCCCATCTTCCCCAGAGTTTGGAAGTATGAATGAGAGTGCGAATGTGTGCGTGATCTAATGATTAAAACTCGACGAATTCGAGTTAACACCTTCAGGATGTTCCAAAGATCGACCGCCGATATGACCATTGCAATTAAAGGCGGGGTATAAATGGAATAAAAAATGTTTAAGACCTATAATAAAACAGGATAAGCGAATTTATCTTAACATATTCCTGCTGTTGCAATATCTACAAAGTTTAATGCGAACTGTCTACATTTATCGTATTCCTCATTGAGGTAAACAATGAAGTAAACAATTTAAGTAAACAATGAAGATTTTTACTCATTTTATATGTTATTTGAGAAACTATTCTAAAATATTTTACCTTTAATTGTCATTCCAGAACTTTTAATTGCTGGGATGAAGTGGTGAACTGCCAAACATCACATTTACGTATAACATGAAACTTGCACTGAACACTCACTCGGAATGATGTAAACAGAGAAGAAGCGTCCACTGCACGCATTCTGCGGTTCGTCCACGCTGCTGTGCAAGCTTATACCTGTAATTCCACGCCCCGATACACGTCTCTTCCACGTGCGCTCCGAGAGATACTGACTTAATGTGAGTCATTTCAGCGTGTACTATGCTACAAGTCATTTCCGCATATATATGAATGATACGGTATCCCTACACTGTTATAGTCGTCAGTATCACCATAGATAAATATCCAATCATTGATATTGCATCGATATCATTATTATCGATTGTGCCTTGTACAGAGTAAGAACAGACAAGGTAAACTGTATTTACTTATTGTTATCTACAAGCCTTAACTTGGAGAAACGACCCTCGGAACTGTTTGTGTTTTAAAAATAGCCTCTTGTTAATGACTTGCAGGATTGCCAACAGAAATTTTAAGTGCAAAACGAGTTAATCTAACTATAGAACGTACATCAATTAGAAATGGAGTTGGATTAAGTTGAACTAGGAAGAACTAGGGAATGCCAATGAAATTAATTAGAGACAAAATTTAAAACCATCGATGTTCTTATTTTTAAACTCTACATTAGACATTTAAAAACAAAACAGTCCACTTTTACATAGGTAGTCTGCAAAGTTCCCGATCTAACAAAGATACAAGACATTTTTTCAGACTTTTATTTTCCAACATAGTCTCCTTGTAACTCTACACACTTCTCCCAGTGATCTCCCATCTCTGTAACCCGTCCAAATAGAATTCGGCGTTTTTCTCTGCAAAATAATTGTTCACGAAGGTCATTGTCTCTTTATTTGACGAAAATCTGGTGAGTAAGGCGGATGGTCGAGCAGTTCAAACCGTAATTCGTGGATTTTTGCTATTGTAATCGCTGAGGTGTGAGACGGTGCGTTGTCTTGGTGAAACAGGATTTTCTTTTTCTGCAAGTGTAGCCGTTTTTCCTCAAGTTCTACCTTCAGCCTGTCAAATAATGCGTAGTATGCTCCTGTAATGTTTTTTGTTTTGTTCATTTTTTAAGATAATCGATTAAAACAACTCCATGACTATCCCCCCCAAAAAAACAGTTGCCATCACTTTCCCAACCGAAAAAACAGTTTTCGCTATTTTTGGAGCCGGTTCCCCCTTTGCAGTTCGTTACTTGGACTGTATTTTTGTTTCGGGCATATCATGGTGTGTCCAAGTTTCACCTACAGCAATTAATCGGCGCCAAAACTCGGAGTCATTGCGCCTAAACTGCGCCAACAGAGCGTTGGAAATCTTCATTCGAACACGTTTTTGATCTAACGTGAGCAAAAGCGGCATCCAATGCACGGACAGCTTTCTCATGTCTAAATTTTCATTTAATATGTGACAAACACGTTCTTTTGATATGTTAATAGCGTCTGCTATCTCTCTCATTTTAATTCGGCGGTCGTCTAGCACCATTTGGTGAACTTTGGCGATGTTTTCGTCAAAAGTTGCAGTTTTTGGACGTCCCGAACGTTCGTCTCCCAAGCTCTTACGGCCAAGTTTAAATTCAGCTGTCCAACATTTCGCTGTGGTAAATGATGGTGCAGAGTCCCCATACACAGAATCCAACTCATCTTTGACTTGCGTAGGCGTATTGTCTTTCAAAAAAAAAAAAATTGATGACAGCTCTATACTCGATTTTGTCCATTTTCATCAAAAACACTCACATCAACTCACTCAAACGACTGTTACATAACAATTGAGTGTCCAAAATGGCTGAAACTTTGGTGAGATGGATAAAGAAATTCACTAGCTTTTATTAACGAGTGCTGTCATGTTCAAGTTAAGGTCGGAAAATTTTCAGACCACTCTCAGATAAGTTTTTCTTAAAAAAAAAAAACCTAACATTCTCACTCTTTCGGGATCAAGTCTACCTCTTTTTCTGTCACATAGGAGTCCTGCTGTGCTAAATAGTCTTTCAGAGAAAACTTGCAGGTAGAATACACATCTTCTTCTGAGTGCAGAGAGTCTACTCCCATTAGCCCTGTCCCCGTAGGAACAAGACCCGGGTCTCTTTCACCCAGGGAGAAAGACTCTCCGTGGGCTTTTCCATTAGGACTGTACCTAGTTTCCAAAACTGCCCCCCCGCTTGTACTCAAGACGGGACGGAAGTGGATACGCCACTTACGCGCGCCAACCCCGAAGGGAAGACTACCGATATGACCTCGGTGGGGTCGCCTGGCGATCTAGCACACCTTCTACTAGCTCAGCAGGCTAGTACCCGGAAACTTATGGCTTCCCTCAACCCGGTCCGCAGACCTACCCAATCTCCCACGGGTATCGGGAACCACTGCCCCTCCGAGACCTACCCATCCGAACAACTCCCGAAGGAGGGGCTCGGCTGTTCGGCCCGGAGTACCTTCTAGTAACGTCAGAGGTACCACGAGTGCTAAGGGTCCGCAGCGCCCGCACTTTGGCAGCTGAAGGGGACGGATCCCCTCCCCTACGGGAAGGTAGAATACACACATATTTATGCGCTTTTTTTAGTTTTGAAAATTTTAAATTTGTTTTCCAGTAATCCAGTGCACTAGAAAGAGGAGGTGACAAATCGCCATTGAGATATGCAGTAATTTCTTCTTGGGAACTGGTGACTGATACAGGATTATTTTCTTGCATAATGTTACTGTATAGATATCACATTTCGGGCAATTTCTCAGGCTTTTCAATGTTCTACTTACGGCAATAATATTTTGTGATTTTAAAACAAAATAAAAATTGCAATATCACCACCCCAAGTATCGAAACATACCGAGCGAATTTTCAGTATCGATACCAATAGTTCCTTCAATATCGATACCATGCAAGTATATTGAGTATCGAGATATCGCAAGTATCGAAGATCCATCCCTAGTAAATTGTGTCCCACTAAAGCATCCAACTCCATGATTTCATCAGAAATACTTCCCGAATCCAAAAAGGGGGGATTTTTAGAAACAGTTTATAACCAAGTTTTGGAATTATGCTTTCCAAGGACATAAACACACACGGTACCCTATTACATAATTTCTTTATTCAGCGGCCATCAAAACGTGCATTCAATTCTTGCATGGATAACGCACTTCTGCACTTACCAATATTAAAGATAATAATAATGTATTAGAGAAAATAAAAGTGTAAGTATTATGTAAATTAGAATATATAGTTCAATTGTAAAGCCAGTGACCAATACCAAAACTACAGTCAGAATGAAAGATATTTCCAGCAGTTTTTCACCATACGTGTAATCCTGAAAAAGCCACCCCTTGCTTTAAATAGGAATTACGATATTATAAAGCCATGGTTTTGTCTTTGAATGTATATTGACTGGATTTGTCGTATTGGCAGGGAATCTGCGTGTGTCTCTTTTTGAAATATAATGGTGTCAGTTGTATATGAGTGTTCTAAATAAGTGGAAAGAAATATTGCTTTTATAGAGCGGGCGTGCAGTTCCACCTGGGTCCACACTCTTACAATCACGTCTGCTTCACTTCAGTCCCATGTGTTTGTACGTTGTCATATCTACTTAATTGTTAATTTTCATATTCTTTCATTTTATTGTAATTTTAATGTTTACGCTATTCGCTGCTTATTCTAAGGCAGTGAAAATAAACATCAACAAATACTTCATTTTTGGATCTCACTCTCATTCCTCCTCTTGAAGATATTTGAAAAAGGTTTGATATATTATATCACTTCTATTAATGCTCTTGCACAAATTTGAAGGTACAAGGTGGACACAGGAGAGTGAAGCGATCATCAAACCTTTGGAAAAAGGGTTCAGGAAATAGACGTGAATAATCTGTACAAAGAGTCGAATTATCTCTACCAGACTCATTATGAGATAAAAACACAACATTACGTGATATTTTTTTTACTAAACTATACACCTTTTACTGTTAGACATAAATAATCTGTATAATGAGTCGAATTATATCTACCAGAGCCAATATGAGACAAAAACACAACATTACGTGATACTTCTGTTACTGAAAAGTAGACCTTTTACTGTTGGACACGAACAATCTGTGCAAAGAGTCGAATTATCTCTACCACAGTCAATATGAGACAAAACCATAACATTACGCGATAGCTTTATTACTGAAAAGTAGGCCTTTTACTGTTAGACATGAATAATGTGCGCAATGAGTCGAATTATCTCTACCAGAGTCAATATGAGACAAAAACACAACTTTACGTGATTCTTTTGTTACTGAAAAGTAGTCCTTTTACTGTTAGACATGAATAATCTGTACAATGAGTCGAATTATCCCTACTTCTTTGGGAAACCTGCAATTAAGAATTTCATTAAGAATCTTAATGTCCTATATTTATGTTTGCATTTATTGGATTCATATATTTCAACTTGTAGATCTAACTGTCAATAAGACAAAATTATGTGATCGTTGTGAAAGCCTTTAGCTATTCGAAGAGGATAAGTTATTTAACAAGTTATTATTATTTAGATCAATGATGCCCAGCTTCATGCTAAAGATGGGAGGGCGGAAATGCCTCCACTTTAACGATTTTTACAACAGGTCAAGCAGAAGAATAAAGTTAAAATTTGCGAGACAAAAACACATTATTCTTCAGCAACGCCTATTCTAATAAAGTGTCAAAGACATTATATTGTCACGTGTAGCATTGTTGAGCTGCCGCGACAAGCCAAAGCCGGGCGCGTGGACAGCAGAGAAAAAGACAGAGAGAGGCTCCGGATTGTTCGGTTCATTGTTGTTGCCGAGAAATTGTGTGTGCGGCATTCTAGAAACAATGGCTGGGAGGTACAAATACCCCACAAGGTGTTAGAAGCGGCGGTTGTGTGATGGTTATTGCGACAGTCGACGTTTGAAGTGTACCGTGATACCGAAATTAAGAGATGCAATGAATAAAGAATCGTAATGGATTTCAAAGGAACATGGTATATTTGTTAAAACGCAAGCAGGTGCAGTTGGAGTGAATAGTTTAACAAAATGGTGGTAGAAAGCGGGTTCTTAGCTGGGATTCTAAGTGGATAATACTTGACTCCGTTTGAAAAGGCATTATCCGGACCCTTAATAATGGCATGACCGAGACTAATAATCACAATGGACAAAATAGTCAAAAAAAGGAATTTTGGTGTGAATAAAGACATGTTTCGAGAGGTGAAAGTCACACGCAGCTGCAGTGAGGAAGACACACAACTGGACTGGTGGTCCATGAAGAAAAACAACTGGTTCTGTCTTCGCGGAAGGCAGACCAGAACCGAAGAGAAAAGGTATCTATCAGTTCCTACTTAAATAACGAATTAAGTGTTATCGCGTAATATACATTTGACATACGGTAACTCTGAACAGTGATATATTGGTAATCTTTGGTCGGCAACTTCGCGATTGATGTGATGATAAAAACAAGCAGTCATTAAACCAGTTTTAAACTTGCATTCCAGTGTCATTAGAACCATCCTTACTTCCATACATATCCACGCATACCCTTTGACGGAACGCTTGCTCTACCCTGAGGATAGGCCACACTACTTCAAAATTTACAACGTAAGAATAAACTGCATCAAACTAGGGACCAATGCGTGCAGCAACCTTTTCCAGTGGATAAGTAATTCATGTGAAAATAACTTGCACCAACCTCAGTGATAGTCCTGCGCCGTGGTGTAGCGGGCTAAGGCAGCATGCCTTGGTCCCCAGCCACGGAAAGCGGCCCGGGTTCGATCCGACCCATGTGGTGGGAATTTTCGGTCCGGGTGCCCACTCAGCATCGTGAGGAAAGTGAGGAGCTTACGCTAGGTAAGCGGCCCTGGTCATGAAAATCAACATCCCGGCTGGGGGATGCCGAGAAGCTGACCACATCTCCCCGTATCGGTTGGATGATCGTCCACCTCTGCCGTGCGTATGTGGGCGTGAGGCCGGCAGTCGGGTTGGTAGGCCAAGGCTCTGCATAGGGCTGTCGCGCCACGGGTTAACCTTAACCTCAGTGATTTCTTTCATTTGTTTTCGTGCGGCGCAGCACGACCTTGAAGACAGCTAACTGTCAATTTCACGTCTCTTTACTGCAGCAAAAATTGTTTTAAATTTCTACAAACCAGATTTCCGAATCTACGTAACCCACGCAGTCACAATATTATATTCTCTTTGACTATCGATTACCTCGCTCGTTCAAAAAAATCAATATTAATTAAATATATTGGAGAAATAAGAAACAGCGGGCCCTGCATGAGAAATTCTTGCTGATAAAGGAGGATAAACAGTTCAACCTGTTCCGGCTCCTCTTTCAACTGTTCTACTAATTGTATGCTTAGTCCGATGTTCAATTTTTCTTTAGTTATCTGAAGAACAAGAAACAAACATATGACATCTGCAATGCACAGAAATATATTTTAACCCCTACCATAAGAAAAAACACAATATTGCGCGATTTTTCTTGGGTATTGGACTAGAGAAGTTTCCATGCTCATGAAATTGAAGCCCTCGGCGCTAAGCTCCTCGGGTGTTATTTTTTTTCGCTCGCTAATAAACATCAACTTACCTGTAAGTCCCATAAATAATTATTAAAAGAATTAAACTTAGTAATTCAAATTCTTAAAGCCATTTTAAATAAATATTTTCTGTATAAAAGGCAGAAACTCCTGGCGTAGAAACCTTAAACGTTTTCTGATCGAAGCACAAAATTTGGTATTTACTCGACTTTTGGAAGCCAACAAAAGTTGAAAAACGAAAGAAGATCGTTTGCAATATTGTTGATTTCATTCTGATCATTTGAAGCGCAAATTGTGATTTGTGTAAATTAACTTACACTCAGGTTATAATAATATAAAGCATAACAGTTGGTACACCAGTTACTTATTCCGCTTCGAGACGTCGAAGAGGAAACATCGCCTGCGAGCATCTAGAGCTTTGGAGTCATCATTTGCCGCCATCGGGAGGGACCCTCGGGAAGCTCCCGGCAAATCTCCAGAAGAGAGCAGCAGCAACAGCGTGCGAGCGAGCGACAACCTAATAGAAAACACACCATCAGAGCAGACAGGGAAACACAAGGCCACAGCCAACACCGAAAGGTGGTTTTAAAGGCGCTTAATTGTCCGGTCCTCTGTGTTTCACGCAGTTTTGCAGCCTGTACTGCCAGGTAAGTTAATAGCCTAAGGTTAGCTGTAAACTGCACCTTGGTGCAGGGCAAAATGCCCACACCAGGTGAGGGTTCTGACCAACCCACCACCCATCCCTCATCGAAACATCCATTACAGGATGCCAAACCAAGCACCAGCACTGGTGTGACTCACCCTGTAGACAGGGTAAAAACCACTGCTACAGGAACCAAAAGGCAGCGCCGACAACGCAAAGAAGGCGGAAATGGCGCTGTAAAACGTTTGGCTATAGCCGAACAGGCCACCAACCAGGGCCCTTCCCGGGATAAAAATTCTCGTTCAGGCCAAAATTCATCAAACGACTCCTCAGATTCAGAAGGAGAATATTTCCACGGAGCTGCGGCTCCAGAGATTTCGTCCTCCAGGATGGAGGAAGAGGACTTCCAGACCAGCTCCTCGGACGTCTCCACAGACGTCGATGAGGCGGAATTCCAGGAGGTAACCTCAAGGAGGAAGAAGGGACAGTCAAACGTCCTGAAGACTGATGCTACCAGCCAGCGAACCCCACCCAAGCGGCATATTCCTCCCATCATCGTGGATGATTTCCGGGGGTCGGTAGGCTTCCTAAAGGAAGTAATGCCGTCCCTCTCGAATAAATGCGAGGTGACGAGGAGGAAGAGCCGCTTTGTTTTCAAGGCGACAAACATAGAGGACTACCAGCTGCTCCTCAGGGCACTCGAGGGGAAGAAGATCCCCTACTTTACCTTCGGCCTGGACAAGGCACGAGACTTAAAAAGGGTGATCAGAGGACTACCAGTGGATACACCGGTAAGCGAGATCAGCGATGACCTCACCCGACAGGGTATAACACCGCGCTTGGTCAGGCAGCTGACCAAGCCAGGACCGCAAGGTCAGCCTGGCCCCATCCCCATCCCTCTCTATCTAGTGATAGTAGAGCGGTCCAACGACCCGGAGGCAAAGATAGATAGTGTCAAAACTATTTGTTACCTCCGGGTAAAGGTCGAGGCCGTCAGGAGTTCTGGCGGTCCTCCTCAGTGCCACCATTGTCTGGGGTTTAACCACTCCAGCAGGTTTTGCCGCAGAATGCGGCGTTGCCTGCGGTGTGGAGGACCTCATGACAAGGAGGCGTGTCCGAGGTCGCTTACCGATGCGCCCACTTGCGCAAACTGCAAAGGTGCGCATATTGCCTGCTATGGCGGCTGCCCAACAAGGAAGGCGGTTATAGCTGCCAGAAGACCGGCACAGGAAAGGACACTTCAAAGAGCGCCAGCCAGGGAAGAGACCAGGGCTCTCCCTTCCTCAGTCTCCAAGGCTACGACATCCAGCAGGCAGCCACCAAATGAAGACCGTCAGCAGGTTGAACGGCGCCCATCTTTTGCTGAAGTTGTGCAAAGATCCTCTGACACCCCAAAACAGTCTCGTGGGAAAACACCAGCACCCACACAGAAACACAAACAGACACGGGCCCCAGCCCCAAGAAGCGCAGCTTCCAAACCAGACCTCAATGAGAGGAGACTATCTCGCCAACCCGAGAACCCGACTGTGGTGGTGGCGGCGCATAGCGAACCTATGCCCCCTAGACAGTTGAGGGACGAAAGGGCTCGAGGTAGGCCTGCTCCCCTTAGGTCATCCTCTCCAGCCAACACCAACATAGTGCCCTCTACCATGAGCTCCACCCAACTAACGGCTTCCCTGGATCTCACGGAGATGTTTAGGTGGTTGCAGAATTTGCTGCAATCACATGGACAAAAGATCTGTGAGATCTTAGTGAAGTTCTTCTGTGCCTCAGACCCGGCAAGCAAGATGCTGGCTGCAATGGAGGGACTTGCCCTACTGTCAACTGGTATCCAGCAATCACAGAATGGCGAATCGAACTAGGTCTCGTACCTCTTTTCGCTTCGCATTCTGGAATGCGTGTGGCCTGGTTGATCAGGGGGGCGAGCTATTGCAGTTCGCTCGAGCAAATGCCCTAGACGTCATCTTAGTCAGCGAAACGCATCTCCGTCCAGACACCCGTTTCCGCATCCCGGGCTACATTTGCCATCGCACGGATCGCCAAGGCCGCCCTGGCGGTGGTACAGCGGTACTTGTCCGGCAAAATGTAGTCCACAAACCCATCCAGCTCCCTCCTCTTCAAACCCTAGAGGCCACGGCAATCTGTCTTGACCTTGGCGGAACTGAGGTCCTGGTGGTCTCTGTGTATCACCCCCCCCCAACCGGCAGTTCGTTCCAAACGACTATCTATCTATCCTAAACTTACACCCAAGTGCTATCATGGCCGGGGACTTCAATGCAAAACATCAGCGTTGGCATTGTGGTCGTCGGGCAGATGCAAGAGGCAATCAAATCATTCGCCTAATAGATGGAGACCCACAGCTTCAAGTGCAGGGTCCCTGGCAACCAACGCACTACCCGCGAGG
Source organism: Mantis religiosa (assembly GCA_030765055.1). Classification (NCBI taxonomy): domain Eukaryota; kingdom Metazoa; phylum Arthropoda; class Insecta; order Mantodea; family Mantidae; genus Mantis; species Mantis religiosa. The sequence goes on from CM060954.1 coordinate 81,261,061, forward strand.
TGGAGGACTGCCATCAGTCATTGACTTCGCAATCACAAAGCATTTTCCATTTCATCTCACTCTTACGTCACTAAACGCACTTCATTCTGACCATAATCCGGTGCTGACAGAAATCAACACTAGGGTTGCCAGTCATGACACCTCGCTTCAAACGCGAGAAGTCGATTGGGAAGGCGTAAGGAGCTGCCTCCGCACTTCCATTCCACCGAACCCAAAAGTTACAAACATCCAGGACATTGAGAGGGCAATCTCATCATTCACTTCTATCCTGACGCGAACTGCCAAAAATCTAACAGTTCATGGACCTGCACCCTTTCATCCAGACGTTCTTCCTTTAGACATCACCCTTCTTATCCGCCGCTCCTGGGCGGCACGGAGACTGTACCAGCGACACCGCACGCCACATAATCGCGCGCTCTTGCGACGTTTACGTCGACTGGTCAGGGTCCGACTGCGTGAGCACAAGGTGTAAGCGTCGGAGGACACAATGGCCAGACTGCGCGTTGAAAATGGCGACGTGTGGCGTATCGCCAGGACCCTCAGGAATCGCAAAGGTCAATACACCTCACCCATCCATGGCACCCAAGGCCTCGCCTATGAACCCCAAGCCAAAGCAAATGCGTTCGCTGACTATCTTGAACGCACTCTATGTCCGAGAGAGGACCCCCAGGACGACATCTTTTCCGAACGCGTTCGTAGGGAGGTACGCCGATTTTTTCGACGTCCTCCCGAGGACGCGGAACGACTTCCCGTCATTCGCCCCAGTGAAGTCCAGGGCGTACTCAAACGCCTCAAACCAAACAAGGCGGCGGGGCCGGGCGGGCTGACACCCCTCATGCTTCGTCACCTTCCCTTCAATGCCGTTCTTTTCCTAACCAGGATCTTCAATATGTGCATCACCTTGGGGCACTTTCCTCGCGAGTGGAGAGAGGCTCGGGTGATATGTATATTGAAGCCTGGGAAGGATCCTGTACATCCTTCCAGTTACCGATCCATTAGCCTCCTTTCTACCCTCTCGAAGGTATTCGAGAGGTTAATCCTAACCCGAATGACTCCCATCTTGGGAGATGTTCAAGCTATTCCTGACCACCAGTTCGGATTTCGTCCTGGGCACTCGACTACCCAACAGCTGCTACGTGTGGTGGAGACAGCGGCCCTGGGTTTCCAGGAACGCGCCTTCACGGCAGTGGTATCTTTGGATGTCGAAAAGGCCTTCTCCACGACATGGCATGCCGGTCTGATCTTCAAACTTATCCAACTGGGGCTACCTACACAGCTAATCAACATCCTACACAGCTTTCTCAGGCACAGATCATTTAAAGTCACAGTAGCGGGGAAAACATCTACACTGAGACCCGTGAGAGGCGGAGTCCCCGAAGGCTCTGTACTATCCCCCACACTATTTAGTGTTTTCATGGCAGATTTTCCAACTCAACCACAGGTCGAAATGGCACAATATGCTGACGACGTGTTGTTGTTCTGCAAAAACAGACATATACTCAGAGCCTTCAACCCAATTCAGAGACACCTCCGTCTCACACAAGAATGGTGCAGGCGTTGGCGGATGTCCGTAAATCCGGACAAAAGCCACGCCATTCTTTTTACGAGGCGCCACACCCCCGCTGACCGACCAAACTTCCACTTCAGGGGCCGAAGGATAGAGTGGACTAATTCCATCAAGTACCTGGGCGTTCAACTTGATAGAGGCCTAACTTTCCGCGGACACATCAGGGAACTATCGGCACGGGTGCAGGGGGCTATTGCCTCTCTGTACCCAATGCTGGGTTCTCGCTCGATGCCAGTCCGCTTAAAGTTACACCTCTTTCGAGCGCTGATAATCCCACTCATGTTGTACGCCTGTGAAATCTGGGGCATGGCTGCCGATAGCTGGATAGCATACCTTCAGCGTGCACAGAATAGAGGACTCCGATCCATCTATTCTGTGGGCCGTTCTTTTCCCGTGAGGTTACTTCACGAAGCTTCCCTTCTCCCATACGTGGAGGACGAAATTAGACGCCGGGCAACAAAATTTTACGATAAAATTCCAGCTCATAGAAGCGCCCTGGTTCGGTCTCTAGGAGACTACGACGCTGCGAGCCGCCGATTCAGGCTTTACCGGGTACCCCGCATGGCTTGCGGGCATCCGAGGTAACAAAGGAGTTAATCCTTACAGCAGCATAAGCTAAATTACAAATCTCCAAAAGAGCTGTTTGGCTACTAAATTTACCCCATTTTAGAAAAATAAAACACCAGGGTGTAAACAAAAAAGCGGTTTGGCATCCTGTACAAAATTAAAGAGGAGCAAAAGCTACCTCAACAAAATTTTCTTCAACAAAAAATATCACACCATCCTACAAACATCAAAATTAACAACCTGCGGTCAGACCCAAAACCTGGGTGGGTACGCAGCAAAAACCTTCTGGCTGTTAACAGCCTGTCAGTACACGACTTGGACTTGGACTTGGACCAGTTACTTATGGGCAAAGGAAAATTCCTTGAAAAACCATTTATCTATCGGGTCAAAGTGCCTCAGTAACCAATAAACTCAAGCGGAGTATGGAACACATTTACACAAAGAATATTTGAACGTGCACCTTATAAACTGGTGCCTCAAAAAAACCGTGAAGAATACAAATAGTTATCACAGGAGTTTGTATTTAATCGCTTTAGTTTGAAAATATTGCCCTATTTATTTTAACATGCAAGTAAATAGTGTACCAAGATTTTTTGTTCTCCTTAATTTTAAGCAAATATAACTCGTGAAGTAAAGTCGTGCTTCATTTATTAGAAAACAAAATATAAGCAAGTATGTTTATTCGGAACCAATATAAATGTATCTATTGATGAATGTGTGGTATTTGTAAGATGTTTATAAATTACTTCTCTTTAAATTAAGAACGTAAAATCATAGAACTTTAAAGCAACATAAAAACAAGCAAGAAAATTGTGAGGCATAGAAGATGGATGTCTGGTGTTAATCCAATATGATGGATTTAGTTTCGTAATATCCCAAAAATGTTGTTTAGCGATTGGGGATTGTCAGCATTATCATTACTGTATTTTGTCCATCAAGTTCAACACACTGGTGATGGAGTAGACCAATCCATCACTTTAACGTTTGAGAAGAAAATTGGAATTGTGAAAGATGACTTCTTTGGGAAACAATTAAGAATTTCATTAAGCATTTTAATATGCTATATTTATGTTTGAATTTACTGGATTCATATATTTCAACAGTACTTGTAAATATAATTGTCAATTAGACACAGTTATATGGTCGTTGAGAAAGCCTTTAGCTATTCGAAGAGGATAAGTTACAGTCTGATTTTTAAAAGAAGATACGTGAAGGTCACCAAGGACGCGAAGGGTAAGAAGGGAAGGTCGTTGCTATGGTAACGTAAACAAAGATTGCCAGATTGCTCACACTGTTGAATCACGTACACCTCAGGTCAGTTATCGCTAGTTGTATACGGGAAACAGAGTTTGCTTGAGTAATCAGTTGCGCTGTCTGTTGTTAGACTACTTTGTTAGAACACAAAATATGTTATTGTGGAAGCAAGACGTAGTTGCGGTAGGATTAGTGGTGGACCGAGGATTCATGGCCCAAGACAAAGATCAGCTTACTGTTGGGGTGTTACTTTGCACAGCCAAGCTAGAGAATTTGTCTGTTCTCTTAGAGAATTCTTCCAACAGGAATGTGAGAGTTTGCTCCTTATCGATGAACAGCTTATTCCTTTTATCCAAAAGCGACAGCCCCATGTCTGTATATATGCTTGCACGTAAAAGAATTCCTGTGGGTCAAAATTCCGGCATATCGGCGGCGTTGATATGAACATGTCAATTAACAAGGTCGTTAATAATAGTATATTGCGTTATTAATGTGGCAAATACTTAATACGGAACGAGGAAAGGTTTGAAAAAAAGAGCCGCTTGCATCGAGTTTTTTCAATTCTCGAGATTCCGTTATGTGCTTACCACATGTGTATTGCACATTATTTTTGGCACTATGTGTATTTATATCAATCTGAATTTTAGTTATTAAGGTATTAGCTGAAATATTAATAAATATAACTGAAGATAAATGTTAGATTTTAGAACGTGCATCGCCTATATGTGTTTCTATGGAGAAATACTTACCGCACTGTGCGGGAATGACAACTTACGATGCATAGCAATAATAACGGTATGTATGGAATATTAGTTACATAGTGCAACCATTATTTAAAAGAACTCACACATGTGAACACCCTACAACTCAGTGAATGTGTGAACAACTTATTTCCGTTTTCAAAGTAGGCTAATACAGATTAACTGTGCATATCTTTGTTGAGGTGAGATAACTCGAACCATTGTTTATGTTTCGAGTGTTCAGAGGATAAAGAAAGGTGATCTGCTGGGCAACATTGCAGCACCCTCGTGGAGAATCAGATGACCTTCGCGTATCTTCTTTTAAAAATCAGACTGTATTTAACAATGTCTTATTATTTAGATTAATGATGCTCAGCTTTATGCTAAAGACTGAAGGGCGGAACTGCCTCCACCAAGTATACGCAAAGCTATGGCACATTCATGGAACTGAAAAAAAAAAAAAGCTCTGTATTGCTTGGTTACCTGAATGAATTAAGGAGAAGTGCTTCATGCACAAAACGAAAGAGGTAAGATATAGTGACAAAATGACGCAGTCAGCACATGAGAAACAAGGGGGGGGGGCATTGCTACTTTAGATTATCTACCTTCAAAATTGGTCCATGAGTGAATATATTAGTAATAAGCGACAAATGGTTAATTTTCATGATAATTACATGATAATTGGAGTTGCCTACAACGTTTTATATCCTATATTATAAATGAATATTACATTCCAATAGGACAGAGTTAACATTTATTTGAGATACAAATTTATTTTGTTTTGTTTTGTTATCAGAAATGGCAGGCAGAAGGTGCTCCATTGTTTAAAATGCCAGGCATATTTTATTTGTTTACTTAAAAAATGTAAAGTGCATACAGATTCGGCTGAACTGGAAGATTTTTCTTTAGATTTGTTGAATAGAGTTGAGGAAGCTGAGACGTCTAAGACATCTAAACAATCATGTGAGATATAAAAAAACTTGTGAGTGATTCGTTGTGGGGCATTTGTTTTTACTGTCGCGAACCCGTTATCTACGATAGCGCGGCTTGTGTACACAAAGAGCCGGCAAATAAAGATAGCGGAGATAAAATTCTTACTGACACAGATAAGTGAGGTAAATGGAAATTTCTAGTAAATTCTTGATTGATAGAGATTATTCGGTTTCTGGTTTGTTTTAGAACAGTCTAGAAATTATCAATGAGATTGTGACACGCCAGAGGAGTCGCAAACAGAGTGAGTCGTAAACAATTGGTAAGCAGAGAGACGTAACAGGAGTGCTGTAAACAGATGTAATCAAAACGCTGTTTGTGTGGTCATCGACCTTGATGTATTGTGTTGTGTATGTGACGTAATGTTACGTGAGAATTGAACAGCGTATTCCTACGGAAATAAAGAACAATTGGAATAACTGCAACTCGGACTTTTAATTCTACGAACCCACAGTCACATTATTGATTACCATGCATATGTAAATCGACGACTTTTAAAATTAATATGTAACATTATTTTATTTTCAAGTTTAAATCTATAAAAGGTTGAGCAATTAAAAAATAATAGAAAATCTGTTTTCTGGCGTGCTTACTTAAGAATTTTGACTTGGACTGCTAGCGTTCTGGAGGTAACAACAGAAAGGTTGCCAAAACTTTAAATTATTTCTTGAATAACGTTCTTCACCCATTTATTTACATCAAACATTTATAAATTATCATCTGTATAATTCATATACAAAGGAAATTAAAGATGGATGAGCAGTTCACATCACGTATTGTTACACTCCAACAGGCTTATAAGAAAACAGTTGAAAGCTTCTGTTGGGCTTCCGCGCATGCGCAATGTTCTGTCAGAGAAACAGCCAACAATTATTAATATAATGTTACCCAATGGTGAGAAGATTCCTTGGAAATCTTCTTGTTGCATAGCTATCTGTGTCACTTAACATTTATTCAGTTTTCAACTCTGGTTCTTTTTGCATTCAAAGGACTTCAACAAGGATATTTTGCTGTTGAACGTTTTATTTGGCTTGCAGGAATTGGTTACGCTGTGGTTTTGATCGCCTTTTATGTCGACTTCTACTACAACGTGATCATCGCCTGGGCTCTACGGTTCTTCTTCGCATCCTTCACCAGCACGCTTCCATGGACATCTTGTGACAACGAGTGGAACACCCCGCAATGCAGAGCAGTAAGTATCCTTCAGGCTACATGCCACAGCCTGTTACAATCTCCTATTACATTTCAATAGAACCGCTAACTGCTAAGGCCGTAATTCGAATCCTGGGTAACTCGCAGTGCTAACCTCCATATTGCAGTGCTGACCATACAAAACCAAGCGGCATGGCTCAGATGAAGATATAGGGACGTCCCAGGTTCGACGCGAGTGCGGGTGTCTGGTTTTACCATCCCTAATTCTGGAGTGGATACTCTACCACGGCCTGTTTTCCTCCACTTTTCCATTTCGTTCTTTGTCGTTCTTCAGGTCTGCTTTTCGGTGTGGTGGTTCGAGTACACGCAGGCAGATGGTGCAGATCCTTGCATTGTGTAACGTTTCTTCCCAGACCTCACTTGTGTGTCTAGTGCTTATGTATAGAACTGTTAGGGACCAACGCCTCTGACTTGTTCAGTCCCCGCCCTCTGCTGGCCTGTGGTTTCTCTTCATCTTATCTCTTCTACCATACCTGGTGAACACCCTTGGCCGTTACGACCATAGGGCTCCTCGCCAAAGACCTGGTCACCGGCTGCCCAAAGACGCTTTGGACCACCTAACCTGAGCAGGGTCACTTTCCCCTGTCTGGGCTTGGTTTAATTAATCCAGCAACGCAAAGAAGGTCCCTGAAAGGAATGTGCTGCCTTACACAGTGGGACAAGGACAGCGAATGTGTGTGACAGAGAACGCCTGATACAAAAGAAGCAGAACCGTTAAAAAAAAACATGCACCCTAACCACTCTGTACACTAAAACCGAGAATATTCATTCACAAAAGTAGAAGCCGTCAGAATGTTTTTGAATGGTCTGTAACTGTACTGACATTGGGTATCATAAACCTGTCCAGGAAGGGTGTGGGAACCTTCGCCAACCCCCCTGCGTCTCAGGCCTCGGAGTCTATCTCTCCTGTGGAGGACAGTGCCTTACCTTGGTTCCTTTCCCTCTAGCCTGTGCTCAGATGCCTCACAGGCAGGTGGAAGAGCGCAGTCAGCCTGGGCGCACACACCCTCCGGGGGCATTTGCGCCCACATGCTAGATATACTACTGCCCAAAACAACCGCCTGATGACAAAAACAATTCTTTTATACTACCCAGATAAAGCCGCACTAAGCGGCTAGGTGCTTGGCAGCAAACACCCCGCCCAGGTAAACCTTAGCGACTCGCATCTTCTGCTGGTCTGCTGGGGAGGCAGTAGTTCAATAGATCCGTGTAGAGTCGCAATGTATACGAGGAGTCCTCCCTGCGTACCACGATACAGATACAGATATATACACAAAAGGTTAATTTAATAGCCACAAAGGAAACGGATTCCATGACAAAATAATTTTTTAATCTTACCTCCCCCGTGGAGATAACCCAAATTACTTAAATTCCGAAAAAAAAACTAAGAAATAGCATTTCGAAAACGATTCCAGGTTGTCGAAAGTTACTTTGCATTCCATTTCTATTATTTATTTTTGGGTATTATTTACTGATGATTTTGCTTAATTATTTTAACGTGCAAGATAGTAATGCTTGTTTACATGTAATCTTATGCTGTGAATAGAAACACAATATTCTTAAAAATGCCTAACCTATCCTTTGCATGGCAGACCAAAAACCATAGCTTAATATTACTATCCTAGCGCACCTTTCCTCTTATCTATCTATGTAACACATCCACGTTTTTCTCTATGCACTAGGAATTCGGTATTAGGAGCCTTAAAAAGTAGATCGGTATTTTTTGTTGTTGTGTAATTTACGTCCGCCACAACGTTAAGTTATATCGTGTGTTCTTACCTGTAAGTGTACTGTTAGCAATATAAGAGTAATTTCTCGCAAAATGCATTAAATTTGGCATCAATTATATGCTTTAACGGGATCTGCATAGCGTAAAATTTTGTCTGCGGTTACCAATTGTATACAAGTAAATTCATAGATTATGCCCAGAAAGTTCAAAATTTTAATTTATAATGAATATATGTAATTTTAATAAAAATCACATTAGTCTTTTCCCTAAGAATATCAGAAACGTTCAAAAAATATTCCACGCAAAAGGAAACTAGGATAGGCAGAGTGCCATAGACTGCATTGTCCTTCGACGACAATGACTGTTGGGAACTGCAGTTCTGCAGAAAGTTTCTGAACTCTGTGTATTTAGGAAATCATAATTGCAGCAGCATTTCCCTGTTTTTTTTTTTTTTTTTTTTTTCTCCTGAGTGCCAATTATATAAACTGGGCGAATTATTCTACAATCGCCAGTAAATGAATTATTTCGTATTTTACGTCAGTGTTAATATTTCATTCTCTTTACGGATTGTACTTGCCCTGCTTCAAAGCAAATAGAATACATTTGATTTACCCAAGCAATAAGACTGGAGGTATATAAGACCCAGTCACATATACTGTACTTTAGAACAGTGAATAACGTATTTTCCCATCCAATACACCGACAATGCTGACATCTAACGAGAGGTTTGCAAAGCACTAGTAGGTCCCCTCTGAACTGACACAACCTGTGTAGAAGTCATACCATTATGGCTTTGAAGGAATGAGAAATATATAATTTAAATGGCAAAGGATGGGAGAGAGAATTAAGAATAACTCTGTTAGAACTTTCGTAATGCCGTTAAATGAAGTAAATTACAAATATACTAATTTGTTAATATGCTTTTATAGTACTATGTTAATTTTCGAAATAACTGTATGATTAAAATCACTGCATAAATTAGGTAGAAAATAAATGAAGCCACAACAGAGGTTAATTAAATTGACATTATTTATGATGAGTTTTGGAGTTAAATTGTAGAGTTCGAGTTATGCCAGTTCTTACTAAAATTGGCCTGTAAAAGAAGACCACCTAATATGGGCGGGTTCTGACATACTTCATACAGCTTAACAAGGCATTTACCAAATCCTATTTAATCTATTTTGTTAAATGATTCAGTACTTAATTTTTTTCCAAAATAAGACACAAATATTCCAATTATAACTCGGGCTAAATAGCAAGAAAAAGTTTACAAAACTTTAATCATAAGTTTGGATTTTATATGCATTTATCGTTCGTTACATTTTCTATGAAAACAACTGATAGCTAAGAAAACAGCGAAGAAAATTGCTATGTTTCGGCACTTCAGTCTGATTTCGAAAAGTACCAATCTGTGGTATAAGTTACATTCAATACCGACATTTAGTTAATAATGTAACGCTATTGATTAACTAGTAATTACCAGGTTCCGGATTGCATGATAACTCCGCTTTTGTGTAAATATTTTACCAAAACCCAAAACTGATGGCAATTATGTATATCTCAATTATGAAGTCAAAATTGTACCATTTATGATTAGATCTCCCTTACGCAATATCACAACTACTCACATCAAAGAACCCCTTATATTATTAATAAACCCAACAGACAAAGTTTATTATAACGTGTAATTGAAACAACTAAATTATGTCTTCAGTATAAGTAGTATCAGAAGACCTTACAAGGGTGGTCGAGGCCCTTGAAAGGGAGGACTAGAATCACATGTTCATATCCTCCATTCATCACGTACTACAAATAAGGTCAATTGAGACCCTACTGAAGACAATTTACTGTGCTCCATGCTTCCAACTTCAATTGATAAACAGAGTGACTTGGTTGAGTACGACTAAAACTTAACCTTCATGTTTCCTTGAAAAGTGATGCTGCCTATATAATGTCTAAGTAAGTTGAAACAATTGTTGATATCTGACATTTTCATCACAATATTGGATTACTTCGTCAAATATTTTATTGAAATATTACAAAAACATTGTTTCTACATCATATCTTGCTTTGCTGCTACCTACCGGTGAAAATATTAGCGTTCCAGTTGTACTAGTACACGAACGTGAGGACATCTGGGGAGAAGTTGATGTACCGCGGAGCTCTCAGCCTTGAAAGCAACTTCGCTTGTTGACTGTGTTCTGTGAACTCATTGACTTTCTTCGCGTTCTGACAAACATTACACTTTTTTACATTCGTTCCGTTCATGTACTACTATAACTGAATTATAGATGTGCACATAAACATCTGCCTGCATTAGGATTTACATGTTTAAGCAATAAATACGAAAATAATGATTCGGATGGTTTCTACCAATTTCATGTACGATAAATAATCATATGGTACAATGATTACTATTTAATACAGTAGATGAATTTGTTAGTTTAAGATAATTAGCTATAATACTGAATTTGAAACACTAAAGTGGGAAGCTTATAGACACGGAGTATTCTAATCCTAGAAGTTTAATGAAGTTTAAAACAATTCACTGTATTAAATTTAAGTATTAATATTATTTATTTATACGTTTACATAACGCCTAAACTTTTCTTGTTTTCTTTTCGTATCCGCAATGATCCCGTTGACGGGGATGGTTAGATGCTGTGTGACTGGGATGGAAGCATGCATGATCAGTCGAAAATGGAGGAAGCTTCTATTCAGCGTTTAATTCCACGACCTTCAAAGATAATTCGTGATGGCGCGCTAAGCGAACAGGCATGATGTAAGGGAAGGGAGAAGCATGCAAGATCAGTCGAAAATGGAGGAAGCTGCAATACCGGTGCACCAAAAGTTCGACGCGCCACCAAAGATCATTCATGATGGCGCGCTAAACGAACAGGCATGATGGAAGGGAAGGGAGAAGCATGTATGATCAGTCGAAAATGGAGGAAGCTGCAATACCGGTGCACCAAAAGTTCGAAGCGCCACCAAAGATCATTCGTGATGGCGCGCTAAACGAACAGACATGATGGATGGAAGGGAAGGGAGAAGCATGCATGATCAGTCGAAAATGGAGGAAGCTGTTATACAGCGTTTAATTCCATGAGCTTGAAAGACCATTCGTGATGGCGCGCTAAGCGAACAGGCATGATGTAAGGGAAGGGAGAAGCATGCATGATCAGTAGAAAATGGAGGAAGCTACAATACTGGTACACCAAAAGTTCCACGCGCCACCAAAGATCATTCATGATGGTGCGCTAAACTAACAGGCATGATGGAAGGGAATCATGCATGATCAGTCGAAAATGAAAGAAGTTCCAAGACCTTCAAAGATCGTTCGTGATGGCGCATTAAGCGAACAGGCGTGATGAAAGGGAAGGGAAAAGCAGCATGGTCAGACGCAAAATTTCGGAAGCTGCAATACCGGTACAGTCTTAGTTTCAAGGCCTTCAAAGATCATAGTTATTAATTACATTGTTATTAATTATTAACGATTTCAACAGGAAGTTTCTTATAATGTGTGATTCAAACAACAAAAGAATGTCTTCAGTATAAGTAGTATCAGAAGACCTTACAAGGGTGGTCGAGGCCCTTGAAAGGGAGGACTTGAATCACAAGTTCATTTCCTCCATTCATCACGTACTACAAATAAGGTCAATTGAGACCCTACTGAAGACAATTTACTGAGCTCCATGCTTCCAACTTCAATTGATAAACAGAGTGACTTGGTTGAGTACGACTAAAACTTAACCTTCATGTTTCCTTGAAAAGTGATGCTGCCTATATAATGTCTAAGTAAGTTGAAACAATTGTTGATATATGACATTTTCATCACAATATTAGATTACGTCATCAAATATTTTATTGAAATATTACAAAAACATTGTTTCTACATCATATCTTGCTTTGCTGCTACCTACCGGTGAAAATATTTTCGTTCCAGTTGTACTAGTACACGAACGTGAGGACATCTGGGGAGAAGTTGATGTACCGCGGAGCTCTCAGCCTTGAAAGCAACTTCACTTGTTGACTGTTCTGTGAACTCATTGACTTTCTTCGCGTTCTGACAAACATTACACTTTTTTACATTCGTTCCGTTCATGTACTACTATAACTGAATTATAGATGTGCACATAAACATCTGCCTGCATTAGGATTTACATGTTTAAGCAATAAATACGAAAATAATAATTCGGATGGTTTTTACCAATTTCATGTACGATAAATAATCATATGGTACAATGCTAACTATGTAATACAGTAGATGAATTTGTTAGTTTAAGATAATTAGCTATAATACTGAATTTGAAACACTAAAGTGGGAAGCTTATAGACATGGAGTATTCTTATCCTAGAAGTTTAATGAAGTTTAAAACAATTCACTGTATTAAATTTAAGTATTAATATTATTTATTTATAGTTTACAGAACGCCTAAACTTTTCTTGTTTTCTTTTCGTATCCGCAATGATCCCGTTGACGGGGATGGTTAGATGCTGTGTGACTGGGATGGAAGCATGCATGATCAGTCGAAAATGGAGGAAGCTTCTATTGGCTTCTATACAGTGTTTAATTCCGTGACCTTCAAAGATCATTCGTGATGGCGCGCTAAGCGAACAGGCATGATGTAAGGGAAGGGATAAGCATGCAAGATCAGTCGAAAATGGAGGAAGCTGCAATACCGGTGCACCAAAAGTTCGAAGCGCCACCAAAGATCATTCATGATGGCGCGCTAAACGAACAGGCATGATGGGAGGGAAGGGAGAAGCATGCATGATCAGTCAAAGATCATTCGTGATGGCGCGCTAAGCGAACAGGCATGATGTAAGGGAAGGGAGAAGCATGCATGATCAGTCGAAAATGGAGGAAGCTACAATACTGGTACACCAAAAGTTCCACGCGCCACTAAAGATCATTCATGATGGCGCGCTAAACTAACAGGCATGATGGAAGGGAGTCATGCATGATCAGTCGAAAATGAAAGAAGCTGCAATACCGGTACAGCCTTAGTTCCAAGACCTTCAAAGATCGTTCGTGATGGCGCATTAAGCGAAGAGGCGTAATGAAAGGGAAGGGAAAAGCGCATGGTCAGTCGAAAATGGAGGAAGCTGCAATACCGGTACAGCCTTAGTTTCAAGGCCTTCAAAGATCATTCGTGATGGCGCGCTAAGCGAACTGGCATGACGGAAGGGAAGAGAAAAGCATGCATGATCAGCCGAAAACGGAGGAAGCTGTAATACCGATACAGCCTAAGCTCCAAGTCCTTCAAAGATCATTCGTGATGACGCGCTAAGCGAATGGGAGGAACATGCATAAGTGAAAATGGAGGAAGCTCTTATATCGGTATAACAAAAGTTCCACGCGCCAGCAAAGATGATTCGGGATGGCATGGTCAGTCGAAAATGGAGGAAGCTGTAATACCTGTACAGCGTTAGTTCCACGTACCACCAAAGATCATACCCACATCATACCAGATGGCGCACTACGCGAACACGCGTGCAACACGCATTGCCTGGAAAGGGGTGGAGGAGAAGGCGTGATCAGTCGAAAGTGGAAGTAGCTGCATTTCGATGCACTAAGATCATTCGGAAAGATGCGTCATGCTTCCTGCATTATTTTAATCTCCCTATGATCTTCCACTATAATTTCACAACTGTTTTCTATTGTAAAAACTTATAAGAAAGGAAAGATTTTCTTCAAAATCCTTTCTTTTTAGAGTTACTTAACTCAAGAATAGAAAGTAAATACTTGTGATATTTTTATGCAAATGTGTTGCTTTACATTTACTCACTTTTACACTTTCTTGCTGGAGAATGAAGTATTATGCATTCATTTTTATTAATACTGACACAATGATAACCGTCTTATCCGTTAAGCTAAATTAGACTGTGGAGTTCGAAAATATACATTAATAAATTAAAGTGGGAGAGGGATTCAAAATAATTAAACTTCATGATTTATCCAGTGGCGGCTCATCTTGTTTTAATATTTTCATCAGTGGAAAACAGAATTCGTCTGGTACCATTTCCAAATTTCGTAAATGGGGAGATATGGAGGATGGTGAGAGAGGCGCAATTCAGTTTTTTTTCCTCCTATATTATCTATTAATAAAAATTGACTTGTGATATTAACATTTTGTTTTTTCGTTATCGTGTATGCATAGTGAACTTTTGTGTATGCATATGTGACCTTGTTCTTTTTTTAATTTAAGACATGTTCTACGTCAATTTTGTGCGCCCTAATAACGTAATGTGAATAGATTAATAATGTTTTACCAAATATTGTACTATATAAGGGATCGTGTGTAAGTTTAATAGGTAGAGAAAGGGTGTTACCCTTTCTTTAATCTATTATTAGGTTTAAATACCTAGAAGTAGGTATGCATGATTCCTGCCAATGCAGAATTATTAAAATTCCTAAATCTTTTAATAAAATACTGCAGCTCAAACAGCATTTTTAAAATAAAACATTAACATTTATGCATTTTGAATTCTTAATGGTTATCTAAAGTATATTTTTAAGAAACACATTTTTGGAGAGAGAGAGAGAGAGAGAGAGAGAGAGAGAGAGAGAGAGAGAGAGAGAGAGAGAGAGAGAGAGAGAGAGAGAGAGAGAGAGAGAGAGAGAGAGAGAGAGAGAGAGAGAGAGATGTAAGATAAGGATAGAAATATAGCAATTTGTCTGTTTTGAACAGCTGGACCTAAACGTATGGGCATCTGACAGCATGGTAGGCAACATGAGTGTTGGGGATGACGAGGTGACAATGGAGGCGGCAGGAGCAGGGGTCGCGCTTCAGCATCACCACGCTATTTCCAACATTAGCAACAACCACAACGGCACCAAGTACACTTCACCCGCTTTCGAATTCTTCAAGTGAGTCAGTTATGAAAAACTGATATTTATATTATATGGCTTTAAAAATTCTTGGAGACCGCAAATTGAAAGTTCATTTAGATATTTTATAAAATATTTATAGCTACTACATATAATGTATATTAAAAATTCGGAATATATCTTTTCATTTAAAATTTAAGTTGTTTTTTGGAAACTATTTTTTTTTCAGCATCTTCACTTCTTCAAAATGTTGGGCACAATTCAGTTTTCATTCTATTCTGCATTTTTCCCAAAGAACACGCATTCAAATCTGTAATTCTTTATTTAGAACTGTTTTAGAGCTATTAATTTGTTAAACACATATAAAACTTAAAAAAAAAGGAACTATAAAATTAAAATATTAGAATTTAAACATTACTTTCTTTAGAACTAGCTTAGTGAAACAAAATTGTATGGCACATTCCTATATTATAATAATCAGATGAATCACATACATTTTTAAAAAATTGTTTTTAAACCTATACTATGTAGAGCATTTTGCATAGAATAATAAAATTTAATAACTCGGAAACTAAAAGAGATATTACACAAAAGGGTTAACACCATCTAATGTTTATACAATGCAACTTTAAAAATACATTTCAGCTGAATAGGCTGAAAACTTTAGAAAATGACATTTTCATTATAACATCTCTCTGAAATTAGCCATGGAATTTGTGGTATTTCACACCTCCATCACACTATTTCTTTGCGCTGTATCTTAAGAGATGTTTCCCCTGAACTCCCATAAAAATTACATTAAGGGGTGCAGTCTCTGATTTCCAGCTTATAGAGATTGAAACCTAAGAGAGTCAGTTGTTTTTTTCATAGAGCTGTCTTTGATATACAGCACATTTGAAGCTTTTAACCCACTGGGCGAAAGAGGTATCCATGTCATCCTTTTAGGAACACCTACAAAGACATGTGGAAACTTATACTACATGTTTGCTCTATCAATGCTTATTTTAGCAGAAAGAAATGTCTACTGTTCTTTTAGTTGTATTATAATTCTTATTCGGACCAATTAGGTCAAGCCTTATTGACGAATACGGTAGAATAATTAATCTAAACCTTCAATACCTTCACTTTTTACCTTAATAATTTCGTTTCGCTGAAGTTAAAACATCGCAATAGCTGCTTAAAGCTTCCAGCAAAAACACTCGCAAAGTTATCTTTTCACTACCATTTAAATGCTTCAGTAAAAACACGTTACTGATGTTCTTTTTTTCTTTTAAAAGTATTTTAATTGTTGGTTCTGGTTTGTCAAATCATTAAATAAACAATTTACTTGTTTTACTGCATTTCCTTAAAATGTGTTGTCATTTGCATGTTTGTTTCTACAAACATCTGAACCTTTTTGTGCCCAATCATTAAATAATCTCATATTTTTTACTTTTACATTAAATACATATGTAAACGTTTAAAGAAAAACTCTATTTTCTTTTGTTTTGTTCAAAATAAGTCAAGTGTGTCTCTTTTTAGTGGCTTTCGTGAGCTTTTCTTTGAATTTATGCAAATAAAAGCAACTAAAACTATGAAATTTTAAGGTGTTATATCCTCTCTTTGGTGCTGCAGTTATTTAATAATAAAAGGTCTCAATAATTTTATATTAAGAATCTAACTCCCGTAACCTACACATTTTTTTTTTTTTTTTTTTTTTTTTTTTTTTTTTTTTTGGAAATGGCATATAAATTTCAATCAATGAGAAATACTACTTTCATTTACGTTTACAAGTGAATTTAATAAATAATAGTGTGCTTTAATATGCCTATTTTATAATTCAATCTAATTTGCAATATCTGTACACATAAATTATATATAGAGTGTTCCAGAACTCAACTGACAAACTTTCAGGATTACGAAGGGACGGTTTAGGAGCATATTGGTGTAGGATACCTGAGGTCTGTGATGACAAATTTTCAAATTAAATAATGACTTTTTCATTGGAATGTTCATACTCATAAATGCAAATAAATAAAGATTTAATAACAACGTGGTACTGATTTATACTTTAAAGTTGTTTAGTTCTTTTCTAAAGCAAAAATAACTATTCTTGCACTATCTTTCAAGTCATGACCCCCAAAAAATAAAAAATAAAGATATGCTCCGTCAACAAGGGCTAGCGGACCTGGATACATTCACTTCCACAGGAGAATCATGTGCATCAGAGTGGCTCAGGCATTACCGTTCTCCTCGGCTATTAAGTTGCTGTGCTGGGTTAGAAAACCATACTCCGTGTTACTTTCAAAGTATAAATACCTATTACAGAGTAATAAATGAACACTCACGATTAAAGCAGCAAATAGGGGGAGCTTCATCAGTGACACACTGGCCCATGCTACTTTTGATCTATTGCAAATAACACGAACTCAAAAACCAGTCCTATATCAAAAAATGCCCAACTTTGTCGACTGAATATCTATGATTTTGTAATACTTATATCTTACTAAGTTCTTATAATTGATGTTAAATGTATGTAAATAATATAAGCATTTCCTTTCATTTCGTATGAAAACAGGAAAATGATGAAGTAAAGTCCATGCCTGGTTAATTTCCGTAACTGAAATGCTTACAGTTTGGAATCTCGACTCCACTACATTTTTTATATCGGACGATGAATGAAATGGTTGAAATTATACTCAAAGGAGCCCAGGGTCCATAGGGCTGTTTAGGATTAGGATTATAACGCAGGGGATTCGGCACTGAAACCTGTAGTTTATTGTACCTAAACCCCAAGCGGGGCATCCCCGGGAGGAAAGATGATGCGAGAGGGGACAGAGGGTGGCTAATCCAAGGAGTCACGACAGTGCAGAGGACAAGGTCCACAGTATTTACCAGTTAGAAGCTGGTCAGCAGGCCAACACAATCGGCATTCCATCCACCGTGGTCCAGAAATGGCCCACCAAGTCGACCCAGTGACAAGAAACCATCCTACCGAAAGAGGAAGTGTTTACCAAGACCATATCATCCTGCAATATAACGCCGACACTTCTACCCTGATAGAGATCATCAGGGTATATATATATATATATCTGGTAGATACCCTATATTATATATAACGCAAGGGTATCTACCAGGGCAGTACACAGTGAGTGAAGACCGACCCCCTCTCTGACGACCAGGGAGTTACCGAGCTGTCCCCGAAGGTCACCCGGCGCCTCCGTGGGTCTTTCCATAGGGCAAGACCTAGAGACTAACAAGGCCCCCCCCCCGTCTGGTCCGAAAACTCAAGACGGGATGGAAGTGGATACGCCACTTACGTGCGCCAACCCCAAAGGGGAATACTACCGATCAACCTCGGTAGGACCGCCTGGTGATCTAGCACACCTTCTACTAGCTCTGCAGGCTAGTACGCGGGAATATATGGCTTCCCTCAACCCCGTCCGGAGACGTAACCGATCTCGCACAGGTATCGGGAACCACTGCCCCCTCGAGTCCAACCCAATCGGAACAATTTCCATTCAGGGAGGGGCTCGGCAGCTCGGCCCGAGGTTCCTCTAGTAACGCCAGAGGTACCACGAGTGCTATTGGTCCGCAGCGCTCGCCCACGGCAGCTGAAGGGGACGGATCCCCTCCCCTACGGGAAGAGACCATCAGATGAGAGAAGATATGAAATGATAATAAAATGGAGGGACAGAAAATTTGGAGGATGTAATTAATTTACCCAACATTTGCCTGGCGACCGGGAAAACCCCCGAAAAGCCCTATGAGTCAGGTAGATCGGCCACGGGAAGCGAACCTGCATCTCCGAAGGCGGTCTACAAACGAAACCACCTGAACCATCCAGCTCGGTTCTCCACAGAGTTCAGAGTTACCGAGATTCACCTTTCAGGATAAGGGAAAACCCCAGGAAAAGCTAAATCCAGATAACTCACCCTGACCAAGATTAGAACTAGGGACCTATTGAGCGTGAGGCACACAGTACCATCTAGGCTACAGAGACGGGTTTGGTCCATAACGCAAATGCTTGCTTCTCGAGAACCTCTTAATAGCAAATCAACTGTTGTTGAAGACTAAATTTAAATCTAGGCACTCTCAGTTCGATCCCAAGTGGTTGAAGAAGTGGCGGTTTTCTCCGGAGAAATGACGGTTTCCTCCGTCATTCATTTATTAACGTATATAATTGAATACTAATATAATAACTTGATTTTTATTAATTTACTTCACTTCTTTCTTAAATTATCATATAAATAAATTTAAATTGATTAAATTAATTATTTTCATTTTAAATCGGTTAATCAATTCTTTCATAATGCAACACATTTTACTAGCACGAAACTTATATCAAATGGAAATTAAAAAATAATAATTCAGTTTCCAGTAAAACTAAATAATAATAATAACAATAATAATAATAATAATAATAATAATAATAATAATAATAATAATAATAATAATAATAATAATAATAATAATAATAATAATAATAATAATAATAATAATAATAATAATAATAATAATAATAATAATAATAATAATAATAATAATAATAATAATAATAATAATAATAATAATAATAATAATAATAATAATAATAATAATAATAATAATAATAATAATAATAATAATAATAATAATAATAATAATAATAATAATAATAATAATAATAATAATAATAATAATAATAATAATAATAATAATAATAATAATAATAATAATAATAATAATAATAATAATAATAATAATAATAATAATAATAATAATAATAATAATAATAATAATAATAATAATAATAATAATAATAATAATAATAATAATAATAATAATAATAATAATAATAATAATAATAATAATAATAATAATAATAATAATAATAATAATAATAATAATAATAATAATAATAATAATAATAATAATAATAATAATAATAATAATAATAATAATAATAATAATAATAATAATAATAATAATAATAATAATAATAATAATAATAATAATAATAATAATAATAATAATAATAATAATAATAATAATAATAATAATAATAATAATAATAATAATAATAATAATAATAATAATAATAATAATAATAATAATAATAATAATAATAATAATAATAATAATAATAATAATAATAATAATAATAATAATAATAATAATAATAATAATAATAATAATAATAATAATAATAATAATAATAATAATAATAATAATAATAATAATAATAATAATAATAATAATAATAATAATAATAATAATAATAATAATAATAATAATAATAATAATAATAATAATAATTTTATTTAAATATCTTTACTCTTTTTTTTAAATTAAACAAAATCACCAGTTCACTTAAACACTCGCTATAAAACCCTTACACCAAAATTCTATCACAAGTGCCTAACCGGGTCTATCTTCTTTATCGCAGCAATCTCCATGCTTCTCGTCCATCACGGCCGCTCCTTCAGCTACACCGGCGCCTTCTTCCATCTTTCCTCTGCTATTACTCTCTAAATGCCCTAATAGTAAAAAGATGATTAAAACAGTCAGAATTAGACCTGTTTGCTCAACTATTTGTCTGTTTTCTGTATGCAGCCGAGAAATACTGGAATTGCATCGCAGCGCTGATCGCAGCGCTGGTCTACACAATTTGGGAACTGTGAAATGGGATATGGCTCTTTGTCTACTAGCTGTTTACGTTATCTGTTACTTCAGTCTCTGGAAGGGAATATCAACATCTGGCAAGGTAGGTTTAAATAAGTTCATGCCCTCGAAGTGTGAACTAGCAACAGCTAACTTATTCCCTGTGCTTTATCTGCAATACACTTAGTAGTATTGTAACAGCACAGTTCAGATAAATATACATGGTTCATTCAAAAATTGATGTCAACACTACCTGCATTTGGCGCTCTCAGCGGTAAATCATGTAAGCTGACAAGAATGAGAAATAAGAGCATCTAATGTTAGCTATGAGTTTCAAGACAATTTTATTTAATATGTAGAGAGGTATTAATGCTCGACAATGCCATACAGAATTATTGGAAGTTTGTGGCAGACAGACTTTAGCATATCGTACCATACTAGTTGGACGAATGCATTTCGTAGAGGTAGGGAAGACGTCCATCAAAAACGTGGAGCTGTTAGAGCACCGCTGGAAGAAACATCGTTGTTGGAGTTATAATGAACTAGCAAGGGAGGTTGGAGTTGATCCTGGCACGATTCTCCACATACTTAAGAAGTTATAGATGAGGAAAATCTGTGCATGATGGGTTCCACGCAAACTTATAGAGGAAACAATGTGGCAGAGGATGGAAACAGCGAGATTACACTTAGAACGTTATGAACGTGAAGGCGAGCGTTTTATTTGACGTATATGACATTAGATGAAACCTGAGTTCGATGCTACAAACCAAAATTAAAGAGACAATGAAATGAGTTTGATTCACCAGGGCCACTTAAAATCATGTTCATTGTTGCTTATGATGTTGACGGTGTTCTTATCACTAATTCAGTTCCTCAAGGAAATCGTGTGAATGGTACATATTAAAGTCACTTTATGGAACACCATTTACGACCGGCTGTGCGTCGTAAACATCCAAATCTCCTGAATTATCCCATTGTGTTACATGACGGTGCTTGCTCTCACATGTCTGCCCCTATTGTTAACATATTTCTCAGATGAAACTGGAAAATTCTGGAGCATCCTCCATATTCCCCATATATGAGCCCATGTGATTTCGACCTTTTTGTGAAAATGAAATTACCACTTAGAGGAATTCGCTTTAGAACCAGACATGCAATTATAGCAACAGTAGAGCAGTCTGTTCGAATATTAGGACAAGACGCTGTGGATGGCATCCGTCGGCCCCCTGATGTGTGTAATCGAGCTCTTCGTGTTGGAGGAGATTACTTCTAAATACTGCAACAATGTGACTGCTCCAAAATGTTTTATTTGTTATTAATTCAAATATTGTCACTAATTACTGAATGACCTAAGTATAATGAACATGCTGTTCATGCCGTTTGTAAGTGTCTGATTCTTAACAATTAAGATTTATAAAGCAAAACAACGCTACAGTGCGTGTTATCTTAAACATTCAAATTGTAAAATGACTTTGTGACAGTTAAAGTTAAGGTTCTGCTACACTTATTCATAAATAAACGTTCCTGACTACTGCTGTGAATGGCCTATGCCACATCAGGCCCAACTCACAATCCAGACATATCATTAACATAATGTAGCTTAATTGCAAATTGAGGTAACTGTTCATAATGTAGCCTTATGTGTAAGGCAAGAATTGGCATGAGCATCTACAGATATAAGGAAAACATCTGAGAGTATCGAAGTTTCAAATTGAGTAACGTAATCAATTATACCCAGTATAAAAATCCATCCATCTTTATAAATAAATGTGACATAAAAAGGTATTGAACTAAAGAAATAGTATGATGGTTTGTGACATTGATATTTAAAATAGAGTGACACAACCAAATGGAAGAAGAAAGTGATTCTGCAAACCAATAGGTAAAATGTTTCACTGCATAAGAAAAAATGTCAAATTCTTCTTCTGTGCATCAAAGCAAACAAGAGTTTTTAGTTTGAAATCTACAGGGTGACGCACGAAATGTCATACATTGAAACTGTGTAATAAATATGTTAATTACGGGTTGGCAACGCTGACAATTAGCCGGAGCTCGTGCATGGTTCAACAGATTGTCAGTATCGCGCATGCGTGATTCCACCGCTTCAGTTTAGTAAAATGGCGGACAAAGGCCGGTTGACGCTAGACACAGACGCAACGACGTTTTCGTGTTCATTTTCGTACGAGTGGGCCCCCTGCAGACAGACAGTGTATAGTCTAACCACACAATCTGAAACTGAAGGCCATATTTTAGAGCAAAAGCGACTTCGTGTCAACACAATTTGTACTCCAGAGAATATCGAAGCTGTGAGAATGGCTTTGACACGAAGTCCCAGGAAATACCCGAGATGAGCTTCGGTTGAAATGGGCATCTCACGTCGTTCGCTTCAAAGAATACTTCATGTTAACGTGAAATTATTCCCGTACAAACTGACTGTGTTGCACAAACTGACGGACATGAAAAGGTACGGTGATTACTCCTTGTGACTTCAGCTCTTGCAAATGATGATGTCGTGATTCATAACACATGGTATTCTGATGAGTTTTACGTTCATTTGAACGGTAGTGTTAATAGGCAAAATATCAGATTTTTGGCACGGGAACCTCCTGGTGTTGTACACGAGATTGAAAATGACGGAGAAAAAGTTAGTGTATGGGGTGCCATATCCAGCCATGGAATCATTGGGTAATGTTTTTCAACGGCACAGTTAACAGTGCGCTCTGCTTGGACATGTTGCAGAGCAATTTTCTTCCGTAACTTTATGCAACAGGTTTACCAATGGAGACTCAATGGTTTATGAAAGATGGAGCTCGTCCATACAGCAAACGTTATTCTGGATTTCCTGCACCAACATTTCGGGCTCCTTGTGATGTCCCATCGATATCCTGAACGTTTTCAGGACGGTTCATTATGGCCGCCACACAGCTCGGATATTAATCCCTGTGATTATTTCTTATGGGAATATTTGAAGGAGACAGTCTACCGCAACAAACCACGCACTCTAATGCAACTGTGAGTGGCTATCACAACCTTTTCCCAGAGAATAACAGAAGACATGTGTAGTGGAGTGTTCGGCAGCGTCACGGTTCGTCCCGAAGAGGTGGTACTTCAACAAGGTGGACATATTGAACATATACTGCACACTCACTGAGCATACACATTCTGATGATTGATATAAAAAAAGATAATATTGACATACTTTCATTATTAAAAGTTATATCAACAATTTTCAAGGAATGAAATTTCGTGCGCCACTCTGTAGATTAAAATAGCATCTTACTGACTCTATATCATACTAATAATAAGGGCTTAAACGTTTGCATGTATGCTGCATCTACACTAGCTTTTCATTATGAATGGGTCTCTAGCAACATTAAATCCTATATTTCGATGTAGTTGCAGTTTTTCTCTTCTGTTGCCTGACATAAAGGACTTATTTTAATAATAACTATACAGATTTATGCATACGCTTTACAGCTTAGTTTACTATTTGCAGGTGGTATGGTTTACGGCATTATTTCCATATGCAGTATTGCTTATACTTCTGGTACGTGGCATCACACTTCCAGGTTCTGCTGACGGTATCTGGTACTACCTCTACCCAAACATCTCCGCCATCACCAAAGCAGAGGTATGCTCTAATTAATTCTACTATAAATTACAGATGTACATACGTATAAAACATATTTGTGCAAACCGAAACACAGTAAACAAAATTGAATTACACTAAATAAGCTAAATATGCCATTTAGAAACTACACGTTACATATTTAACCAAAGAAAACTGCCGTATCTGGGAGTTCTTGAAAAAAAAGTTTGTTTATTTGTTCATTTGGTTACACTGAGCAAAGCTCGCGGACATAAACACGTCGTACAATTGTGGAATACGAGGGTGGTCTGAAAAGTTTCCGACTTCAACATGAAGATGGCAGCACTCGTAAATAAAAGCTAGTGCATTTCATTGTTCATCTGTTAACAGTTACTCACCAAAGTTTCAGCCATTTTGGACTCTCAGACGTTTGAGTGAGTTGATGTGAGTGTTTTATCAGAATGGACAAAATCGATTATCGTGCTGTCAATAAATATTAGTTTTTGAAAGGCAATACGCCTACGCAAATCAAATATGAGTTGGATTCTGTGTATGGGGACCCAGGCCCTCATTTACCACATTGAAATTTTGGGCAGGTGAATTTAAACGTTGCCGTAAGAGCTTGGGAGGCAATGAAATTCCGGGACGTCCAAAAACTGCAGCTACCGACGAAACATCACCAAAGTTCACCAAAGGGTGCTAGACGATCTCGAATTAAAGTGCGAGAGATAGCAGATGCCATGAACATGTCAAAAGAACGTGTTTGTCACATATTAAATCAACATTTAGACATGAGAAAGCTGTCCGCGCGTTGGGTGCCGCGTTTGCTCACGTTAGACTAAAATCGTGTTCGAATAAACTGTTGACGCAGTTTAGGCGCAATACATCCGAGTTTTGGCGCCGATTAATTACTTTAGATGAAACTTGGATACACCATTATACGCCCGAAACAAAAATACAGCCCAAACAGTGGACTACAAAGGGCGAACCGGCTCCAAAATTAGCAAAAACTGTTTCTTTTTTCGGCTGGGAAAGTGATGGCAGCTGTTTTTTGGGATAGTCATGGAGTTATTTTAATCGATTATCTTCAAAAAGAAAAAAACATTACAGGAGCATACTACGCATCATTACTTGACAAGCTGAAGGCAGAACTTGCGGAATAAACGGCCACATTTGCAGATAAAGAAAATCCTGTTTCACCAAGACAACGCACCGTCTCACACCTCAACAGTTGCAATGGCGAATACACGAATTACGGTTTGAACTGCTTGACCATCCGCTTACTCACCAGATATAGCCCCAGACGACTTCTTTTTGTTCCCTCATCTGAAAATTGCGCTCGGAGGACAGAGATTTTCGTCAAATGAAGAGGCAATCACCTTCGTAAACAATTATTTTGCAGAGAAAAACGCCGAGTACTATTTGGACGGGTTATAGAGATGGGAGCATCGCTGGGAGAAGTGTGTAGAGTTACAAGGAGACTATGCTGAAAAATAATAAAAAAAAATTCTGAAAAAAAAATGTATTGTATCTTTATTAGGTTGGAAAATTTTCACACTACCTATTCATACTCATAACCAAAAACGCTACTTTTTCTCTCCATTTGACATTTTTAAGAAAAGTTTAACATCTGTAAACCACCACCACTCCATGAGCAATCTTCACAACATGGATAACGAACAAGTGAATACGAGACTGTTTAAAGAGAGGTATATGAGAATCAGTCATTTGTCAATCTATGTGGTGATAAAATAACACAAAAGAAAACATTTAGATACATATACAAACTTGCAGATTACTTTCATATGTAAAATTCATTATTGTTTCTGACTTTCTCAAAAAAAAAAAAAAATCATTAATGCTTTTGGATAAATTGTAATGCATTTGTGATATTACTGTCATCAATCAAATGCATATCTTAAATTGTATATAAGTAGCTTGGTCCCGTTCACACTGACAGAATTGTGCACAATTTGAAAAACCACATGCAGCAGGTCTCGAGTTCGAATCTCAGACAGGATGACTTACTTGGATGAGGTTTTTACCGGGATTTTCCGTTATTCTAAGAAATGAATGTCGAGTAATTCTAAGTTCTATGGAACTTGGGCTCATTTGAGCATCATTTCACTCAACGTCCGATATGACTTAGTATTGGAAGAAATTAATTACACAAAAAAAAAAAAATTAATCTCTTCCTCCCTATTAACCTTTTCTTCCTTATCGTTTTCTCCTTCCATACACATCTTCCTGCCCGCCTCGGTAGCGTGTTGGTATGTCTGCCTCACGTTCAAGAGGTCCCGAGTTCGAATCTCGGTCAGGGTGAGTTACCTGCATAAGGTTTTTTCCGGGGTTTTCCTTATCCTGCAAGACGAATGTCGGGTAACTATAAGCTCTATGGACCCTGGGCTCATTTGAGTATCATTTCACCTATTCCATTCATCGTCCGATATTACTTAGCGTTGGAGGAAGTAAATTACAAAAATAAAAAATAAAATATCTTCCTCCTCTCTCTTTCCAAGCGATGGTATAAAATCTGGAAACTAATATAGCATATCTTCTAGTATGTTAATAAAAATTAAAAACACAAATAAAATGTTTAACAGTACACAAATTTGTGCCTCTTTTTGTGCTTATAACGCAAGGAACTATTTTTTGTGGTAACCGCTTTATGTGAACGAACAAATGTATCTTTGTATACACTCATCCACCGAAATATTTCACGTAGCAAAACTTGTTTTGTAGCATTTTTCTCAAAAAAAAGTGTAACAACAAGGGAATGTTGAATACCAGCTGTATATCTCGAAAAGTAAAACTTATCAGAAGAATTTTAATTTCAGTTCTTTTTACCTTAAAGTTAATAACTCTAAAGAGGAGCCACAATATCGTATGAAGTTTTCCCTCGTAGAATTATTAAAAAGGAGGGCGGACTTATACATTCTGGTCACGTGATAGCTGTTATTTCCAGAGGTAATGGAAACTCCTTGTTCCTGCAGTCGCCATCAATCTCAGCGATTCGAATAATTCACTGGCACGTTCCTCGTGACGACGTCACAGATCGCTTCCTTTGGTGTTATCCCTTTTATGATGGAGATGTGGAAGTGGCGCACCGAGTAATAGCGACCTTGCGAGCGGCTAGTTTCTGATTTATGTCGAGTGTAATCCAGATCTTTGTTGTTCCGCTGAAAGCAGCCCGTAACCATGATCATCAAGTTTTATGCACCTTGCAAAGAAATGCCACAGAGAATAAAATAACTTCTCTCGCTGTGATTTGAAAGTCAGTAGCACACTCGCGAGCTTTACTACTCCATCCTCTAGGGCCCGGTTGCATAAAAGATACTCTAAGTTCAAGCATGTGAAAATGTTCTCCAGTCAAGCTGAACTTAGAATTTTGGTTGTATAAGCATTGATCTAAGTTCATTACCTCTTGATCTAAGATCAAATCTAACTGGTGAATTTTCTCGAGTTAACTTGATTGAACTTAGATCAGCAGAACTGCAGAACTTATACAATAGTTTCTGAGAAGAAATAAGTAGTGCAGCTTTAAATAAATAGTAAATAAAGCTTTTTTGTGGTTACTTGCATAGATAATTAGCCTCTTTATTTCACAAATGTATGTTAAAGATGCATTGTTTTTATTCATAACCTATACATTTTTATTACGAGTATTTTCAGAATTCAGATTACTCTGATCTCTGATGATTAGAATTTTCAATTTGAAAGATCTCCTCGTGTTTTCCAACATAGAGGAAATCCCATCTGAGAACTAAATGACACAAAATTCAAATGAGATTTCGACTATCAAAGCATGTAATCGAAGAACTGGATCATAGGCTACATGCACAATTAAGAACACAAACCCTGAGGAAGTACGCACTTAATCCAATATTTATTATCTTTCTCACATTACGGTTCTATGCAACTGAAGTCTTCCAGATGGTGATTAGGCATATATTCAATATAAATAAAGGGACAATACACAATACACAAAGCTAACAAGGGAGATAGCAGCTTTAAGACCTCATTTCATCAGGATGCCTATGAAAAATGGTGAAATAAGAAGGGTTATGCGAGATTTAAAGTTAGCTGAACGCATCCTCTCTTTTACTTGAACTTCCATTTTTTGTTTATGTTTCCAGCTCACAGTATTGTAAACAGACGAAAATGAGAAAGATGTACATTGGGCATATAATGGATATAAAGTGAGCCAAATAATTAACGTTTGATAAATACTGTTTCAATATGGAGTAAATTCTTATACTGTTTATTTGAAATAACATTATTTCTAGGAGAAATAACCATAAATCCAAAGATTTATTTAGTTTTTACTATGTCTAGATTGGCTACTCTCTGCAATTGAATTAAACAGAGTCGAGTAATTCCGATAATTTTCGAATCCTTTCGATACAACATGAAAGTTGCAACATGTTTGGCGATGTTGCCGCATTTGGTTTTGTGATCTCGGATCAGTACTAAACGAGCGTTCATCTGATCTAAGATCAGCATTTTACAACCCACGTGGTTCGCCAACTTAGTTCAATTTTCATCTTCGATTATAAATGAACTGCAGTTAGCGATTTTTATGCAACTGGGCCTAGATGTCCTCACGCTTGCATAATAGCATATTAGTTGGTAGCTTTGTAAAATTGGCTATTCAAAGGTATTTGTATTATTTTAAGAAGTATTTAGGGAAATTCTTCAATTAATTAGGGAAATTATGTCCAATATATACATATAAAATTACACTATTTAATGTACTATATAACTGACAGCATTTTAGGATGAAAATTTAGTTTTCACTACGCTTGAAGATTATTTTTCTGGTGTAGACGTAGCAATTTAAGTGTTTTGTAGAGAGATGGTGGGACTTCCCGCTCCAAAGAGAGCAGCATTAAAAGAGTTAGGGAGAGTAGGGAGCTAAGATTTGGTGGTGGAGAGATTTTAAAATATTGAGCTATATAAATATAAGCTAATAGGCGCGCCGTGGCCGAGTGATTAGACCACTTGACTCTCACCTAGGCCGACCGGGGTCGATCCCAGACGCCCGCAAAGTGAGATTTGTAGTGGATAACATGGAGCCGGGGCGAGTTTTCTCCGGGACCTCCGGTTTCTCCCACTATCATTCTAGCAATTGCTCCATTATCACTTTTCATCCACTTCGCCCTCATTCCGTTCATTTACTTCCCTCACTGTCTTCCAGGGACCGGGCTGATCACCCATCCCTGGATTTCTCTCTCTGATCCATAGTTGTGGCTCCCGACATCTAAAAGTGGTAGAGGGCTATAAATGAACAGGACCGTGTCTCTATACAAGAGAAGAAGAAGAAGAAGAAGAAGAAGAAGAAGAAGAAGAAGAAGAAGAAGAAGAAGAAGAAGAAGAAGAAGAAGAAGAAGAAGAAGAAGAAGAAGAAGAAGAAGAAGAAGAAGAAGAAGAAGAAGAAGAATAAAGAAGAAGAAGAAGAAGAAGAAGAAGAAGAAGAAGAAGAAGAAGAAAAGAAGAAGAAGAAGAAGAAGAAAGAAGAAGAAGAAGAAGAAGAAGAAGAAGAAGAAGAAGAAGAAGAAGAAGAAGAAGAAGAAGAAGAAGAAGAAGAAGAAGAAGAAGAAGAAGAAGAAGAAGAAGAAGAAGAAGAAGAAGAAGAAGAAGAGAAGAAGAAGAAGAAGAAGAAGAAGAAGAAGAAGAAGAAGAAGAAGAAGAAGAAGAAGAAGAAGAAGAAGAAGAAGAAGAAGAAGAAGAAGAAGAAGAAGAAGAAGAAGAAAGAAGAAGAAGAAGAAGAAGAAGAAGAAGAAGAAGAAGAAGAAGAAGAAGAAGAAGAAGAAGAAGAAGAAGAAGAAGAAGAAGAAGAAGAAGAAGAAGAAGAAGAAGAAGAAGAAGAAGAAGAAGAAGAAGAAGAAGAAGAAGAAGAAGAAGAAGAAGAAGAAGAAGAAGAAGAAGAAGAAGAAGAAGAAGAAATACTAATGGAAGTAACGAATTCAATAGATGGTCTATCGAAATATCAGAAAGATACTGTGATCGAGGAAAATAGAGTAGGATTTTGGAACAAATTTAGGGGGAAAACAGAAGATATGCAGAGAAATATATGTACTCTAGTTTAGAGGTAATTTCTTTTTAAATTATATAGAATAATTTTAAAAAGTTTTGGGGAGAGAAAATATATTTATTATAAATTACAAAGGAAGGAACTGACTTGGATACGATCAAGAGCATTGTATTTAAAATATTTTAGAGAGGATAATAAAGAGCATTTATGTGCAAGAACTAGAGGGAATAATATATTAGTTATTAGAATGTGATGCGGCAAGGAATTGGTGGAGGTAACAAAATGAGACAAATTATACAAGGAAATTATTGGAATAAAAATGTTGACAAATAGAGGCATAAAAAATATAAACAGGATTGAAGAGAATTTAGAAGGGCAAGACAGAAATTAATTAAGGTAGTAGGAACTACAAGAAAAATATAATAACGAAAACTAAAGACGAGGAGTCCATTAACAACTAAACGGGGACTTGTGTGTATATATGGATGGATGTAAGAATCAGTAATAGATTTTTATGTGATATATCCTATATGTTATGCCGTATATATGTATGAAATCATATATGTTAAATGTTACATATTGTAAACGCGTAATAGGAAACAAACCTTCATTCACTCATTTTCTTGTACTGGGTCATCCATATATCGTGTCTCCGCAGCTGAGGCAAAAGGAACAGCGTTTGTGCAGACAGACATAAACAGTTCTGCAGGAGATAGCTGGTTTATTCAAGGTATCGCAACGCAGTCTCTATAGAGTTTCATTTATAGAAACACGTAAAATGAGAAGGTAACAAATAATACCCTTTTTTTCATTTACGTCCAATGTTCTCATATCGATCGATGAATAAAATAGGTGAGGCCAGGGTCCATAGAACTTAAGTGTTACCTGACATTCGTCTTTCAGGATAAGGGAAAACCCCGGAAAAACCTTACCCAGATAGCTCACTCTGACCGAAATATGAATTTCTGTGAGACAGACGAGCTACCATCTACACTACCGAAGCGGACGAAATAATACTTATGATTGCTCTATTCCATATCAAGTATTTATGAGTCGTATTCACTCGTGCTGCCACAAGCTGCTACAGCACTCGTGCTATGACTATTATCATTAGGGATCATTAAAACATAAAGTGTACAAAGCAAATCCCAGCTTTTAGACGAACTGGAGAGTAATATTTACTAAAAGATGAATTCAATTTCTCAAAGATAGGTAAAAAAGTAATAGGATGGCAGGCGGAAAGCTGTAGCACGTCGTTCGAACGTCGTGCCTCAGTTCCAAAGACACGGAATGTGGATGGTCCTGAGAAAATGAAAATTTCACAACTATTAATTTAAGACCTGAAGCTTTCCTGGCGACGAATACGCTCACTTTCTTCTCGGGCAGCCAGCCAGGTGAAAAGATGATTAGATATTAACGTTTCGGGAGTGTGTATCTCTCCCATCATCAGGATATTTATAAAATGTTATAACCATAAATGAAATACTGGATATAACACAACTATAAACAAAGACAAAACACTATCAAAATTCGTATTACAGAACAAAAGACTGTTTTCAGTAAATTAAATGCCAGGTCAGGAAATGACTTGAGTATAGAAAATTGTGTCAAAGAAACGTAACTACTTGATTATCCAGCTGTATTGATCTTTGCTTCTTAATTCGACGGATTTCCATTTTAAGGCCCGTTTCCAAGAGGAGCTGAACTGAAATCCAGCATCACGATTAAGCGTGCGCCTTTCAGAGGAAATCGCCAAAGCCTCCTTAATTCTCCGCTTCCAGTAACTGTTGCATTTTACAAGATGGTTGTCTCCCGAAAATTGGCTCTATGGTCGTTAACAAAACAATGCTCTACCAGCCCAGACTTCTCAGGTTGCATTAAACGAATCTGAAGTCTGGGCTGGTAGAGCATTGTTTTGTTAACGACCATAGAGCCAATTTTCGGGAGACAACCATCTTGTAAAATGCAACAGTTACTGGAAGCGGAGAATTAAGGAGGCTTTGGCGATTTCCTCTGAAAGGAGCACGCTTAATAGATGCTGGATTTCAGTTCAGCTCCTCTTGGAAATAGATATCCATCGAATTAAGAAACAAAGATCAATACAGTTTGATAATCAAGTTAAGTAGTTACGTTTCTTTGACACAATTTTCTATACTCACGCCATCTCCTGACCTGGCATTTAATTTACTGAAAACAGTCTTTTGTTCAGTAATGAGAATTTTGATAGTGTTTTGTCTTTGTTTATAGTTGTGATATATCCAGTATTTCATTTGTGGTTATAACATTTTATAAATATCCTATGATGATGGGAGAGATGCACACTCCTGAAACGTCGATATCTAATCATCTTTTCACCTGGCTGGCTGCCCGAGAAGAAAGTGAGTGAATTATTAATTTATTATAACTCTTAATTAAATTACATCGTAATGTGTGTGATTGGTGGAAGATGTGCGATTAATTTATTTCAGTTTTCTGTGCAAGGGCCTCGTCCACTTTTGGTAGTAGATATCTGTATTACTTTGATAAATTATTTCCTAATGATGTATATTTTAATATTCACCTGCCCATACACCTGAGCTGCCTATATACACTTTGTTACAGTATTCTCAATTATTAAGTAAATATGTAAACATAAAATATCTAAAATATGAAGCTAGTTACAGTGAAGCAACAAATACTATCCATGCATAATAATTTTTAACATAAAACTTCACTTATCTTAACAAAAAAATGACAGTTTTCTTATTAAGTGATGAGGATCGCGATTTCGTGAGTATCCATTCACATCGTCAGCTCAAACAACTTCGTTGTCAACGTTACGATCACTAGAGACTAATAAATCGGCCGTAGCAGATCACTTTTTGTCGTTTAGGCATGAAATAAATTCGCAAGTTAAATTATGAAAACAATTAAATTATCCGATAAATTTAATGGATTGGGAAAAATGTTTATTTTAAAAAATAAACCTCGCGTAATGAATTTTTAAATACCGGCAGTCGATTCTGTTTTTAAGTTCATTTAATTTTCAGATTTTGATAATACTGACAAAAACATAGTGACCTCTAGTGATCGAAACATTGACAACGAGGTTGTTTGAGCTGACGATGTGAATGAATATTCACGAAATCGCGATCATCAATTAATAATAGAATTATTATCTTTTTCTTGTAATATAAGTGAAGTTTTATGTTACAAATTATTATATTTGTATAGTATGTAAACATTATTTATCTATTAAAAGGGTAGAGCCAGACTGAAAAATTCAATGCCTTAGCCGGGATTTGAACCACGGATCTTCTTGTCTCCGTCTAGTCGCTCTAAACCATTGAGCTACTGAGGCCAACGTGCCAACTGACTCGTGTTTTTCCCGGTAAACCACTAGGAGTTCTCATAAACACATGAAACAACTACCGTAATGGCGACTTACTATGTTGTATGTACTTTAAGGTCCGGGCTTTATAGTTCGGAGCACTATTAGGTACAATTAATGGAAATTAATTGGTTTTTCACACTAGCCGTGTGTAGGACGCACTATGAAGGGGCAGAGCCAGACTGAAAAATTCAGTGCCATAGCCGGGATTTGAACCACCGAACTTCTGGTCTCCGTCCAGCCGCTCTTAACCATTGAGCTACTATGGCCAACATGCCAACATGACATTAAATTCTCCAACTTACTCGTGTGTTTCCCGGTAAAACCACTAGGAGTTCTCATAAACACATGAGACAACTACTGGACGGAGACCAGAAGATCCGTGGCTCAAATCCCGGCTATGGCATTGACTTTTTCAGTCTGGCGCTACCCTTTTATAGTACGTCCTGCACATGGCTAATGTGGAAGAACAATTAATTTCCATTCCCACCAGGAACTATCTGCATAAACAGCCATGAAATTTCTTCCACCAATAGCAGCCTAAGAAGGTTCCGTTAAAGTATGTCTGTCTCTCTCTCGCCTCCTGTCTGTTTACAACAGGATAGTTCTGTCTCTCTCTCGCCTCCTGTCTGTTTACAACAGGATAGTTCTTGTTGAAAACAATTGTACAATACGCAAGAAAAGAAATGACTGAAACATCCAAGAAGCACTGGAGAGAAGCTTCTTTGTTGAGAGCGTAACAGGTCATGGGTTCTAATGATGAAGAATCTGTATTTTGCGTTCTGCGACACTTAAACATACTGAAAACTGAAGACACAAAGGGGTTCCTAAACTTCATGCTTTCTTGGTGCCCTACACGAGGCATGTCGTATACAGGGTGTTAAACTATTAAATCTAGTTTTGTTTTAGTTGTAAGTAGGGAGATAGCCAACACGGAAGTTTCTTTTATGTTAAGCTTAAATGTGCTGAAATAATTATGTATGTTTTGTTGACAGGTTTGGGTAGATGCAGCGACTCAGGTGTTCTTTTCTCTCGGTCCTGGTTTTGGCGTTCTTCTGGCTTACGCTTCTTACAACAAATATCACAACAATGTTTACAAGTAAGTACACAAACTTTGTTTACATTACATTTGCATTGTAAGAATATATTTTATATTTTAGAACACTTATGCACTTTGTTTTATGTTTTGAAAATTCTAAATAAATTTTTTATATCATAGTTTTAATGATACAACGGTGTTTTAAAATTTTCTTGGGGTGTGATAAGATTTTTGTCCTTCCAGTAGATCGTCAGATGGTTACGTCTCTGTTAACGATGGTCACATACTTTGACTGATAACTTTATGAGGGAATAGCTGTAGAAGGAAAAAATATAAAAGAAAATGTATTAAAAGTGTAATAAGAGAAAGCAAAACAGAAAGCAAAGAACCTTGAGCTAAACTATTTACTCCTTTGACTTCTGAGTAGGTTGCATTCAATTTATCATTTTTAAGGTAATTGCTTATATGGTCGTTTCTATAGCTGTAGTAGAGCTGCTGTTTATCAAGCAGGAAAGCCGGGTTCGAATCCTGGCATTGGCAAGTTACTGCTGGGGAAATAGGTCCGGATGCACTCGACATCGTTTGGTCTCTGAGAGGCCAAGTAAGGAACTACTTGATTGAGAAGCAGTGGTCCCTGTTTGTGAAGATTGCATGCACCGGCCGGGAGGGACCGAGACGTGGACCACCTCCCACCTAGTACTGCACCCTTCTATAACACCTCTGTTGGTCACCAATCACCGTCACCTGGTCTTACAAACCTGAAACAGATGAAAACAAATAACGAATAGGAAATTCCTAGTAGGTAGAAACAAAATCAATACATTTATTTACCGACCCGGGAAAACCGTGAAAAGTCCCAAAGGCAGAGTGGGCAGCTTGGCGGGAATCGAACCCGGTTGCAGCATCACATGTTATTGCAGAGCTCGGTTTCTAATAGTGTGCTTACCCCTTTAAACTTGGTCCAACGCAAAGATGGAAGCCTCTATACTCCTGCCGTCCTAAGAAGTACACTTTCCTGTGAGCAATTTCCGCGAACAAAAGCTACAAAACAAAACCTAGTGGTAAGCTACTATTGTACATATAACTTGTTTGAATGTAATATGGCGTAACACGTGGGCGAAAGTGTCATTGTCGCTGTCATGCTTGTGCACGTGACCGCAGAATGATTCAAAAAGTGTGTTTCTTAAGACGGATGCAATAAAACTTCAAATTCATTGTTTCAAAGTACACTTCTAAATAAAAATCCGCTGCTAGGCTTTCCTGGGTAATGTCTTCCGTTTCACAGCATCTAGAGCGTCGACACTCAGATATAACGTATTGCAAGTGATTCAAATTCTTAAACCAATATTTATTACACTGCAGTTACTGTTATAAAAAATTACATTTAGTTCTGTCCCATTATTTTACTTTAGTTTTAATGTCCATGGCTTTGTTATCCAATTCCCTTCCCTTCCCTCCGTATGTATGTCTTGTCTATAAATTTAGGCATGCTTATTTTTAATAATATCTCTATGCGGAGAACTTATAGTAGAAAGTCCGTTAAAACCGCCTTGTAGAAATGCACTTTCAACGTAACTAACTGTTCTCTATGTTCATATGTATATTATTCCGAAATACTATAACATTTACTAAGAGCACCAAAAATATTTTCAGTACGAGAGCTGTACAATAAAGAATGATCATAATTTTTTTACCGTCATAATTTTTCGCACTAGAATTCAATCTTAGTA
Source organism: Mantis religiosa (assembly GCA_030765055.1). NCBI lineage: Eukaryota > Metazoa > Arthropoda > Insecta > Mantodea > Mantidae > Mantis > Mantis religiosa. Next base: position 81,297,336 of record CM060954.1, read on the forward strand.
TATTCTGTTAGCTTAATGTGAAACAAACACGCCATAGTAGTTTCATTGTTGGTATTCCTGGTTCCCGCCTGTGAGAACCAGGCAAGTTCAGACATGTTCAGTATCGCCTACCGCTGCAATGGAGGTAGCATGCAGTTAAAGTTGATGTTAGAGGAAGATCCGGAGTTTCTTTCAAACGTAATCACTGCTGATGAAACTTGACTACATCATTTTGATCCTGAGAGCAAACAGCAAAGCTCAGTGTGGAAATCTCCTTCATCACCAACACCCCAAAAAGCAAAAGTGGTTGCTTCTGCTGGGAAAGTTATGGTCATCTCATTGTTTGATATTCATGGAATGGTCTATCAGCAATTTGTACCTGCACACATATCAGTAACTGGACAATACTACTGGGATGTCCTGAAAACATTGCAAATCCATATCAGGCGCAAAAGACCGCATTTTCACGAAACAGGCTGGATGCTGCACCACGATAATGTGCGGCCCCATATTGTCAATGTTGTTGCTGAATTTCTTGCAAAAATCAACGTGAAGTACATCCCTCATCCTCCCTATAGTCCGGATTTAGCTACATGTGACTTTTTTCTATTCCCTAACTTGAAGAAACGTCTTCGTGGGAGGCATTATCCATCATCAGAAGCAGTGGTGAAGGCTGCAGAGGCGATTTTGAAGGATCTCTCAAAAATAGTTTCCAGAATGTCTTTCAAGACTGGCAGAAACGCTGGGAGAAGTGCATCGCATTCAGGGGAGACTATTTTGAGAAGGACCATCAAAATAATGAGGATGAGTAAAGGTATGTTGTAAACAAAATTGTGATCATTCTTTATTGAACAGCCCTCGTATAATGTGCCTCAAGCGAAATAAAAAATAGCTACAGTGCAGTCTACAGAAGATTGTCACTGTAGTGTACTCGAGGTTAAACCCTTTCCTCACTTCTGTTCTTCAGTTTGCCTACTATACAGGGAACTTCTATTTACACTGTAATGGCTAAAGTTCCAACTCTCCGAAAGTTTGTGGGGGAGGGGGGGGAAGGGTGGCCCATGTGTCACAAAATGGCATGACTGGTTTATCTTATGCAAATGTTGAAACATAAGAAAGCACAAACATTCGGTGGGTGCTGTATTCGACGATCTCCCAGTTGCTATGAAACGAGCGGTAAACCGAAGAAATGCTTTCTTATTGTTTATTTACACCTTGATTATTAGTTGATTATATTATCACGTAATTCGTTAATGATGTTAGTATATATGAGAATATTTTCCTAATTTATTTCAAAGCGGACTACAAGGATAGTGTTTGAAATGTTCAGTTAAGTAATTATAACTGGGGTTACAGTTATAATCCAAAGACAAGTCACTGCTTCTGAGGCATACCGCTCCGTAAGACTCGACGCACACGAGCTGACAAGAGTTTATAAAGAACTGGTAACCATGAACAGACATCTCTTTTATGCTTGAAAACATAAACAGTTCACCTTGGTTTCGTTTGAACTAGTCTTACGTAATCTTAACATTATAGGTACTGTCTCATAAGTAATGTTTATTTTAAAAAACAATTATTTGGAATATATTTTGACAAGTAATTAACTAATTTTCATTCTACGGTCTTGAGCTATCGTTCAGCAATGTTTATTATCCCACGAGGATATTAGCTTTTGATGTGAAGAATTAGGTGACATCCACTTGCACTCTTCAAAGTTGTCAACATTTCTTTCACGTAGAAAATGGGCCATGGGTCGAAAAAGATGATAATTTGATGGTGCGAGCTCAGGGCTGTATGCTAGGTGTGGTAGGAGTTCGATCTCTACCAATTCCTGAATTTTTTTCCATGGTTGTTCGTGCAGTATTGGATGTTGCACTGTCTTGTTGCAATAGAACTTTATTGTGGTTCATCAATACTGGGTATCTCCGTCTGAAAATGCCATGAGCTCGTTCCAGTTGTTGAGAATAAAGATCCGCATCAGTAGCGGGCCCATTTGGACCAAACTCACTTTACTTTGGGACCGAACTGAAGTTTTTTTTTATGATTACTTTGGCAAGTTGGTGGGGATAAAGCCACTGTTTCGAGACATCAGGGTTTCGGTAATATACCCATTTTTCATTACAAGTGACAATTTCCTGACAAATCTATCATTCCATGGGATTACGGATAAGCTGACGACAGATATCCAGTCTACGTTCAGCCTGTTGAGGTGTCAGTTCATGCGGCACAGATATACAGCTTCTGTATGATTTTCCAAGTGTATTAATGTGGTGATGTGTGGTATCTTTTGATGCACCAAGATCTTCTAAATGCCTACGGGTACATTTTTGCGGATTTTCTCGCAAAACTTGGCGTGTAACCTCAATATTCCATACTTTAGGTATTCCACAACGTGGTAATCTTTAGTGTTTTTGTCTCCATTGCTGAAACGATGGAATTATCGTTGTGCCACACGCTCACCGACGAGTTCTTCCACTTCACATATTCTTCGAGCTGCGGCAGCAGGTTTGTAATGTTGTTTCCAGTAGGATTTTAGAAGGACTAACTTTGTTATCTACATTTTGTGATTGTTTACTTGATACATCCTCGCAATAAACACAACACTAGCCATGGCAGCCTGTAAATAGCATTGTCAAACCAAATAAATTTTCCAAAATAACAAAATCAAACAACCGACATTACTTATGAAACAATTATGTCTAACTATTAAGTTGGCTTCGAAATATAATGAGTGTTTTTCATTTCAGAGATGCTCTAATGACAAGTGCTATCAACTCGTTCACGAGTTTCATAGCAGGGTTTGTCATTTTCTCTGTACTGGGCTACATGGCTCGAGCTTCTGGACGTGATATCAAGGATGTAGCTACTGAAGGACCAGGCTTGGTATTCATTGTGTATCCGGCAGCCATAGCTACTATGCCAGGTTCCATTTTCTGGGCTCTCATCTTCTTCATGATGCTACTCACACTTGGTCTTGACAGCTCGGTAAGTCCTTACTGTGTTTATAATCCAGAACATTTGAATTCATTATTTATTAAGTCTGTGTGTTTTTTTGTTGTTGTTGTAATTTACGTCCTCCAACGTTAAGTCATATCGGACGATGAATGGAATGGGTGAAATGATGCTCAACTGAGCCCAGGGTCCATGGAGCTTAGAGTTACCTGACATTCGTCTTTCAGGATAAGGGAAAACCCCGGAAAAACCTTATCCAGGTAACTCACCCTGACCGAGATTCGAACTCGGGACCTCTTGAACGTGAGGCAGACATTCTATCACCACGCTACTGAGGCGGGCATTAAGTCTGTGTGAAATATAGTTCACAAGTATCCTCTGTGGCCACGAAAATGCATAGTTCTTATCTGTTACAATATTAGAGTCTGTGCAAGTTTAATTCAACTGTTTAAAAATGCTTTTGATAGTAATTATATTGAAGAGACAACAAAAAGCATTCAGGCCATGTAAGTATATTTCATTCGAATCTAAGTTCTACATATACAGAAATGCTCAAATTTCTTTGAGAAGCAGTTCATTAAATGCTCGTGCCGCTTCCCCACGAATTTCAGGAGAAAAAGAAGAAAAAAATCCATGCCAAACAATATTTTATTTACCCTAGATACGCTTATAAAATTTATTCGCGAACATCCGTGGAGCTGCGGACCACATTCAACTGATCGGTTCTACGAACTCATTCAATACTGAACATTGAATACCATACTTCGTAGGTTTATCGCGACTCTTCGATAGTTAGGGAGTACTGACACGCGAAACCTGTAGCGTGTGAAGAAAAGGTATTTCTTTTGTTTGTTTTTGTTTTATGTGCCGCTTTTTAATACAACTGTAAGTAGATTTATATTCAGTGGTGACGAATATGAAATTCTTGTGAAGTTTTAAGTTATTAGTAAAATTGTGTGAATTGCATACTTTCTCCATGTTAGATTAACAATTGACGCGGTGTGGGCTAGCTGTAGGAAAAATTGGAACGCCTTAGTGGAGAGAGGAAGCAGGAATATGTGTGCTTGTAGTGTGAGCAGTCCTACAAGTCGGAGGTTTTCCCTCGAGGTTTTCATTTGAGCATCATTTCACTCATTTCATTCATCATCCGATATGATAACCCTGGAGGACGTAAACTTAAAACATCTCCCAAGGATGCGATTGTAAGAGTTTCAAGAAAATCTCACACCCTAAACTTCCTTTATATGGATAATTTTTCTAACGTTTTGATTTTCTCAAAAATGGAAATAACGGTTTTCATTAAGACATTTTCTAAAGTGCCTGTCATTCCGATTGACGTTTGCATAACTAATTAACAGTAAGAGATGGGCAGAATCATACTAGCCAAATAAGTTAGAGCGCCCGCCTTGGTAACGTGCTGGTAGCATGTCTTTCTCACGTTCAAGAGGTCCCGAGTTCAAATCTCGGTCAGGGTGAGTTACCTGGATAAGGCTTTTCCGGGGTTTCCCCTTATCCTGTAAGACGAATGTTGGGTAACTCTAAGCTCCATGGGCCTCGGACTCATTTGAGCATCATTTCATCCATTCCATTCATCGTCCATATGACTTAACGTTGGAGGACGTAAACTACAAAAAAAGAAGAAAAAAAAAGTTAGATTTCGCTAAAGCACACAATTTATATCAAAGCACTCTCTTTTAACCGTTTATCATTGTTATTGACTTAAAATTTTGAATGATTGTATTTTCATCAAGGAGAAACTAATTGTTTTTCCCTTTTTCCTACTATCGAGCAAAGAAAACGGAATTTAGGTTACCAAACCTAATGTAGAGAAAACTTAAGAGTTGTTCTAGCACAATAATAAAGAATAATAGAATTAGTATAAGTTGCCACATGCTAGTTGTAAGAAAATGGTAAATTTTGATATCTCTGCTCTAGAATTGGTAAATGCAGTCGTTTTCGGGTTGTGTTCATATGATAAATTTAACAGTTGCATTTATCAATATCAGGCCTCTCCTATGAAACAATACAGCAATATTCTAAAAAATAAATAATAATTACATATCTCTGTGTTTACAGTTTGGTGGTTCTGAGGCAATAATAACTGCTTTGAGTGATGAGTACGCTATCATCGGCAAAAACCGGGAAATATTCGTCGCTTGTCTCTTCACTTTGTACTTCCTCGTCGGTTTGGCATCTTGCTCACAGGTAAGCATGAATGCATGAATACACTTGAGCTAATATACAAGTGGATAATAGAGGTTTTCTATCCTACAGATACCATAAATTACTATATGACAAATATTCAATTAATGAATTAATGTGGAAACGAGTGCTCCTATTTGCAATGATAATACTGTTAATGTTACTGCTTCTAATCCAGTTGGAGGTATTAACTTCTATGGTAATCTACAAGTTCATGTAGTTAAAGAATAAAAATGTTTTATGTTACTGTTGAAAGGTTATAGAACGTTTGTAGCTATCAAACATTTATATACCTTATCGCATCGGCTACCGAAGCAACGAGTGAATTTTCTTTACTTTATCCCACTCGTTGCCCTAATAACTATCACGTTGATCCAAGATCACGGTTCTTCCTTGGTGAGTTTGAATCGCCGAGTCACCTACTTGTTTTTGAATAACTTACATGGTTATGTTTTATGTTTTAGCATTTAGTTTGCCCTTATAAAAGTTCTCCAAGTTATATTTTGTAATGGAACCGCTCTCTTGGCACTCGCGTGTCGATAATGCAGTTAGCTTACTTCCCGACTAGTGATTCGTTATTAAAAGGTCAAGGTGACCGTATCACTTGCGGCGAGTGAGGAGGCTGGAGGGGCAGCAGGCATTGCTGGTTACCATGGCTGCGGATTCGATTCATAGAAGCCATATATTCCGCACCAAGTCGTGTTGTCAACACAATACAGGACCTTCTTCCTACTTTTTCGTTTATTTAAAAAGAAATTTGTTGGTAGAAGTGGTAACGCGCTTGAAGCGAGCCCCGCGTATCATGTGCTACTGTTTATTATCACTTTGCATCGTACGTAAAAACGTAACTTTATGTGATCAGTGATTACTGTCTGATATGTAAAGTGTTTAATGTTTCATATTTAAGGGATCTACCTAACTTGGTGTGTCCCCAAACAACCTTTTCTTTATGGAAAAATGATGATAAACGCGTCGTGGTAAATGTCGGCAGGCCAACGCCTGTGTTATGTTTAGAAAAAATTTGCGGCGGAGACCCTTCAAAATAGACTAGGACATTTAAAACTTGTTGGTATGTGGAACATAGTTGTGTCGGTTTGAAGGAACTCGGAAAAAACAGTAACAAAATTGCAGACGCTCTTCGGGAAAGCCTGCGTCTATATATTGTAAAATACAATGAGAACGTTAAACTTAACAGGCTTTTCATGCAATATCCCATTAGTAATGTTGACAAGAAATGACATTTCATGGACACAATGAAATAAGGTAATTTTAAGGAACTTTTGGATTCATATACAGAGGGAAGCCCCATCGAAATTCAAAACCACTATTTCAGTATAAAATCCGTTTTTGCAATATTGATTTTGCGAATTTAGATTAGCAAATTTTCCGAGTCATCTAATCAATTCGTCCAAAGCCGCGCCTGCTTTGATTTAAAGTCCAAGTTTTCTTGTGTCGTTTCACCATAGCAACAGTGTCTATTACAATATCTGCAGAATAAATGCTATTTACATTTAGCCATCAACACGTAAACTTACGCTTGTTTGCTTCATGGAACAAAAAATTCTCTTTAGCAAGCCACTAAGATGTAAACTAATATTTGTCTACTGCCTCACCTATTCCTAATTCTCTATTCCCACCGGTCTAATAATGCAATGCTTTTTCCCACTTCCTTTCCTCTCTCAACCTGATATTACCTATAAATAAGGTTCAAATTGAAAAGTGTTGCATAATTAAATACAGACTGCAATAGTTACGTCGGTAATAATGAGATTATCCAATTTGCACTACAGAGATTTAGAGTGCAAATCGTAGCAACTGCAACCAAAAAGTCTGAAATAAAACAACTGGAGCATAGGCGTGTTAACATTCTGAGAGGGTTTCATTTCACTGCATCTGCACCGATTTTGCTGCTTTTAATAAAAGGAAATTAAACAAACACCCAACTCAACCGCAGGTCAAAATGGCACAGTATTGTGACTTTCTGGGTTCGTAGAATTAAAAGTCCAATTGCACGAACTCAAAATGTTCTTTATTTCCACCGAATACAGTTGGTAAACTTGCCGATTACATAGAATTACGTAGCGCACACAATTATAATCCACCAGTTCGTCTGTCACAGGCCCACTCCACATTCACTATGACGTACAGCTCTCTCTAGAGCTGACTAAAAACTCCTCTGATACACGTACGCAGTCTTCCAGTCCGTTCGCTAGCACTGCGCTCTTCACGGCTGCTCGCCAAGAAAAGAACTGACTCATCCACTGCATCCCTTATATATGCAGATCTCTGTGTCTGGAAGTTTCGCGGCTCTGTGAATCATCGATGTTGTTCCAGAAGTCAGGGGGAGGGGGAAGAGACGATATGTGATACTTCCTTAACATCCCCTCGGTTAGCGCCACAAGATAAGTGGGTAGGCGTGACCTCCTGTCCCCTACCCAGCTCCAGTTGGTCATGCCTTCCGATAATTGGGTGACAGTATGCTGACAAATGTGTTGTTGTTCTGCAAAGACAGACACATACTCAGAGCCTTCAACCCAATACAGAGACACCTCCCTCTCACACAAGAGTGGTGCAGACGTTGGCGGATGTCCGTCAATCCGGACAAAAGCCACATCATTCTTCATACTAAGCGCCACACCCCCGCTGACTGCCCCAACTTCCACTTTAGAGGCCGCAGGATAGAGTGGACTAATTCCATCAAGTACCTGGACGTCCAGTTTGATGAGGCCTTACTTTCCGCGGACACATTAGGGACTTCTCGGCACGGGTTCAGGGGACTATTGCCTCTCTGTACCCAATACTGGGTTCAGTCTCGATGCCAGTCCGCTTAAAGTTGCACCTCTTTCGAGCGCTGATAACCCCACTGATGTACGCTTGTGAGATCTGGGGTATGGCCGCAGATAGCTGGCTTGCATATCCTCAGCCTGCGCCGAATAGAGGGCTCGGATCCATCTATTCTGTGGGTCGTTCCTTCCCCGTGAGGTTGCTTCACGAAGTCTCTCTTCTCCCATATGTGGAGGACGAAATTAGGCGTCGGACTACACAATGTTACGCTCAACTTCCAACACATAGAAGCGCCCTGGTTCGGTCTCTAGGAGATTACGACGTAACAAGACGCCGCTTCAGGCTTTTCTGGGTACCCCGTGTGGCATGCGGGCACCCGAGGTAACACTGGAGTTAATCCGAGCAGCAGCAAAAGCTGAACTCCACAATCATCCAATGAGCTGTTTGGCTACAAAATTTTCCCATTTTAATCCAATAAACACCAGGGTGTAAAGAAAAAAAATGGTATTGCATCCTGTACAAAATCAGAGGAGCAAGAAAAAGCTACCTCATAACACTTCCCACAAAATAATCCCACCCTATCCTATATCACAAAAAATGTCAACCTGCGGTTAAACCCAAAACCTGGGTGGGGACGCAGCAAAAACCTTCTGGCTGTTAACAGCCAGTACCTGCGTTGCGTTGTTATACAAAGTATTCTGTTAATTGAAAACCTTACACATCATACGTAATTAATGTTCTCAAGGCATTCGCTTAATCTCTGTTTTAAAATAAGCTTCACTTATTAAAATAAAGACAGAACTTAAAAGTTAAGCCTTTCGAGGATTAGATTATACCGTTTAATTTTTCCCATATAAAGATTGCATTGCTATAAATTGTTTTCTTTTTCCTCAAAAACTGTGGGCACTCAAATATTTACATGACTGTAAATGCACTTCACTCGATTCGTATTTTTACAATAGCATAAACTCCCCACTGTTTGAAAAAAGAAGCGGTTGAGACAAGTCTGTTTTGGGGAAATAACAGAGGCTCTGCATAAGCTTAAAGATAAGGCATGTCATGTACTTACTAAACAAAGCAAATGATGAACGAATGTATTAAGTATATACAACGTATTTCGGTAATTTGTGGAGATATACGTAGGAGTTAAGTCCTACCTTTCACGCCCTACCGCGTAGAACTTTTACCTGTGTCTATGTGCCTCTGACAGACGTTATAATCAATTTTTTTTTTTTTTTATATTTCTGTGATATTCATAAAACATGACTTAATTTCACTTGTTGGGTGCACCATAGAATACAGATAAACATTTGATATACAGGAAATTTTGTTGTATTTTCCAGGGAGGTTTCTATTTCTTCCATCTGCTCGACCGATATGCCGCTGGATACTCGATGCTATTTGCTGTGCTCTTCGAAACCATCGCCGTCTCTTGGATCTATGGTAACGTTGTTTGATGATTTTTGTTACATTTTATAATATTAACCAAATAAATATTTACATTACCTACATCACTGAATAGCTTCTGCGGATGCTGTGTATAAATATAATTACTTGTAGTTTCTTGTCAAATAAATTAAGAACGACATAGAGTTACTGTTCTGCAATAGTAAAGTAGTTCGCTATAAGTACTGGGAAGGGATGTGAAGGAGAGGAAGTGCACGCTGACAGTCTGCTGTTGCATATACCCTTGTCAGTAACTTCACCTTTCTCCTTGCGCTTCTGTTCTACGCTTGGAGCAACAGAGATGTACTCTTTGACCTCACAGAGTTCTCAATTGACTGGTACTGATATAATTCCTGTTAAGTATATAATTTTTCATGACGTCGTTTCACACAAGAAATTCGGTAAGATACGCGCCCATGTGGTTTGTGCTTAATGCTGCAATTTATTTGGTTATAATGAATTAATTCCTGTATTTCTTTAAGTGGAACATGGGATCTTTTGAACCATGCAACCTCGAGCCCCGTAGGCAACGGGTTGGGAATCAGAGGTTTCCTGATCAGAGAGATCAGCCCATCACTGGAAGTAAAAGCACGAGAGAAATGTAGTGATAGGGAAGATGATGATGGAGCAATCGGTGGAATGCTGACGGGGGAAACCGGAGGACCCGGAGAAAACCCGCCCCAGTGCTATGTTGTCCACCATAAATCTCACTTTGCGGTCGCCTGGGATCGAACCCAAGCCGCCTTGATGAGAGCCAGAAAAACGGCGCAACTTGTTTTTGATGTTTATACTTCACAGCACCTTATATTGCTACTTAATTTATACATCATATTTTTAAAAGAATGATACTCAAGTTAGCCTAACACACTAACAGTGTTCTAAGATGCTTCACAAATAATTAAACTCGTGGCAGTGGTGAGGCGCAGTGGTGGCTCGTACCGAAAAATAACAGCGTGCTGCGAGAAAAAAGTTTCGAAAAATGTCCATGTGCCTTTCTTCGTGATATAAACCAAATTTCTACTTCATTTCGCTTTTTAGTCAATCTTTACATCGGGCATTGCTCGCCCTAACATTTTTATACTAATGCTCGCCTTGAAAAGGCAGTTTTCCGAAGTTCACTAACCGTGTTCATTATTTAATGGTTAAAGTTTTCGTAATATTAAATTACTCATACACTGAATAAAGTGAATTTATAACACGTTTCACACTCTCACACAAAATAAAGAAACCGATATCAGCCACTGAATAGCCTTACACAAAGGAATACTTGGATACAATGTAAACATGCAAACCACATGCACTTTTTATGGGGGATTCGCGGTATGGTCGCGGAAATGGATTATCGTACCAACATGATAGGTGCATCACAAACAATCCGCCCTGCGATTTAATAACCTTTAGGTATTGGATCTGTTTACGTAAGAAGGATGAAATTAGTTTCTAGAACTGAAATATAAAGCAATGATAGATTATTAAACGATTTTTAATGCATATTCAAGTTCTACAGCTATAATTATGGGTGTTGGTGGCCCTGCTTCACCGTGCAGCGAATGATCACCGCGCTCTCCCAGTCGCAGCACGCATTTGTGCGAAAATCTAGGGAACTTAGGATAACGGGGAGGCAAGAGGATAAGGTTGTACGCATGCGCAATAACTGATTACCGAGCTTGCTGGCTATTAGCACGTTGACGTCACGGATGCGTTCCATTAGCTACGCAGGTTTTTCCATGCATCAAGAGTTCATTATTGGTCGCACTCGATTTCTTATACTTATAATGTATTGTTATTTACATGGTCTTTTAAAACTTCTATAATATGATTTATAAAACAGAAAAGAGCGTGTTGCAACACGTAAGAACGAGCCGCCCCTGGTGAGGCGTGACTTCCAAAGCAAGGGAAGCTCCAATGAATAATTTTCATTAAAAGAAAAGAGAATAATGACTTAAAGAAACAAAGCAACTCCTTAACTACTCTTTCTGTTGTACAGTTATACGTAAGCCCTTCTTGCATTCCAAGACTGGTCACATTAGAAGTAGACATATTCCCTCTCCACTCACATGTTCCAATTTTTTCTAGAGCTGGCCCACAATGACTGAATTGTTTAGCCTAGAATGGAGAAAGTATGCAATTCACACACTTCTGCTAATAACTTAAAACTTCACCAGAATTTTCTGTTTGTCACCACTATACTTTTATTAGTTGTTGTAAATGCTGTGGGTTTGTTTCTTTTCGAAATAAAGAAGCTTTCATGCTTCTTGTTAAATTCGTGTCATTTATTTGATTCATGGTCAGCTGATGTAAGTAGAAGCCAGAACCGCAGGAATTCATTCTTCCTATACTGCCATCACAAAGGATCTGTCTTTATGTCATTTAGTATCAGGCTTTCATGCTACTTTCCAATGACTTTAAAGTACACATCTAATACACTTTTATGTGTTTCTTAATTATAAATTATTTGAGAGCAATGTTGAATTTGAATCAAGGAAAAGACAATTGGATTATCTCTGTGAATGCATGCAGCAATTTGAAATATTTATGGAAGTGGTATGTTTTGTGTTGCAGGCACTCAGCGATTTTGTGATGATATCAAGGATATGATTGGATTTTCTCCAGGAATCTACTGGAGAGTGTGCTGGCGATTCCTAGCTCCTGCATTTCTCATGGCAAGTATGAATCGTATACAAATCTATTTGTTATATTTGCAATGTAGACACAAAAAGAGTTTGCTCGCCTATTTGTATGCCTTTGTTCAGTTTCAAACTAATATTTCTACATAGAATTAAGGCCATTTGAATAAAAGAGAACAAAACACTGATATTTAGTGTGCTTTAAGTTAATAAAAATATCCAGTGCAGCCGAAACCTTTCTTAAAATCCCTGTGAAATATACCACAAGATGGCCAAATAACTGAAATTAATCTGCAGCTTCATTCACAAAGTATGAAAATAAAAGCCAGATTGCTGTTAGTGATGCAGAGTTATGTAATATGTATACGAGTATTATTATGCATTTTCAACAAACCTTAAAGTAGATAGTCAGCGGCATTAAATGCAGCATTTCTATATGTATTGTTGCCCTAAATTTTATGTAAACAATTGAGAATTCAAATTCGATACGTTACAGCTAAAGTTTGATAGCTCTTTTCTCTCACAAGATTTTTTATAATAAATAGCATATGGCTGACATTTCAAGGTAGGTTTCCAGAAGGAGGTTTCCCACACAACATCTGTCTTAATGTCATGGTGAATCCACCATTGTTATTAATTTATAATGATTGGAAGATTCTGTTGATTCTTCAAGTTTTCTCTCCATTTCACTTCAAGCTCCATCCACTTAGCTCGTTCAGGCTTCAACATGTCCACAGGTGTCCCGGTGCTCCAGAGCAAAGAAAAAGGGATACTTTTCATAAAACTTCATTCCCTGCAGGATGGTCTCTGGTTCCCAAGCCTCCCAATGGAATGTAACTCTATAAGAGAAGGGTGGGATGCCAGCTGTATTAAAGGCTGCTGAGTGGGAGCTTCAGTATTATTAGGGACCCTGCCGTCTGCTCTGTCGTGGCACCTGAATTGACCGCTTCTGTCTCCTGTCATCTCGTCTTTCCCTTACAAGGTACCCTGCCTCCCTTGGAGCACAAACAAGGGCTACATGGGTAGCTGTTCCTACCAATTTCAAACAAAACTTGTGATACACTATACTTATGTGATATATAACGTGTTGTCCTGTTATAGTTAAATCTTTTTCCGGGATCAGAGCTTCTTGAAGATGTGATGTTATATTTTCTGTTGCTATTCTTTAGTGAGTAACAGCATCTAACATTTTTTCTCCAATTTCTTTGCACAGTTCATAATTGTGTATGGGTTGGTGGGATATGAACCACTAACTTATGAAGACTATGTGTACCCAGCATGGGCCAATGTTCTGGGCTGGATCATAGCAGGCTCCAGTGTAATTATGATTCCTGCTGTGGCCATCTACAAGTTACTCACCACACATGGCACTTTTTATCAGGTAGGTTAATTACATTACACAGTAAGATGCAGGCCAGCAAATAAAATTATTAAAATCATTATTATTGGAAACAAGATAGATACAGAGCTTAATGGACAATCAATTTTTACAATTGATCTTGGTATCTAGGAGCATTTATCTTCAACAATTAAATACATCTATAAAGAGAAACCCATCTGATATATAGCACAGACATTTTCCATCTCCTCCACTGATGTAACTAGTTTAGTAATATAATGACTGACTGGCTGATTCTGCTTACCCTCATTGAATAGAGTACTTACACTTACCAGGACTTACAAGTCAGCATCTGGAGTTAGTTGCCCTCTGAGGAGCAGGTAGACACTGGTTCGGAGAGGAAGTACAAGATTGGGTGATCAGCCCCAAACGAGTGAGAAAGCAGATGATATGAAATGATGCTGAATTAGATGAACGGAAAGGTGATTATGGAGCTGTTGGCAGAGTGAAATGCAGGGGGGGGGTGTGAGCACCAGAGAATCTATATAAAACCTGTCCAGACAGTAAATTCAACATGTACTTACTTGGGGTTCAAACCTGGGTCACCTTGATGAGAGGCAAGTGGTCTAATGCCACTGTAATAGTAGTAATCTAAAAAATAATTTAAAAGTACATAGTACAATTTCTGTAATGCTCCTAATGAGACTATCCATGTATTATAGGACAGATATAGAATCTTTAAGGAGCAAAATACAAAGCAGTATGAATACAATATTAAGATTAACTTCAATGGAAAATTAATTGTTCTTTCACACTAGCCGTGTGTAGGACGCACTATGAAAGGGTAGAGCCAGACTAAAAATTCAATGCCATAGCCGGAATTTGAACCAGAAGATCTGTGGTTCAAATCCCGGCTATGGCATTGAATTTTTCAGTCTGGCTCTACCGTTTCAAGATTAACTTCAGTTATAGCTCTCAAAATGATATGCTGATTTAAGATCTGGTGAATATATTCCATAAACTTCAATGAATTTCTGTAGCTAAATACTGGAGACTACATGCGCATGTCCATGCTAATACTCTCATCTGTTTCGCGAAGTATATGAACTTTAATTAAATTCTAGATCATTCGTATTTTTAACACATAAGCTTCACTTACATACCTATATTACAGACATGTTTCGTGAACTATTGTTTGCATCTTCAGCTTCTTTGTGACTGAAGCCAGATCCAGTGGTGTGGACAATTTTGGAGTTGTTGCTGCCATTTGTTGATTTCGTGATGAATGTAAATGTGGTATTTTAAAATTCATTATGTGAATTTTATGCTTTTCTATGCGTATTTTCTCCCAGATGACAAGCTCCTTCTGTGTTTGTGCATATTTTAGTAGTTTAGTGCTATCTTCAATCTCAGAAATGAGCAGCTATTGCAGACTTTTCAGTATTCTTGTATCTAAGATGCCTGAAATGCTCTTTCTTCCTAGTGCTTATGTTTATTTTTGTCCTACCTATGTAAACTTTTTCATAGACATCCCCACATTTAGATTCATCACAAAATCAACAGATGGCAACAACTCCAAAGCTAAACAGAGCTAAGATGCAAACAATAGTTTGCAAAACATGTCCCCAATATAGGTACATAAGTGAAGCTTATGCATTAAAAATACGACTCATCTAGAATTAAATTATGTTTCGCTTCACTATGGTGTTCCAAAAAAGTAAAAATTTGATATATGAATTTTGTTTACATAAACCATATCCTTCAACTTGTCTCTTAAATAAAAACCATTTGCTTGTCATATTGACAGAATCTAACTCAAGGCACATCCACAAATGTATGTTCTATTTGACTAAAATGAAGAACTTCAAAGAAAAATTATTGTTATTCATATTCATTTCCTTAACAGGGACGTATTTAGGGGGGGGGGGTCCAGGGGGCCCAGACCCCAAATGAATTATCATTTCAAACTTTTAATAAATATTTGAAATAAAACTTAGTTTAAAATAAATCAGAAAAGTTTATTCAAGCTTCTCATCTTAACATCTCTATTCATTGTCAGGCAAACATGAAGTTATTTAAGAGATAAACGAAAAGTTACTACACAGCAGCTGTAGAACTCGTTAAAATACAAAAATAATGTTGATTAGAATTCCCAGATACTTACTTAAAAGTATGTAATTTTTAACTTCTAAGTTCCTATTCCCTTTTTCATTCAAAGGAGAACAATACTTCAAATGCATCAATCAGTGGTTCGGTTTTTAAATATTTGATTACTGCTTATATCGCTTTATCCCAGGTATAAGAACAAAAAATGTGTAATGTGCAAGGCCTTTCTTCAGACTTCATCCAAAGAAACAAGACAAAAACAAACTTTTCTAGGAACAATTTGTAGAAGCTTGGGTGGAGAAAGTCATGTGAATATAATATATTACATGTGTTTTTATTTTTTACTAACATGATAAAAATACATCCCTGATTAATTACTTATGTAAAGCAAATAATTCAACATAGAATTTATGGACCCACCCGGAAACTGACTTCTAAATATGTGCCTGATCCTTAAGATCATGTTTATATGATATGGAATCATCAACATTGTACAACAGAAATACAATTCAATTTACACAAAACAATACAATTAAGAATAATGCTCACTCACACACAGTCATGCAATAGACTCAATGATTAGATAACTTATTTTCTGGTAAGCCATTTTTCGTAGTGTGATATATAAGCCAACATAAAAGATTTGCACTAGGGTATCAATATCTGATCAGTCAAAATGTTGAATCAGAACCCTAGTTGACAACCTAGCAAAGGAGTTCATTGTTTCGCCACTAGAGAGAAGACTGCAGGCAACTACAACCAACAATGACATTCTACTTTTAAAGTTGAAATGCAAGCTACTGCTCCTGGAACTAGCCCCTCAAAATTTAAAAAGTGATGTACTGTACATAAAACTGACTACTGAAGTTTATTAATTATGATCTGAATTTGCGCCATGTTGTAATACCTGGAAGACATGATAGAAAGAGTAACAAAGATCTTTCTAGTGCATAATATTATACGGTGGACTAATTGGCAGTGAAATTCCAAAAATTTTAGCTCAGAAAAAAAAAAAAAAAAAACAGTTCAGCGCAAACCACTATTAACTTATTTTTTCATGCAGTTAAAAAGATAGTTAAATAAAAATTTGGAATATTTCTTTACAACGTTTTTTTTTTAAATTTAAGAGATAAAAAACAAAAAATTATCAAGAAAATGAACATCCATGCATTTTGATTACATACACCATTTGATACAGTAGATCATCATATTCTGTTAAGAAAGTTAAGTTCAGTAGGAATAAGAGGTGTAGCCTATGAATGGTTCAATTCCTACTGAACACACCGTCCTCAGATTGTAGAAATTACAAAAGTAGATGAAAAAACAAATGATTTTCATACCTCGCAGTCCCTCAGAAGATATATAACATATGGTGTTCTGCAAGGATCAATTCTCAGACCAGTACTTTTTCTGATATACATAAATGATCTAGAGTGTTTTATCAAGAACTGTAATATAATTGTTTTTGCTAATGATACTAGTATTCTTTTAACTGGGCCAAATTTCTATTCTCTAGATGATAATATAAAACTGGTTAGAAATCAACTAATCCAGTGGTTTGAAGCAAACAGATTAGTAATAAATGCAGAAAAGACAGTGGTTATTTCTTTTCAAAATATACATGGTATCCAAAGTAGTGGCCCTAATATAATACTAAATGAAACATATATTGGTTACTCTGGAAGCACAAATCTCCTTGGTCTATATCTAGATAAAAATTTAAAGTGGAATATTCACATTAACGAAATTTTTGAAAAGCTTAGCAAATTGTGTTTTCCCCTGTTTATACTATCTAAGGTAATGAATAAAGAAGCACTTTTATCCCTGTACTATGCATACTTCCACTGTATCATTTCTTATGGTATAATACTATGGGGAAACTGTGAAAATGCAATCACCATATTTAGATTACAAAAGAGAGCTATACGTACCATACTAAAGGTAAGCAAAAGAACTAGTTGCAGAACACTTTTTAAAGAATTAAAAATATTGCCTCTACCTTGACTTGTATATCCAAGAAATAGTAACCTTTGTTAAATTAAATATTCATTTATACTCCACTAATACACAAACACATAATCATGATACTTGAAGAAAAGAGCAAATAAGTATAATCCCCCATAACACCAGTTTGTTTGTTAAAAGCTTTATATATACTAGACTTTGCCTTTATAACGGCCTACCTGAACACCTAAAGAGCATATCTGCACTTCCTAAATTTAAATGCTGTGTGAAAAAGTTCCTATTAGAACATTGTTTTTATAGGATAGGTGAATTTTTTTGAATATGTCAACTACGGAAAAATCATCATCATCATCATCATCATCATCATCATCATCATCATCATCATCATCATCATCATCATCATCATCATCATCATCATCATCATCATCATCATCATCATCACCATCATCATCATCATCACCATCATCACCATCACCACCACCACCATCATCATCATCACCATCATCACCATCATCATCATCACCATCATCACCATCACCACCACCATCATCATCACCATCATCATCATCATCACCATCATCACCATCATCACCACCACCACCACCACCACCACCACCACCACCACCACCACCACCACCACCACCACCACCACCACCACCACCACCACCACCACCACCACCACCACCACCACCACCACCATCATCATCATCATCATCATCATCATTATATTGTACATACAGTTTCTGAATTTTCATTTCTAAACTTGTGTTGTGTATATGTTTATTGTATAATTTTTAGTTATAAGTACTTGACGTGTCCTATATCATGTACTATGATCAAAAGGATGAATAAATACTACTACTAATTACTACTACTACTGCTACTATTACTACTACACAGATAATCTATTATTACACATTTGAATAACAAAATTGAGATGCGTGAAACATCTGTGTAGTTTCCAAAATATGATTTCAAATTATGCTCAGTGATGTTCTCATTTTAACCCAACCCTCCATCACTAAGAAGTACTGGAGAGCAAGAGAGTTTAATAGCTTTGTTGTCAACTCAATGTTAGTCAACAGATAAACAAACAAACTCTGCATATATGCTTTCAAAGCGTATCTCTGTCTATTCTTTAAATGTATGTTATTTATATGTACAGCAACAAACATTAGTGTTTCTGGAAGGTACTTGGAGAGAAGTAGAAGTACAACTACTGAAATGTTGAGTAAAATAATGGGTATACCTTGAGGATTAACCTTTAATGTATTGTGAGCCAGCAATAATTTTTAAACACGAACTGGATTATCAATCTCAGTAATGCTCATTAAGTATGCTCTTATACCAAAGGTATTATAGTTGGTGCACAATATGCATTATGTAGTTTAGGTTTTTATCCATGTAGTGGTTATGTTATTTTATTTTCTCAACTATAGAGGCTGAAATTTTTGACAACACCATGGAGGGATCAACAAGTAGCAGCCAGTGTAATGAATGGTGTTCAGATGGATTCAATTCAGGTGCGCTTAACTTCAACTGCAGTAGCTGCTGATGATGTCTAAAGATAAGATAGGACAACAGGTAAAGTTATACAACCTAACATATAACACTGGGCATGAAAATATTTAATCACCTTGAGTTTGCAACAGTTAAATTACTTACTTTTACACTATGTTTTAGTTTCAATTTTTGGTTGGCTGTTGATCGGCAGAAGTGTGAAAATCATGTCTCATTCATCACTTGGATGGAGAGCCCCCAGGCATACAAATAAGCTTGCTACACATAAATAATAGAACCAAGAATTTCCTGTATTTCCAAACAATTTCATTTCAATTTGAGTCAGACAGACATCTTGCTTAAATCTTCCTTCTACCACATTGTGCAACCATTAGAAAAGCCCCCCTCTGTAGTGTAGGTGGTAGCATTTGTGCTTCATGTTCAAGAGGTCCTGAACTCAAATCTCATTCAGGGTGAGTCATTTGGATAGGGTCTCTTTTTTTCTTTTCCTCGAGGTTTTCCCTTATCCTGAAAGATGGATATCTGGTAACTAAGATCTATGGACCTTGGGCTCATTTGAGATTATTTCACCTATTTCATTCATCATCCGATATAACATTGGAGGATGTTAATTAATATAAAAAAGTAAATAAATAAAAAGAAGAATACAAATAAAAACACCAAAAAGTACAATTTTAAATATTCATATTGTTTTTGCCTTTGGTAAACACACAATGTTCGCCTCACAGAGTTCAACGTGTTTCTTCAGCAGTTGCTGCCCAACTGGGATCTTGGATTTGTTTTAAGGAGGTTAAGTTGTGCTGGTGGTTTAACAAAGGGAGGCTGTCTTATGGGTATAATCAGTGGCGTATATTATGGGCTATCACTGAAGTCCATATCTAAAGTAAATTAGAAATTAATAAGCAATATTAATAATAATTGCAGTACCAGCCAGTTTCCCCCATAAAGAATTAGTGCGTAGAGTGAAATAACTCTCTTTCCTTACCACTGAACAGAGGGGCTAGCTAGCAGAGCTTCGAAAGCTACTGTTGCAGCCTTCTCTGTGTAAAGCACAGTGAGGGACGAGGGGAAGGAATGCAGGATTCAACATGTCAAAGCTTTGGAACCTTGCATCGCTAGACTCATACGAGCTTCTCCGAAATGTGCCGTACGGACACGACTGGCTTTGGAATTCCGCATAGGACGTGGAATTAGAGGCAAGAAAGAGTGTGTTTCAATGTTTCAATTATTGTGTGATGGTTACGGTCCTCAACAGCCATATTAGTATTGTTTATTTCATGGTGTACAGTGTACCAAGACAGTTTCTAGCACTAATTCTTTGAAATGGGTGAAGAATGTGTAATTAAACAATTAGTTCAAAACCATTCTTGCAGTTTAAATACGAGAATAAGTTAGTGATAAAACAGGGAGGGCCTACTCCAGCTCTCCCGCACTTGCATTGTGAACAGAAGGAAAAGAATAAGAACCCTTATAAAATGCATTTTAATATAGGTACTTATGATAAATACGAGTGGTTGTCTGGTTCATTTGAACTAAATAAATTTTAGTGCCGGCCATGCTTGTTGTTTGTAACTGAGAAAACACCTTGGAATACTACGGGTTTCACAAATTTAGCTTATTTAATCACAGCTTTGGATAAACATAAAAGATCAACAACTTCGTTTAGAGACCACGATGAAAGTGAGGAGTCATTAAAGTTAATTATATAGAATTGCTACAATTTCTGGCTAATTATGATGCGGCACTGTTTTTGGTAGGAGTAGGGCGGGTATGATTTAAATGCACTGTTTATGAAGTTAACATTTAATAAACAATCCCTTATTGTCCAGATCTTGTAGGCCTAGTGATAGCCCAAGTCACAATCCCAGCATATGGTACTGGGTATAATCAAATAAAATGGAGTGTGAGATTTGAAGCTGCGAGTGCTTAAAATTTCAAATTCTGTATTAAGCTGAAAAAATGAAATATCACATGCTTTTTACGTATCACATCTATATTATTTTTAATTAGTTCACTCATCAATTTACCCATTATAAATTACCCATCAAAATTGCAGTTGGACATAACCTAAAACGCATACCAAATCAGATATTCTTAAATAAAATGAATTTACCATCAGCATTATTATATGGTACCAGTAAATGCTGCAAAGCTAAGAAAATTAAAACATAACTCAATCAAGAGGGCCAGTTATGAATTCATTTAACTCTGGTTGTTTTAATGAATGTTTATTTTCCAAAGTCATATCGGACGATGAATGAAATGGGTGAAATGATGCTCAAATGAGTCCAGGGTCCATGAAGCTACCCAATATTCGTCTTTCAGGATAAGGGAAATCCGGGAAAAACCTTATCCAGATAACTCACCCTAACCGAGATTCGAACTCAGGACCTCTTGAACAAGAGGCAGACATGCTGCCATTTAAGCTACTGAGGCAGGCGAAATGAATGTGAATTTCTATACATCTCAGAGGGAGCATTCTGGAAGTAAATTTTAACCACTTTAGTCTTGATGAGTATCCTTAGCTTGTGGTGAAGGCTGTGACTTTAATCTTATTTTAATTTTAAATTATGAATGAGTCAATATGCACACAGTTAAAACTTCACTAATTTCATACTCAGCATGGTGATGGTTAGGTGAAAGTTTCTCTTGCATTGTTTTCCTCAGCATCTGACTGTAGCCATCTTGGCAAACTTAATATTGCTGACTGGTATGATTTCAAAATTTAATAAATTCCTAGAATTTTTAAAAATGATGTAATGTGTTCTGATGTGGTGCTAATATCTGATTGTCTATGAAAAAATGATACTTTACTGCTGATTTGTCAATTTGTTTGAAAAACCATCTATCTGGGCCAGATTTCAAGCCATAACATTGGACCAGCAACTGAGTCATTCAAACCAACACGTGCACAGATTGATTTTTTTCTAAGAATACTTATTTTGGAATCAGGGAAGATCAGGACAAGTTCAGGTAGAACTCAACACTGTCTCTTCCATGTGATTGAATCAAAACTTGGATTGGACTGTACCCATTGAAGATCTAATCAAGAGATTAAGTAAGCAATGCTATGCTATAAAAATATTAAAAGTGACAACAGACAGAAATACAGTTCAAGTAGCATATTCCATATACTTTCACACCCATTTAATTGTCGTCATCTTGTAGGGAAACTCAAAGATGTGTGATAAAGTTTACTGAAGGCAAAAAAGAGTTATATGAATAATTGTTACCCACCCACATATGTGAGCTGTAGAGCGTAGTTTAAAGATCTTAAAATTACACACGCACGCACGCACACACGCACACACACACACAATCTCCCAGCATCAAATTCATCCAGCATAAAGCCCAGCCTAAAGTGCACCCTAAAGTCCATTCGTGCACTAACTCAACCAAGCTTAAATAGGGGTCCTACCCAAAATGGTAGCTACTAGCCAAATCAGCAATTCCCACACTAACTGTTATTTTCCTCCCAAATATTGAATCATCTTGTGCAATCACTGTTTACATAATTGAGAATGTGTTGAGACCTGTCAATGGCCACCTGTGTGTTATTTCCATAGATCAGTAGGATGTGTGTGATTCACCAGTCCAAGGTACATGTTTTGCCAGTCAGCAAAGTTTAAGCTTAACCATCAACAAATAGCTTTGTCCAAACTCAAGGCACAGGAAATGAATGTTAAATAACAATGATTATAGTAATTTCTAGGTCTTGCTCGGCCTATGTACACAACAATATAATGTTTCTTCTTTTCAATGGGAAGGGAATTTAAAAAAACTTTTACAATAGTAATATAAATCTTACCCTAGATAATAAATCAGCAATTTGATGCAGGTTTTTATATCAATAGTTTTTTGACAAAAGAAAATACTGAATAACTTAAAATCAACTTTTTAGCACTTAGCCCATTATTGATGTCTAGTCTTCAATTAAATTGTATAAGCTCCCACTACATATAAAACAGATACACAAAATAAAGGCGTTCAAAATAAAATTACACAAATTCTTAATTGAATGTTTTTATTCTGTGCAAGAGTTTTTAGTCAGTTCTCTCTTCTTCAGTGTAGTATATTTTTGTATTTTCTTTTATACATTTTTGTTTCCTTACTATGAAAAATAATGAAGATTTTTGTAAAATTACAAGCGGAGGATAGAAAACAAATAATAAAGCAGCTGTTTTCTTTTCAGGTACAAGTAACAACTGAAGCTTACTTTCACTACTTACATGTACAACATTCAAAGATGCAGAAGAAATATTAAAATTAAAAAAAAATTATATTTAAAAAATGTAATTCTCAAGTTTTTACAGTGTACATCATCAGCTCACACCTTTCACTGCTATAAAGAGTTAAAATCATTACTCTGCTAATAATATGGGTACCATAACATGTAATTTTACTTTTAGCAAAATAAATATCGCCATAAAAATATCTAATTAGGAGTTTAGTACTTTAATTGCTGTAACAAATATAGTCTTTATAGTAAACATTTAACAATATTTAAGTATAATATTAAAGAATATCTGTAATGTTTAAATGTTAACACTGGACAGAACTTTAAGTCCTTGTTTACAAGTGTTGTAATGTCTGCGGACACAAAACATATATTAACAATAATTATTATAAAAGTAAATAGATGTTCTTTATTTGAACAAAAGAACTTTAATTTGTAATTTACTTAAGATGAGTCGGTGCTAGTAGCACTAACATCACTTTTTTTTATTCTCTGTTAACATTTCTTGGGAATATGTGTTCCCATCTTCAATGTATCCGACTGGCCCGTGTTGGTGTTTCTGTTGTGATGGTCATTTATCATGGCGGCATCTGTGGTAGTGAAATGTACTTCTAGAAGGTACTTAGTGGCGGTAAATAAAAATCCATTAACTTTCGTTTGTGTTTCAAGGTGAAGATCTTTTCCCATGTGTCAATTCTGCTGCATTACTGATCAGTTTTATTATCATAATGTTTGGTTTGATGCTATGGTTGGTCATCCAGAAATGGTGTGAAACTTCATTTTTTTTTTTAAATTTTAATATCTTGTATGTTCCTTTAGTCTGGTTTCCAGATTTAGTTTTGCTTTTCCTATATATGCTTTATTACAATTGAAGCAATTGATTTTGTAAATCCAGCTTTCTTGTCTTGTGGCACAACAAAATAAATTTAGCCTGTTAGATTCCATAAGGGCAACAGTCTCCAGTGAAAGGGCTTTGCTAACTTCACTCGGTAGATGAGCAATCCTATGGAGCAACAGCATTGAAAGTGGATGCGCTTCTATATTATTAAGGGTTAACCCAAAACACTATATGTACCTAATCGTAAGTTTTGATATTATTCCACATTAATTTAATACTAAACACTGAAAACTAGGCACCTCGGACAGATATTTCTAGGTCCCTCCAAAGTTGTCTGTTTTTTTACTCTGCTTATCCATAGAGTTCCTGCCTCCTCCCAGAAGAAATCGACCCATTAAGTCATCTGGCGTCCCACTCTCTGTCTGCCTATCCTGGGGTCCCACATTGTTAGTCTGTGTGTCCATCTTCTGTGATCCAGTCTAGGGTGTTTTATTGTTTGTTACAAAGTAATTTCTCTATGCTAAATTTGTTCTGTGGGGCTATGCTGATATTGTGCTTCATAAAATTCTTCTTAAATTTGTAAAATGTTTTTGGATGCTATATGAATTACTTAAATTTCAATTGTTTATCTTGAATAGAGTGTAAATTAAGTAAATTACATCTTAACACATTACCGTTTCTAGCTTCTTCCATATATAAAAGAACGTTAATTTGTAAAATCTCCTCTATAATAAGGAGTAAAATACTGTGTTTAATATTACTATTTACTTGTACATATTTTATTTTTGACAGTGGGAGGAAAAGAAATTTAAGTTCTCCATGTTACTTATTTGAAGTTAAAATTCAATATCTTTCTTAAGCAGAAAAGTTTTAGTTTCATTTTACTGACCATAATGATTCACTTAAAAACACGTTTGCTTTGTCATTAAATACTTATATAATTAACAGCTTAATGTGTAAAATATGATAAGAAGTGAAGTAATTACTCACATATTTAAGAAATAAATGTAGTAAATTTAGAATTGAAGGGCTATATTGACTGATAAATATGTGTCAATAGAAAACTAAAATGTTTTTGACCGTAAAGTGTTTGAATTTAAAATATTCATATCAATGTACCACATGCAGTGCAGAACATATATATTCTTGTGTATATATGTATGTTTACATTCAAATATTCATTATAAAGAGGTAGATGAGTAGAAATAAATAAAAAGCTTTGAGTGTGATATCTGAATGCTTATAGAAAGAAAGAGAGATGTACAGTTTATCTGAACTAAAAAGCCATATCTAATATCATTAAAATATATAAAATATATTATATTTTTATTGTATTTGATGAAATAATAATTCCAAACTTGACTGTATTATATCTACTTAAATACAACTGATTAATTGTGATAAAATTATCATAATTTACATAATATAACTTTCAGAAATTATCATTACAGCCATTGATAGTTTCTGAAAAACAGTGTCATTCTACAAATCAATATATTTCATATTTTATTATCCTGAGAGTGGTTATGCGCTTCTCTGTACCATAAAGTTGTAGATATATAATATATACTTGATATATGTAAGTAAATAACAAAATATATGTGCAGCAGATAGTATTCAAGAATCTAGTTTAATGTGTTATACTTCATAAGTAATATATCTTATGAAGTAAACCTCAGTTTACTGTACTTAGATTGTAATAATTATTAACTTGAAGGCTATTAAAGGCCCAAATTACTGTGACATATAGTGCAATACTCATTTAGTCTACAATATGAGTAGTATAATACTGACTAATGGATATTTATCTAAGTAAAATATATAAAAGAATCTATCATATACTCATAGTATAATACTGTCTAATGGATATTTATCTAAGTGAAATATATAAAAGAATCTATCATATACTCATACAGACTGATGTTAGCTGTGTTATTGTTAATAGAAATATACAACTGCAAATATGATGCTTATGGGTAGGTATATAGGATGAATAATCCTTGGCAGGATCAATTTCATGGTGTGTGACTGGCCAGTGGGGCTAGTTGCTGTGTTGGCAGTACATATGTGCCCATGCACACACATGCGTGTGCGCCTACATTGTTGTACAAATATTTCTGGCACCTGCTTAGGGAATTGCCCATTACATGCAGTTCCCTCTAAGAAAAGGCAGCAATTTCTCGACAAATATTATTTTCATGTTTGTCTAACTGTCTAAGTGTGTGGGTTTGTTTGATAAACCTTTTTCTTCTTCTTCTTCAACCTTGTAGGGATTATGCAAACTTGCTTGTTTCATCTTCACAGCGTCGAGACCATCTTTTTCTTGGACGTCCGACATCTCTTCTTCCTTGGGGCTGATAATTATTAATCATCACTGGAATTCTTTCATTCTTCATGCAACTCAAATGGGCTTTCCAATCTTCTGCTTACTCTTATATTTTTTTCATTTATGTTATATATATTTAATTCTTCTCATATATCTTTGTTTTGAATTCGATCCAGCTTTGTAGGTACATCCTTTTAAACTTCGTAAAAACCTCAAATCTGCTGACCAGAAGTTACTTCTATCCCTCTCTTGTAGTACCCAGGATTCACTTCCAAACATTAATACTGGAACAGTCACACTCTTATAAAATTTTAGCTTTATATCTTTTCAAGTTTTATTTTGCAGAGTTCTATTTATTGTGCTACATATTAATTGAAATTTGTTCAATTTGTTTTTAATATATCTGTCTCTATCAAAGACTTACAGTGCATCCTAGATAATCAAGGTGAGATACCTTTTCTAATATTGTGTTTTCTATCATTATTTTTTAACATATTGGGTGTTTACCATGATGAGCCATCACTTTTCTTTTTTATATATATTTTTAATTTATATTTTGTTCCAATTTGACTCAGCTTATATAATGAAAATTTCAAATCTCTTCATTATTTTGTGTTATTAATGTCATCAGCATACAACAGTATATTTAGAGGTCTATTTCTACCAATAAATATGCGTAGAGTTACCTCAGTCTTCCATTTGTTGATAATATCATTAATATAAATACAAAATAGGTGACAGACTCCAAACCTGTCCTACTCCCTGATTTATTTTTATGGGTTCTGATGTTTGGGCTGGTAGCCCTACTTGAGGAAATATGTTTAGTCAAATTATTCACAAGGTTTGATAAAACTTGCAGAGAGTTAAATCATGGGCACATAGGAACATCAAAAGTGAAAGTACACAAAACAAATTCCACACTTTAGATATACTTAAAAATAATACTCATCAGGAAATTATTACAACTTCTCTAAGATAACTGCAGAGTATAATGAGCAATTTTCTAAGAAAGTGCCAAAATTAAGAGTTTATATTATATGTTTTAGAAACTTTATAGGCACAAACTATCTATATATTTACCTGACTATTAATATTGTAAAAGACCTTCACAATAATAGTATTTGTTGTGTGTCACATAACGAGTTAGAGTTAAACAGAGTTGTTTGTTATCCCCACTTTTATTTTGGTTATGGATGATATAATGAATAGTCTAAGTGGTAACAGGCATCGTGGTATATAGTGGGGGTTAAATGTGAGACTAGAAAATTTAGAATATGAGGATTATATTTGTCTACTAGGACACAGATTTAAGAGGTAAATTTCAAGATTTACATACATTTGCGTATAGTGTTGAATTGGAATTAAATAAGCATAAAGTGAAAGAAATGAAAATTAATAGTAGGATTGATTCTGCTTTTATGTTAGAGGGAGAGAAAAATGGAAGGTACAAATGAATTTACATATTTGGGCAATATAATTTCTGTGAATGGCAGCTCGGCTGAAGATGTTAGTGCCAGAATAAAGAAAACTAGATGTGCTTTCATCCAAATAAATCAATATGGCAATCAAAGCAAATTTCCTTATGGCTTAAATTAAGATTATTTGATTCAAATGTTAAATCAGTTTTACTATATAGTTGTCAAACTTGGAAAGCAACAAAGCAAATTGTCTTTGTAAACTGCTGCCTGAGAAATATCATGGTTATCTGGTGGCCAGAGATTATAACCTACAAAAAACTATCTAAAAGAGCAATATCAGCACAAAATCACTAAAGAAATTCAATTTAGAAAGTGGAAGTGGATCTGGCATATATTGAGGAGAGAAAATGACATCACAAAATTGGCATTTGATTGGAACCCCCAGGGACTGAGTAGACGTAGAGGAAGACCTAGAGCATCATGGTATAGCCAGTCAGAGATGAAGCGAAACAGGCAGGGAAAAGTCAGCATGACATTGAAGCATTGGCAAGCAACAGAATATGATGGCATGCTTTTTATGAAGGTCCTTTGCTTCCCTGTGGAGTGACTACTACTATAACTGCCTGAACTGTCACCTGTAGTGCCCACACAGTAACCAGTCCTGCCAGATATTTGCATGCCGTGAAACTAGTCCTGCCAATGATTGCTCACTGGATGCATGTAACACCATTCTGCAAATTAGATTGGTCTGTAACTTTCCCTGAAGAACACTAGAGTAACTGGAGCATATACACTTTATCCACATAACCATAGTAGATCTTAGTTTAAAATTTGAAATTATAAAAATTGACAAAGTATCCGAAGAAGTAGTATATAGATATTCTCACTATATTGGCAGTTTTCTCTCTTTGTAACAGATTTGTTAACAAAGCCATGGTATTATTAACACCATTATAATAGTATAAAAATATAGTATTGTGTTATATGTGCATTACTTCATAACAGAATATAACTGTGATTGATGTTAAACGTATACATTTATAAATGTTACACAGTAACCATTGGGATTCTACTTGTATTTTTATGGAAATAATGGTATTATACTACAATAATGGAGCCTTTATATGATGTCTCCCAAATGGAGTGAGGACCTTTTCTTTTTCAACTACTTTAGCGGAATGATTTCCTCACTGAGCTGTAAAGGGAGCAATAAATTGTACAAAAGGTATATTAATTGTGAAATTGGCATATGTAAACAATACTTATGGTGTTACTTCTGTTATTGTTGTTATGTTTGTGAAATATCTAAACATTCTGCTGATGTGAATTCAATTATAAAACATTGTTATAAATAAATATCTAACTACATAGGTATATATAATCTGATATTATGCATATAGCTCTATATTTGTAAATAAAATGTAACAAGGGTGCAATTCTGTTTCCTAATAGCTTTTGTGCATTTTTATAAGCTTAAACACATATTAATAAACATTTTAGGGCAATCACATATTTTGCAGTAGCTAAATTATGTATTAACATGTAAAGGGAATTTAATAACAATGGATATGACAAAACAACAGTTTTTCATATAATGAAATTTCATTAAAATATGTTAATAGAACAATGTCAAAAGTAATATCGTTGGAAACATATATGCTCACTTATTAGCAATCAATTAGCAGTTGTTATATTTGAGAAGAGGTGTGAGCTGAGAGAGATCTGTTATTTTCTTACAATGGTGCAAGTTAGAGTTAAGTATAAAAATGTAATACAAAATAATTTAGTATATAGAAGTAATATTAGAAAGAAACTATTATGTGTTTTACTCCACTGATCTGTGAAAAACATGCAGACTTTTAACACCGTCATGAGTATTTAAGTGAAAACTAAGCTTTTGTACCCTCTATACATAACAAGAAAGAAAATCTGATAAGACACAGTAGTTAACATTATTCATTATCGATACATGTCCAAGTGCAGTGGAGAAATTAAACCGCAAATTACAACAAAGGTATTATGGTAGGTTTTCTTCATTGTTTAGCATTAGATTAATAGTATTACTACAATGTTTTAGATTATTCAAAAGTATATGCCAAAAGACAGAAAAGAAAATAGTTTGTAATTTGCGTGGCAGGATAAACTCAGCGCTTTAAAA
The DNA here is from genome assembly GCA_030765055.1 of Mantis religiosa. Taxonomy (NCBI): domain Eukaryota; kingdom Metazoa; phylum Arthropoda; class Insecta; order Mantodea; family Mantidae; genus Mantis; species Mantis religiosa. The sequence goes on from CM060954.1 coordinate 81,327,237, forward strand.
TTTTATTTTATCTATAAACCACATAAAGGAAGACAGATGAAACTGAAACAAATTAATGGAATTTCTGCAAACATTCAGAATAATTATCTATAATTGCTATTTATTTTCAGGTTTAAATTCTTTTAAATTCTACATTCTCAATGTGTTGATCCCTCTTGTGGACAAATACAAGATTAATTTATCACATCAAACAAAATTATCCAAATTATTTATTAACAATGCTGATTTTCATAAGTCTTAGAGTGATTACACAGAAAAGAACACAAATAAGAAAAGGGAATGCCATTTATTAGTCTTTAATGTGAAATGCAAGAAGTAAATATTTTTTGTTATTGTTGCTTAGCTGCTTACAATGACTGTTAGGTGTTACAATGAATTTAAATGGAGAGTATTTATATATGGTAACTAATATGTATATACTATGCACATATTTACTTATCTTATTTATTCATTTTTGTTGATTTATCTACTTTTGCATGAGATGATATACCCAAAGAAATAAAAGACAAGCATTTTTCTATGAATAAAATGTTACAGAGATCAATTTTTTAAAATGCGATTTAATCCAACATTTTACTGAAATGTTACCTGATTAATCAATTTATTATATTATATAATTATAGAGTTCTTAAAAGTTTACTGTGAAAGACTTCTTGAAAAGCAGAACTCTTATGCATATCTTTATAATACATTCATATGATTAAGCACAAGCTCAATGTATGTAATAGTTTCATTGTGTACAATTTACAGCAAACATATTTATTGATGTTTTATAAAATGTAACATTTCTTCATCTGTACTTTATATTTTAAATACAAAATCAGGATCTTGGAGACTATTATTTTGATGTTAATTATATAATATGTCATTTAAATGCTAAGTTATTGATAACAATGCAAATTGTTTACTCTCTTTTCTATTGTAAGTGTAATGCCTATTACAGAGCTTGACATACTTACCAAAATGTAACAACACTAATTATTTCGTTACTGTCACAGTGACAACCATGTAATTTTATTTGCATAAGCAAATTAAAGTGATACTCTTTGGAGTATAAAATTTATAATGCTTGTCTTCATTTATCTTCTCAACAACAAGAAAGTCTAATGTAGTCAAGGAGAGACAATTTACAGAGTGAAGGAGTACGATAGGCAGCATGTCAAGTGTTAACATTTCTTGATAAGGTAAGAATGCTACTAGAAATATACGAGGGTCAGCTGAGAAGTCCGGACCTCATAATAAAACAATATGTTAAAACATTTTTTCTTTTCTTTATTTCTCATTATAATATCCAGAAAGGCTAATACATTTGTCATATCAGTGTTCTAATTTAATTAAACAATCTCTATAGTGCAATTTATCATAGTCTTCAAAATAGCTGTTTACCGCAGCAATGACCTCGTTGATCTGAAATCTTCGTCCTCCAAGAAATTTTTTGAGGTCGCCAATAGGGTGGATTCTCAAGCAATTCTATCTTTAATTCGCATATTTTTCCATATTGTAAAGTTTACAAAGAAAACTTCACAATTTGAAATAGCACGGCCGTATTGGCGCTGTTGTTTGATTTGTTTATAGGGAAATGGCAGCGACACCACCAGAGAAATCATTTTGTGTGCTGCAGTTAGCAAAACTAGTCCATTGTTGCAGTTCAACGAGCATTTCGCCGTCAATTTAATAAGCAACCGCTGTTTCATGAGCAAATTTACGAGTGTTATTGAAAATTCGTAGAAGGTGGATGCGTATGCAAAAGGAAAGGCACGGGACGTTCTCGAAGATCGAAAGAGAATGTCGAGAGTATTTGTACACTATACGAAAAGAATCAAAAAAATCCACATCACGAATAAGCATGGCACTTAACATTCCTCAACCAACGGCATTGCGAATTCTAAAACATCGTCCGCACATAAAGCCATACCAAGTGCAGTTATTTCAAGCATTGCATCCTGACGACCACAACAAACGGTACGAATTGTGCATTAGCATGTTAGGTGATGTGGAAGAAGACAATTTTTCTCAACGATTAATTTTTAGCGATGAATGCACTTTTCATATATCTGGTAAAGTTAATCGCCATAACGTTCGAATTTGTGCATGTGAAAATTCTAAGGCAGTTATTCAACATGAAAGTGATTCACCAAAGGGGAACGTCTTCTATGCGATATCTGTTACCAAGATTTATTGGCCTTTCTTCTTCAGGGGCAAAACTGTGACAGGACTAACCTATCTAGACATGCTTGAAAACTGGTTATTTCCCAACTTGAAATTTCAGATGACTTCATCTTCACGCAAGGGCATGCCTGACCTTTTGAAGATCTATGACATCGAATTGAAACTGTGATTTCGATAGCTGATTCGTGTGTAGCACGAAATGAGCCACCGATTGGACATTTTTCGTGTAACACACGGTGCTCAAATTGAATGCACAATGTAAAACGCTAATCGCTTCTATCTTTTGTAGTTTAGAAGAAATACATTTTTGAAATCTGTTCTTCTTTTTAAATGGCCCTGTATAAGCATTCTGCCTCAGTTATTTAATAAACCGCCTTGAGTACATAATCCCTCAGGAAGTTGGTAGGTTGGTAATTCTGAAGGCTGTACAGTGTCAGGGACTATAGATACGAGGGCTGTTCAATAAAGAATGCTCACATTTTTTTTTTGACAAGATACCTTTACTCATCATTATTTTAATGGTCCTTCACAAAATAGTCTCCCCTGAATGCGATGCACTTGTCCCAGCGCTTCTGCCAGTCTTCAAAGACATGCTGGAAACAATGTTTTAAGAAATCCTTCAAAATCGCCTCCGCAGCCTTCACCACTGCTTCTGATGATGGATAATGCCTCCCACGAAGGCGTTTCTTCGAGTTAGGGAATATAAAAAAGTCACATGGGGCTAAATCCGGAATATAGGGAGGGTGAGGGATGCACTTCACGTTGATTTTGCAAGATATTCAGCAACAGCATTGGCAATATGCGGCCGCGCATTATGGTGTAGCATCCAGCCTGTTTCACGGAAATGTGATCTTTTGCGCCTGCTATGGACATGCAATGTTTTCAGGATATCCCTGTAGTATTCTCCAGTTACTGATATGTGTGCAGGTACAACATGGTGATAAACCATTCCATGAATATCAAAAATGAGATTTGTATTAACATAGTGCCTCAATGACTTGATTAATTACAACTAACGGTCTTGGTCACAGCAGAGTGCGATAAGGATGTTTCTGTATCTATCAGTAAAGAATACTTCGTACAGTATGACTTTTAAATTACGGGTGCATGTGAAATAATTTTTCGGTGAATTCCTCTTCAATGTGTGTGGTAATTCACCAGAAAGCTATTTAAAATGTTAGTGTTGTTAACCTGTTTTTCTATAGCAGCTGAATGGATTTATCGAACACAACTTTTTGCAAACCTGTGTGGTTCATTTACAAGTTTCAAACAAAATATTGTTGAGAAGATTTGGTTTGAATTATGGTTTTACCAATTCTGATAGTATACTGATAGCACTTTCAACCAAAATCCTTTTGTCACCTATTTTCAATAATTAAAAATTGTGCTTTGAGTTGAAACAAGATCGTAGTTTGATACAGCGCATCTTTCGGAGTAGAATCAGCTTCACACCAAGTTTCACGTTAGCTGAAAAGGCAAAAAGGATTACTTGACTTGTTTACGACAAAAGAAGAATCCGTTGCATGTGCTTAAATTATACAAAAAGAACACTTTGTTGCCATAAAGTGCGTCTTAAGGTACAGACCCACTATGAATCCAGAATAATAATAATAATAATCTAATTTTGTGTACAGCAAAAACTTTGAGGGAAGAAATTAGGAGAGGTTCAAACTCCACCAACTCTTCCGCTCAGGCACTTTCATGGGTCTTACGAGGTGAGTTCAAGTTATAACACCTATTTTTTCAGGCCTGAGGCCATATGGGAACTTCTGTTTTTTAATTATAAATACACGTGAACTCTTTGTGAATGGGTGACAGAGATAGCACCAGTGTACAGTGCAAAGAAGTTTAGTGGTAGCGACGAGAGTTAGGACTGCTTTTGATACTTAAAATGGCGACGTTTTTATTGCAAGGACAGCGTGTAATCATTCGTTTTCTCTATTTTCGTCGTGTGACACCTATTGAAATTCATCACCAATTGAGTGAGGCATGTGGTGATGATACCATGAATGTGTCTAATGTGCGTTCCTGGGTGTGAAAGTTCAATGAAGGCTGAACACCGTGTGACAACAAACCAAGACAGTCACGGCCTCACCCCAGCCAGTGTGACGACATGATCCAGCGAATAAAGAATGTTGTTTTGGAGGATCGCCGATTGAGCATTTTCAGATCCATGCAGAATCGTGTGCACAGTTCCCGCGGAAATGTCAATTTTGGAGGCGATGTCTGCAACTGTCCTGGTTTGTTATCACACGATGTTCTGCCTTCATTGAACTGTCGCACCCAGGAACGTACATTAGACACATCCATGGTACCATCACCGCACGCCGCACTCAATTGGCGATGAATTCATAGGGGTCACATCACGAAAATGGAGAAAACGAATGATTACACGCTGTTCTTGAAATGAAAACGTCGCCACTTTAAGTGTAAAAAACAGTCCTTACTCTCGTCGCTGCCACTAGTGTTCTATGCACTGTACAGTGTTGCCATTTCTGTCATGCATTCACAAAAGTCCACTTGTATTAAAAAAACAAGTTCTTATCTGGTCCCAGTTCTGAAACAAACAGGTGTTATAACTTGAACGCACCTCGTATATTCGACGACATACTTATATAAACATAACCAAACTGTTGGAAATAGTTATACTGTATTTCAATCCAGCTGGACTAGATCTGGAATAATAAAATTGATAATAGCAAAAGACATGTTATAAGTGCTAAAGAAAGTGGGAATTTCAGAATCTTAGTTCTTATCAACCAATAGATCCTGTCCTGCCACTGGACTTTGGGATTCAGCAGGGGCGTCAGTGCAATTTCTGTATGGGAGAGAAAGACTTCTTTAGCAAAGTTCTCAAACTGTATATTATTAGTATACATATGTTGTACAACTTCAAATCCCTCTGTTTTAAAATGTGAAATTAAGTATTTTTCATTGCATGTTAGTTTTATGTTTACCTTCAGCAGTTGAATAGTCAAGTGAACCTCGAATTACACAATTATCCTAAAATGAATTCAATAAGGTACAGATAACCCTCGTCCTCCCTAAGTACAGATAGCCCATGTTCAAGTGTATAAACAGCCGTATCTGCAGCAAACATGTCAATATTTATGCAATTCCAAAAGCTAATACATATATAATACAAGAAATAAAATAGTAATAGACATCTAATGCTTTAACATACTTATCCTATTCTTGTGAGAGCTCATCGTCACCTTTTATTTTTCTTTAGTGATTTTCTATGATCAAATTAGCGATAAATGCTGTTCACTTGGTGGGGCAAACATTGGACTTTGGCAGTTTCGATACCAGATGATGTCACTTATAGCGATTAGGTAGAACGCTCTTTCACAATCACAGTGATCATTCCAGGTGTGCACTGTGATAGTAGACAATGATTCGGTGATTGCGAGTGATGACCCGCAATTGACTAATTGATTATCACTGCTGGAGTGTATGGGTGAACGTTACAATAACAAGTTACAAACGCAGTAACACTGCTCATAGGTGACACTGACTCCATTGGAAGGGACCATCTTATCTTACAGGAAAGGTTTATACTGGTGGATATATGTATTCACTCACATTCTTAATGTATATAAATACTGCCATTATAATAGGTGTTACAGGAACGTGTTTAATTAGAAATTACACATGTTACCAACATGAAAATTTTCAACTGTTATTAAAAGAAAAATTGTACATACATACAGGAAGTTCCAAAAATGTATTTTCGGTGAAATTTCAATATTAAATTTAAGCGTGAAATACGATAACTACTTCCACTGCTAACTATAAGTAAGCAGCGAAAAAGCAAAACAATTGATGGATGTTGTGACTTTGTGGGTTCGTGAAATCAAAAGTCCAGGTTCAAACACAAAAAATTACACTTTATTTCCGTTTCGGCGAGCTTTTATCTACACAGCACTGCGCATCCCTTTGAATGTCTTGCCGCCTCGATCAACAATGGCCTGGCAACAATATACTATGGAAGATACATGTTTCGACACCTCTGAATATGAAAAAGCATGTTTAAGAACAACCGCGCAGGGGCGCTCATATACAAGTGTGTGCGAAAGGTTTAACTGAAAAAAATTCGATTAATACAAAATTTGATATTTAATTTCAGTATCTTCCAAAGACAAGACAGAAATTGTAAAACCAAAATTACCATCCAAAACTACATTGAAAAAGTGTACATATTTTATTTGTTCAACAATGGCTCAAATGAGTTTGATAAAAACACTATAAGATACTTAGATTACAAGTAAACTGGATACTTTGAATTCTCTGGGAATATTCTGTGAAAGGCTCTTACTGGGAAATAAATTTGTTTAACAGGCAAACATTCATTTTTTTCACATATGTGCAGTGTAACTATATCAAAGTTGAGCATCATGGCTAACGAGGAAAAGAAAGAAGCAATACCCAACGGAGACACGAACGATTGTTCGTTTCAACCTAAAGGTTTAAAGGACATATCTGAATAAATAGAATTTAAGTTTTTTAATTAAAACGTCAGGATGCAGGACGCCTACTGACGTTTGTAAATATTTCGTTGAAACAATGCTTGTAAGAGGAGACGATCAGATGGGTAAGTGAACAACTTGAAGTTATAAAATATATTGTGGTAGGATACACTCATAGATACGTGTTATGATTAAGTTCTAACATAATTAACACATTCATATATTCAAGATTCACATATTCACGATTGAATTCGTTATACCAAGTTTCACAGTGACAAAGGATGGAGCTTCGTCGCCAAATGTGGAAGTTAGTTGAACTATGCACTATTTGTCTTGATAATCTATGTCGAAAGTCGTAATAAACCATTGCAGGAACATTTTCACGACTTAATTTCATGTTTTTGACTCAAAGTTTCTTGAGACTGAGTTTCAAGTTAATGTAAGCAAAACAAATGACGCTCTATTGACAAAATGTCTGAAATAGATCAACAATGTCAGAAAATCTATTGGAAACCTCAGATTTTACCTACAAGATTCAGGGCTGCCAAGGCTCAAATTATAAATAGTGCCCCTTGTAACCAAATTATCGAAAAGAGAAGACAATATAAAATAGAAACACTTATAGCCTTTGGAGATTTAAAAAAACCTCTGATAAGGTACCCAGGACTAGACCTTGACCTCACATAGAGAAGGCGCCACTGGGCCAATTTCACGGATGCATCATACAGTTTAACTCTAGACTAGCATGTGTCCGTAGTTAAACGTCAAGAGCTTATTTAGTTTTTGAATGGCAGCATTTTAAACAAAACATGAGTACAGGTTCGACGAAAATAGAGGATTTGGAAAAACGAGCAGTGACTAAATAGTTCCATTTGAAAGGCTTAACGCTGAAAGAAATCAAGGAGGAAATGTGCAGTACACTGAAAGACTCTGCCCCTTCATATACGATTATTCATATAAGATTAAAAGGTGGGCTGCGCCGTTTAAAATGAGACGTATGAGCACTACTGATGAGCCTTGCTCTGTACGCCCTGTGGAAGCGGCAACTTCAGAGATCATTGCAAAAATTCATCGTTTGGTACTGAAAGACCGCAGATTAAAGTTCTTTGACATAGCAGAGGCTGTAAACATATCAAAAGAACGTGTAGGTAATTTTTAAGTAACGTTTTGGGCTTTAACAGGGTCTGTCCAAGCTGAGTGCCGCGTTTGTTGACACCTGAAAAAAAACTGTTTCTGTTAAGAATTTGGAGCTCTAATGTAAAAGTCCCAGTGAATTTTTGAATAGCTTATTACCATGAGTGAAACTTGGATACATCACTACACCCAAGAAAGTAAATGATAGTCAAAACAGTGGATTGCGCCAGGTGAACTAACTCCAGAAAACACAAAGTCAATTTTGTCAGCTTACAAGGTAATGGCGAGTGTTTTTTGGGGGATTTACAAGGAATTATTTTTATTGATTACTTGGTAAAGGGTAAAAGTATCACTGGTGACTACTACGTAATCTTACGACAATACTTGAGACATGAGGTGAAAGGAAGTACACCTTATTTGACGAAGGGGGAGAAAACTTCTTTCTTCACGACAATGCTCCAGCCCATTGTTCAGTCATTGCAATGGAAAACATGTGGGAATTAAAGTTCGAATTACTTGAACATCTATTCGCCAGATCTAGTACCCAGTGGCCATCCCCTGTTCCCGAACCTCGAAAAATTTCTTGGAAGACGAAGATTTCACAGCAACGAGGAAGCCATCAATTAGGTGAACAGCTATTTTGAGGACCATGATAAATCGCACTACCGAGATGGTTTAATTAAATTAGAACACCGATATGACAAATGCATTAGCCTTTTTGGAGATTATGTTGAGAAATACAGAAAAGAATTGATTTTTGTTTTGTTTTTTGTGAGGCCTGGTACTTATCAACCGACAGGCGTATATGACGATACTATTGGAAAATTAAAAGATGAAATACCATCAGGAGTAAAAATAAATTAAACTTATGCATTAACGCTCCGCAGGTAATATAAACTTGGCAGCTATTTAAGTTAACAGGGTTTGCTAGTAAACACAGGTTTTAGTGGTATCCCAGGAATAAAAAAAATTGCACGGTTTAATGAAATACATTTATTAAAATCTTCCATGTTGCTTACAGTGATATGTGGATGCAACTATTATTTCATTTACTTGATTAATATTCCCATTAGAGTAACCTTGTAGGCAGTGAATGCACATTTCACGCCGGTGTTCCTTGCAGGACGGATTAACATGCTTTCCACTGGCAGTTTTGCATTTCTGATCCTTGTTTCTCGGACACATGGAACATCTTGATTGCTCCTGAAACCTGGGAAGCACCCTCAAATTCAAAGCTCGTTTGTTCCTAGAAATGAAGATAGTTCTCACTGCAAATGTATCCTCAGATGCTCAGTCATGAAAGACTTGAAGACCTGCATTCCTAGGTTCTTCAGAAAGACCTTGCGTTTCACCTTTTGCTGAGGATTATTATCTTAAACAGAATCATCGAATTAATACCACCTTGTTCCAACATTCCATAGAACATCCTAAGCGGCCAGCTACGAATGCATCTAAAAACTATGTAGGCATGCAGCATTTTGTCAAATGTGTCCACACCACGTTATATAGAATCATATAACTTCTGGTTTCTTGTTTTGATCATTTATATCTGGTTTACTGTGCAATTTTGAAAACAAAAATGACTCGTTTTTCGTTTCTTTGGTGTAAAGGAAACCCATGTCATTTTGTTATTGTATGCAAAGTGTGAAGATAGAGTCTACATTTTCTTGTTGGGCAGAAAGGTTGGAGGTATTTCAGCTTTGTTTTTTTCTCATGGTTCCTACAGTGGTGAGACTGTATTCATTTCACACGATTTCAGCTAAAGAAACAGAAATAAACCAATTATCAAATGTGATATTTCATCCCGAATCCTTGACACTTTGCTCCAACTGCATTACATAATAAGATGGAATCAAATAGAAGCATCAGAAATGAAATATCTACGAGCAATAAAGTGAAACATAAGATAAAATCATATTAGTAATGAAGAAATAAGGAAGGAATTAGATCTATTTTCATTAAGCGAAAATATTAATATGAACATAGGAATGGAAAAGCTACTTGCAAAAAATGGATGACTCTCGCATTCCATGGCAGTTATACAAATGTAAACATTCTGGTTATAGAACAATAAGAAATATATTATAGAACAATACAAAGAGGGGAAAAAATATGAGACCAGAACAGGAGAATTCTCCTAAACCACGAAGAGTTGATGATGGGCTTGAGGTTCTTTCAGACGTAAGGTTCTTTTACGTGCCATAAATTTAAGACATAAGATTACCGCATTTTTTACGTTCCGAAAAAATGCTAAGATTAAATGCCGTAAATGTAAGACATAAGATCACCGCATCATTTTTGCGTTCCGAAAATTCTAAGATTATTTATGTCCGGACATATCCATGTTCCTCCGCCAGGTTTGAACCCGTGACCTTGTGAACCAGAGGTTAAAAATGTGACCCCTTAGACCACTGAGAACAATACATGAGGAATGAAGTGACTGCAAATCACTTTTAATCATGTCCAATGTAATAACTCAGTTCAACTCGAGGCACGTCGATAAGAAGAACCTTTGTACCACATGGTAAAGCGTGAAAGCCTTTTGGAAGAAATGCGAACTAACAGAGGTGTTCACGCAAGCCATATACGCAAGTACATATTCGCTCCGTTCAGATGCATTAATGTCTTCTGGACAACAGCGTGATACATTTCGGCAAGCGTGAGAAGTCATATATAACATTATTGAATTAAACATTATTAAACTATTAAACATGAAGTAAACGTGAATTTCCAAAGAAATATGTATTATGCAATTTTCCACACCCTTATGTTTTATGGCATATTTTAGGAAAACATGTTATGAAAGTGAGCAAATATTTGAACTGCAGAAAAGGGCAATTAGAATAATAAGTGACATTAACAATCGGTTGTTCTGCAGTTTTCTTTCCGGAGAGCTAAAAATATTGCCTCTTGTCTGTGTATTTATACTAGAGACATTAATAAACAAAAGTGTACACTGAGCTTGAAACAAATCAACAGCTTCATCAACACAACACTGGACAAAACAATCATTGCATATCCAGTTCTGTAGAACCAATTCAGTAAAAAGTAATGTAAAACACATGGGTATCAAATTATTTAACATACTGCCACAGAACATTAAAGAAATTACCAAGGTGATTAAAATCGTTCCTACTATTGCATACTTTGTATGTGCTTTGTATTATATGTATAAATAGTACGTAAAGTTTTGTAGTCGGCATGTGAACTATTCTGCACTATAATGTGTATCCAAGTGTATATTGTCAACAAGTAGTTTTAAACTTTGTGTATATATACAAAAAAAAATTGTACATTGTCCTAAAGGATGGAAATAAAGTACAAATACGCCTCAACGCTCTGTCATGTATCTTTTAGTCAGTTCCAAACACTGCTTCGGAAGTAGTGATTTTTCGTTCACAGTGACAGAATGACTGATCGTGATATTTAGCTAATCACTTCCCAGGATAATGGAACACCCTCCTAATATGTCAAAAACAGCTGTGTTGATTGGTCAGTAAAGAGATGTGTTCAGTATTCGCAAAAGGTTTTTGGAGAAGTTTGCTAAGTTAATAGTATAGAAGCATTCTAAATGTCACTAACGTACTATGTGGTTTTTCAACTATTTTCTACATACTATTGACAACATTTGCTGTAGATAGCAATTGCTATCTTTTGATTTGCATTTGTTGTGGAAGATTGTTGGAACAAACAAAATCTTTTGCTTTATATGGAACAGGGATTCACATTTAATCTTCACATCCATTAAAATTGGCTGCCTAAATTCACATTCTGAAACTTTCGGGTAACCTGGAAAAGGACGCAAGATGACTTCAGGTCCCAACAGACGTGCCAATGACATAATGAATCTCATTCAAAGCCATCATGAGGTTTGGGTTTATGACACACTCAGTGAATTTCATGTTAAGTTCCATGGACCAAAGGACACTCCTTATTATGGTGGAATTTGGAGAATTCGTGTGATTTTGCCTGACACTTACCCTTTTAAATCCCCATCAGTAGGATTTATAAACAAAATGTACCACCCAAATGTTGATGAAGCTTCAGGTTCAGTGTGTTTGGATGCCATAAATCAAGCCTGGACAGCATTGTATGATCTTAAAAACATCTTTGATACTTTTCTACCCCAGCTACTAACCTATCCAAATCCTCATGATCCTCTCAATGGAGAAGCAGCTGCATTGTTCCTGCATCACCCCGAGGAATTCCAGAAAAGGGTACAAGAATATGTGAAAAAATATGCAATGGATGACGATCTGCAATCAGAAGACAATGCTATTGTTTCTTCAGACAGTGAGTCTTCTTTAAGTGATTAGAGAAATATAATTTGTTAATAACTTGTCTCAAATATAGCATTTTTATTTGGTATGAAAACTGATTCATGAAATACAAAGTTTGTTAAGTAATGCAAAGTTTTTGAAATATGAGATTAATTACTACAGTATAAATTTAATTATTTTCTAAATAAATTATATGCATGAGTTAAAGATATTTTCTTATTGTGTGAAGCTCAGCTTCCACTCAAATTATGCCTTTTACCTACTTTTTGTGCTTCGTTTAATATTATAATTATATATTTAGTTTATAATATTGCAGATAATGTAGTAAAATGTAAACCACTAGTCCAGAAAATGTGAAATCAGGTAACTTGTTGTTTGTTATGGTAAATTCCAGAACATCTACAGAGGTTAATAAAGGCAATATTTGGTGAAAAATGGATACAGAAGAAATCGTAAATTTAGCCATTTCAGTAATCTAAATATATTCAAGAGTCTTATGTTTCAGCAATTTGTTGAGAGAGCAGCAACATTTATTTTATGGAGCTTAAAATCATAACATGTAAACCAAACTCTTAATATTGCAACTACCATAAGATTAAAATTAAAAAACTGAAGCTATTAACAGTGAAGCAAAATAATTCATAAATTATATTATGAAGTTTAGCCACTAATTTTTACAATATATGAATTACAATTAGGTTACTTGTTCTCAGATAAAAAGTGCTATGTCCAAGACTATTATGCTAAGGTAAAACATCAGTGGTATAAATAAAAAACTGGGAAGATATTTTTGCCTGTTTTTATGGAATTAAGTATCCAAATTTCATTAGTAATGGACTTGAAAAAATATTAAAATTTGCGAATGACTGAAATGGCTGCTTTAAATACGATCTTTAAAGAAGATTTCAGAGAATGGAAATATCTGTATAATGCTAAGCATTAGAACCAATACTGTATACATTAGTCGTTGAAAAGATAACCTAAGTTCTGTAATTGATTTTAAGCTTTTTCTTGACATAAACAAAAATAATTATATAAACAACTTTTGGACACTTACATTCAAACATTTTATGTAAGAAAGAACATATTGGTTTCACATTTATTGATGTAATACTCAGAACATATAATTTGTGAAAGCTTTAAGATATACTCTAATATGCATTTAATATATTAAGTTTTAAAGTATTTAAGCCATGGAAAAAATATGTGTAAGTTGCTGTTAAAGGTAAATGGATGTTTATATGTTGTAACACTATTTGTTGAAAAATGTGAATAACTATTCTCTGTTGGATAATGTGTATATTTTTTATCAATAAATGTTCATTTGCATTAATTATTCATTGCTTTATTTATTTATTTATTTATTTATTCTCAGTAGCTTTATCATTGGTGATTAATCTGCAGGAATATTTTAAGGAGTTTTAATGGGGACATTTCAAGCAACTTGTAAACAATTCTGTAATGATTGAATGAATTTTTTTCAGTTTCCTATGAATACATTTGTAAAACTTTGAATACAAACTTCTTGTTATTCATAGCATATACATATCTCAAATTGTGTGTTTGAGTTGCCTCTAGCATGAACATATATGATACATTGCATGCCAGTTTCACTCCTAAACTAGTCTCACTATTACAGTATAGTATTCTAACTTCTATAGGCAACTCCTTCCATAGATCTATGATTATTTATTAAATGTATCTTTAATTTTATCCAGTAGTTCCTATATTGTAGTTACATTTATAGTTTTCAACAACTTTGCATTTATTCTATCTTGTGGTACTGTTTGATTGAATATTTTGTTTATTAGTAATACTCTCAATTGTCAAGAACAGATTAGTGCTGCTGATCTGTCAGAATTTTGTCCTGCAAGAGTTCTTTTACATGCCAGTAAATCTTCTGAAATGGGGGTGTTGCTTTTGAGCCTATTTAAAAGCTGTTAGTCTGGGCCAGGTTTGAAACTGCGATCTTGGGATCAGGGGCTAGTGCCTAACCATTTAAACCACTCAGACTAACACAGGTAACTGAAACCATTTCATTATTACTAATTGCTCCTTCCATATATTTTAGTTTCATCACATTATAAATATTACTGAAAATCAATGTCTTTGCACCCTACAATTAACAGATATCAGAAGCAGTTACTGCTTTAATTAAATTTAAAGGGATTTGACTAATGACCCTAAACAACACTTACTGCTTTAATGTTCCTTAATTTTGTTACACCAGGTATAAATCATGTCCACCGTCTTATACGTCATCCTCCATGGTGTAGGGGTAACATGTTAGACCATGTTTTGCAAATTCAAACTTGTTGGACAGCCATGAATTTTTTTTTTTTGAGCATAAAAACATGGCTTCCTTTGGAAGGGAAATTATCTATGTCATAGATTTATGGCACATAAAAGAATCTCAAGCAATAAAGAGGCCTCTGAGAAAAATTAAACTGCTTATCATGTACAGTATAGAATGGAATGCTGAGAACTGCAGCAATTAAAGAGCATCTATAAATAAAAACTCAATTATTACATAACTCCCGCACTTCTATATAAAGGTTTGTAAGGCAAGAGGTCATAGTTGGCAAGGATATGTGAAAGGCACTGGAAGAACATTTCTGAAATTTTTTAATTTCACTTGAACAGATAGATTAACAAATCAAAGTTATCAGTGGAATAAGTTGCAGAATGTATAATTAAGGATGCATTGGCAAAATACCATAAAAAATAAACAAAAAATATTTTCTGTATTTTGCTTTAAAATTATGTTTGCGCATTGTAGTTTTGGAATTGCCATCAATTAAGCCCTATCACCATTTAAAGTGCTACTAAATGAATGAAATGTCCATGTGCAGGTGGTTGTGACCATTTTAAGATACAGGAGGTGGATTGGTTTCGAAAAGTTGATGTTTGGACTTTAAATTAAAAAAAATTACACATTTTTAGCTTTAAATTGATTGACTGCCAATAAGAATAAAAAAATAATTAAATATATTTTAGTTGGTACTTTTGATCATAACCAGAGCTAGGAAGTTCGTACCGATTTCCTTGAGCAGTGTAAGAGCGGCTAGGCATGACTATACAATGCAGTGCTACTAGCAAGGGCAAGGTTCATTGTAGAATGCAACTCCTTATCATTACTGCAAAACAGCTGTCACTGCATGACCTAGAGCACAGCGGTAGGAAGGATGACATTTGAATAACATCTTTGTTGGGTTTCAAAGATGAGCAACTAAATTTGCCATACAACCATTGTATGTTTTCTAGAAGTGTACTTATTCATGTCCTTATTTACTTCATTATTTAAATTTACATTTCAGTGGGATACTTCAGCAAACATGGAAAAAAGAGAAACCAGATCAAGAAACTAAATTAGCTGAAATCATTAACGAATTTGCAACAGATTATCAATCAATTAAATATTGTTTTACGGGACATAGAATGAGTTTTTCATTTGAAAGGCTTCAGAGGTACATTATTGTTTTTAGTAATATGGCCACAGATGAGTAAATATGTAGTAAAATTCCTGCTTTGGCATTTTGTCTAGTAAGAGTCTTCAGATATTTAAGAAATTAATTTTATTATTTGGATATTATTTTACATTCGATCAGGAAATGTTACAATCTGTATTATAATTGCTTGGGTGTTGCCACAATGTGCCAGAGTCAAACCCATATGTACTATATAAGAATTATAATATAAAGTATTAACCGGGCTTGTGGGTCGTGGTCTACTGGGCTTCTAAATCTTCCCAGACGTTTCGTCTGCGGCTGTGGCAGACATCTTCAGTGGCAGTGCGATCAGAGTGTCCTGGTGGAAGTCTCAACAGCAACTGTGCTTTTCCTCTTCGGGTTGCAGTATATATACCGGAAGCTGGCCAGAAAGGTGCCTGTGATTGGATCGGGTTGGTGGTGGACTGGATCTGAGAGTGGGCGGTGCTTTGTCCTGCTGATGTGTAATTGGTGTGGATGGAATCCTTGGTTTTAGCTTTTGTTAACACTGTTGTCCATATCTTGTTTAGTTTTAGGCCTTCTTTACAATTCTTGTTATTTTCATGTTTGTATATTTCAATGGCTTCACGGTATAGACGAGAATGATAGTGTGAAGTTGAAGCCAATATTTCTGTGTTATCAAACTGAATATAAGAATTTGTATGCTGTACATAATGATCTAAATAGATGTGCATTTACGAATGTTTCATAAGTCTGTTTTTTTTCTCTCTGGGAAACCAGTTTCAATGCCTCTCCGCTGTGCATTTCTTATCTATGACTTGTTTGGATGCCAGGAGAGAGTTTGTCGCAACCTGCATAGGGAATGGCGAGCAGTACAAACTTTCTAGCCCTGATCATAACACATGGCTTTGTCATAACATCATGCCTTAACCTGCTCAGCCACTGGGACAGACACATCATATATGTACTGCACTATTTTTTTTTATAACACAGTAAAATGCATATATTTGCACTAGTTCAAACCCATCAGCACTCCTTGGCTCTTTCTTTAATGCAGAATATGCATTTTACAAGGATTCAATCTTGCAATCCTTGGTTTAATAGGTTAGCTACTCTTACCGAATCTCAGACAGTGTGACCATAAATCCTGATGTTGAAGACAAGTAGCATTGGCATTGTTATTAGTTAGTATTTAAAGGCACTGTACTTTATGGCAAAAATGGGTATATGGATCAAAATCGTCACTGTACAAAGATGACACAAAAAATTAAAATAGTTAAAGATTTTATCACTTACTTTGACATACAACACAAACAATATTTTACATAGTACTCGATGCCAAATTATATCTTATGTTATTTAAGAAAAATTTAAGGTCCAATATTTTTTGTTAGGATGGACCTTTATATGGTGCAGTGAAATTTTAAAGGCAAACAAAAGTACAATAGAACCTCATTTACCCGGATGAACTGGGACCAGGGCCAATCCAAGTTAACAAATATCTAGGTTATCCAGAGAATGACAGAAAAACAATAAAAAAAACATGTACATATCACCAAAATATTTTTAATGGACTTTATAAATTACTATCAGTACACTTTCAACCTAAAGGCACATATACTGTGTGTACTGTAATAGCTTATGTATTTGCACTGTACACAGTATAGCTACAAACTAGTCCATAGTAAAAAAGGCAGTGAGCTTCTGCTGTCTCAATTTAGTGTATCACTTACAAGCAGTGCTATCTTGCATCCGCTTTAACATTAGAAGTTTATTTGGCAATGTTTTGGCTTGACTCTCGAAGTAAAGCATCAATTTCTCTATGTTTTCTACGGCTTGTGCGTGGATTATAGCCACAGCTGGTTCATCTACACTGTTTTAATTTGAATACTCTTCATTTTTATTTTCAGTAACACTGCGTGGTGCAATAATGCCCTCTATATAACCGGTTTACAACCTCTGTCATTGTCAGTTTGCAACCAATTGTTAATGTTTTCTTCATCAATATCGGAACAACCATCAATATTTTTAAAAATGCCTATAAAGTCTTCTTCCACATTTATATTGTTTTGCCTTCTTTAATGTTATTTCTGGCAAGTCACACATACAGGCCACAACTTTTTCCATGACTTTTATCAAAGTTTCTCTTCCAACCTGGTCCCAAGCAGGTGGGGTGAATGCAGTGAAATCACCTGCTGGCAAGAGAATTTGAGTAATGTACCTACTGAGAATAATAATCATCTGTGAAACAAGTCTTCATTTTCTCTGCTAAACGAGATCACCTTTTTTGCGAAACTGGACTGGGTTAACAAAGTTTTACAGTAATGTAATTTCTATCTAAAACTAACTTCATTCTTCTATGCTTTCAATTTTTTAACATTTTTATATGGTCAAAATGCTCAAAGACATTGTAATTTTCAGTGGATTTCTTTGCCACCTTTCATACTTATTTCTAAACAGATGTTTAATAAACGTTAGTAATATTAAAGTTGTAGATTGAATAATTTAGTTTTTATTGAATTTGAAATTTCTAAATGGCCAAAATTTAAGGAAAATCTAAATATATTCCCACATAAATCTAAAATTATTTAAAGCAAAATATGTAAGAATTGGAATATTTTTTACAAAATACAGGAAAGCAATAAGTAATTTTTTTCAAATACTATTAAAGAAGGAACAATGAAATTGGTATCTAAACTAGATTCCCTATAATCTATATAATAACAAAATTTCAAACAGTTCTGATTCAATACTTGTTTTTGACATTTTTCACCTATGCCTCCACTTAAATATAAAGAACAGCTTGGTGGCTTACTCACAAATGTAAGTAAACTAAAACATTTGGAAAAAGAGTTTTTGTTATGTTTTTCTATTTATAAGGGCAATCCAGGGATGTTGCTTAACGTCTACACCTATTATTAAAATTAGTCAAATGAGTCAACCTTGTATACACTTTTCTCCACTTACAAGTTTTTTATGAAGACTGGTTTATGGGAACTTCTTCCCTATCCTCAGTTCTGTGATCGATCAGTGAGATTTGTGGTGGACAGCACAGCACTGGGGCAGGTTTTCTCCGGGATATCCGGTTTTCCCTGCCATCTCATTCCACTGGTGCTCCATCTTCATCTCATGCATCATCAGTGTCACTGCCTGCAGTGCTGCATGTAGTAGAAGCAGGCGTTAAACACTATACATTTCATTTCCATGAAAAGAGAATTGAATTTGAAATGCATCAGATAGCAACCAAGCTTTAAAAGGTTTGACTACCATTTAAAGCCTACTGTATTCTCATATTCCTTTACACCTACAAGACACTTACCAATAAGATAATTTCCATAAATGTTTATCTCAATTAACATGAAGCAGAAAAATAAATATTTGTAAGAATAGTTTGTACAAGAGTAGAGAAAGTCATGTGATTGCACACAAATATTTATGTTTACACATTAAAAAAACACAGAATTTCAAAGGTATAGCCTGCCTCTGTGGTGTGGAGGTAGCATGTATGCCTCACATTCAAGAGGTCCCCAGATCGAATCTTGGTCAGGGTGGGTTATCTGGATAAGGTTTTCTTCCAGGGTTATCCTGAAAGATGAATGTTGGATAACTCTGATCTCTAAGGACCCTGGGCTCACTTGAGCATCATTTCACCCATTTCATTTATTCTTTGATATATTGTCTAACAACGTATGTGAGGGATATTTAATAAAGAATGATCTGCTTTTTTTTTTGACAACATACCTTTTTTCCTGCTCATAATTTTGATGGTCCTTCTTAAAATAGTCTCCCTTAGATGCTATAAACTTGTCTCAGCATTTTTGCCAATATGCAAAGACATGCTGCCAATTTTGGAGAGGTCCTTCAAAATTGCCTCCGCAGCCTTCACTACTGCTTCTGAATTTAAAAAATTCCAAGAAGAAACTCATGCAAAAGTAGTTTTAAAAATCTCGGAATAATTACACTACCCTGCTTATATATATATGAATCTCTCAAGTATATAGTAAGAATGCACAAAGATGAAAAGAATACTAATATTCACAGGCATAACACAAGAACAAAACTGAACTATTTTAGAAACAGACTAAGAGGCATGCTAGGTAACAAGTGCATTGAAAACAATGCAAAAGATTTATACAATCATTTACCTCACCTCATCAAGGAAATAAATTCAGAGGTGAAGAAAATTGAGGCAATTAAGACATACCTGTTAAAAATGCCTTCTATTCAATTCAAGTAGTAGTTAGTCATGCAATATAAAAGATTTATAGTACTAATGTATGTAAATTATTGTACAGTTCTTATTTATGTTTAATGTATTTCTGACGAAGCCCTGTATAATTTTTTGCAATTGGTGGATAAAATCTGAATCTGAAAATGGATGATGCCAGCCATGAAGGTGTTTCTTCACATGAGGGAATAGGAAAAAGTCACACAGACCCAAATCCGAACTATAGGGAGGATTAGGGAAGCACTTCATATTGATTTCTCCAAGATATTCAGCAACAACATTGGCAATTTGTGGCGACATATTAACATGGTGCACCATCCAGACTGTTTCACAGACATGTGGTCTTTTGCGCTTGATATGGTCTCGCAATGTTTTTCAGC
Source organism: Mantis religiosa (assembly GCA_030765055.1). Classification (NCBI taxonomy): domain Eukaryota; kingdom Metazoa; phylum Arthropoda; class Insecta; order Mantodea; family Mantidae; genus Mantis; species Mantis religiosa. Next base: position 81,347,346 of record CM060954.1, read on the forward strand.
ATTTGAGAAAGTGTTCTTCAGGTTATTCACCAATCTTCTCTCACAGTGAAAGCACCAGTGTTAAACTTTTCTTTCTAAGGAGCAGTAACTGAAGCGCCAGGTCCACCTTCCTTTGAAATTGACTGTCTCCCCTCTTTAAAACACTTAAACCACCTTCGAGCTGTGCTGTAGGGAAGAACAGACTCCATAGACCTCCTGTAATATTGTATAGGTCTCAGCTGAAGATTTGTTGAGGCGAAAGCAGAATTTCAAAGTAGCATATTGTTCCTCACATGTCACATCCATTATTTCAGTAGGTGATAATGTGTCTCTGTTTGCCAACCTCTCACAGCCAGGAATCAGTAGTACCAACAATAAAACTGCTATGGCGTGTTTTTTACACTTAAACTAACTTAAACTTGTACATTTTGAAATGCTAATATCTTATTAGCATTATAATTTACATATACAAGTAATTTTCGTTTACCCTACTCATATGGAGCATTACACTCCTCACAACTTACAAGTGAGTGCCTGGGATCAAATGCCTGTCAAGGAGTAGATGTACTTTGGACCCAAGAGAATGTCCAAGATAAGGATCATCCCAAAAACAATAATAATATTAAAGATCATAAGTGAATATTACCAATAACTATGCTAGGTAGCGAACCCTGGTCTAGTCAGCCAACTTTCCAGCTGGGGTATCCAAGATGCTGACCACATCTCCTCCCCATATTGGCTGGAAGATCGTCCACCTCTGCTTTGTTATGTGTACATGAGGCCAACAGTGGGGTAGGCAAGCTTAGGCCCACTTTGGACTGTTATGTCATGGTTTATGTTTACTTTATATGTATTTCTGATAAATCTGACTATTGAAATTTTGGGTAACTTATAATAATATTTCTACTTGCTATGGATACAGAATAAATAAAACTGCACTCAGCAAAACAGGCAAGACAACTAATTCCGTGTGTGAATGGTTTTCCAAACTGCTAATTTTGCTATTTAAAAAGCTTCAAATGTCTCCATGAATGTCAAATGTAAGTTTCTTCCAATTCAAAATAATGTACCATTGCAGCTTTATATGCTTTTTACCCCTGTATATTATTTTTCATGTTTTTTAATACCACAATTCAATGTTTCTTTTAATTTTCTTGTATATGCTTATCGTAAATGATGTTTAATTCATAGATAATACTATTAAATATAAGCAAACCTTATGTAGATGGATGTTAAGACATATTATACTGTAAATTTAGACTTAGCACATAAGTTGTAGTGATAAAAATGTTTATGTTGTTCAGTTTATGTTCATGTAATTATAAATTATATTAAGGTTCAGAATAAATATTCCATTCATTCAAATAATAAAATCAAGAGAAGTCTGAAGAAATATAAGTAAAAGTAATGTTCATTTCCAGTTAACATTACTACTAATAATGACACAAATTATAAATCTTTTATCTCAGTAACTCCTGCAAATGTCTTGAGAGAAAGGTGCTCACAGAAGGTAAGGATTTTACCCAGTGATATCACGTCTCTCTGCCACATCTGCTGCACATCCCATTTAGATAGTGGGACAGTGCCAAGTCTCATATTTCATGGTTCATATGGTTCATGGTCTCATATTTTATGGTTCAGGGAGGAGGGGAAATGCAAACAAAATTTAAGAAATGAGTTTTTAGCCTTGAGATAGCTACTTATATGCAGTAATATATCAGTTGCTAGATGGTTTATCTGACATTTGATGAGGGGTTTCTAAATCTTGAATGACATTTTAATTAATTTTTTATTACCTCTCCCTTGTTTTCTTTATGAAATTATTATATAATTATCTAGTAGACTTTATGCTGAATTTTGCTATTTACTGCTTAAAATCATAAGCAACCTATTCCTTTCTTAAATATGAGGGCTGATCAACAAATGCAGACTGATAGTTTTGTATCTGTAACATAAATATTTGAAAAGAGTGGCTTTTTATTTATGTCGGTAGGCGGCAGCACTCTTGTATTGGTAGGTTGGTAGTAATGCTCTATTTTTTAGACCCTATGTGCATTTCGCATACAATGGAGGTGATGCGAGAGGAGTAGTACAGTGCAATCAAATTCTGTTTTCCTGGAAACCATACAACCACCAAAACTTATGAAAAGCCTTAGCAAGCATACAGTGAAGATGCACTACCTCGTGCAACAGTGTTTAGTTGGTTCAAGGACCATAAGGCTAACTTGTCAGTGTTAGGCAAGGTGGGCCTGGTGTTTCAGCTTCTGCTGTGACTGAAGTCAACATTAACACAGCTGCTGTGATTGTCCGAGAGGATCAGCGTATAACATTACGTAACCTCAGTGAAGTGCTGAGAATTTCATATGGCAGTGTGTCTACAATTATGCACAACCCTCTCCATGTGACCCGATTTGTGCTCTTTGGGTGCCACATCTGTTGACTCTCAAACAAAAGGCTGTGCAAATGGAGACAAGCTATGAGGTGCTGCGTCTCTTTGTTGATGCATTTTTTAAATTGATTATGGCCGGTGATGAGTCATGGCTACATCATTATGATCCTGAAGGAAAGAAAACCAGCACAGTGTGGAAATTGCCAGGTTCTCCAACACCAAAAAAGGTACAAGTTGTTCCATCTTCAGGAAAAGTGATGGTGATTACATTTTTTGACTGTAATGGAATGATTTACCAGCATGCAGTTCCTCCTCACACTACTGTTACAGCAGCATACTTCACGTCAGTATTGGCTACACTGAAGAAGCACACTGCAACGTAACGCCAGAGCTTTGTCAGACTGGGTGGCGACTTCATCATGACAATGCATGGCCTCTCATCGCAAATCAAGTCATGCAGTTTCTGGCTCGATTCAACATTACCTGTGTACCACATTCACCTTATAGCCCCATTCTTGCACCCTGTGACTTTTGTTTATTCCCATCACTAAAGGCACATCTTAGGAGTATTCGATTTGAGAACTCTGAAGCAGGGCTCAAGAAAAGTGAGGTGATTTTCAAGAACCTAACAAAGAATGGTCTGCAGCACGTGTTCAAGGACTGGAAAAGACACTATAAAAAGTGCATTGAAGTAGGAGGGGACTACTTTGAAAAAGATCATGTAAATATTGAATTGCAGTAATAAACATCTGTGAAAGAAAATCAGTCTCAGTCTTTGTTGATCAGCCCTCATAAATTATCTGTGGCCAATAAAACTACTTGTAGTGTTAACATATTTAAAAAGATAGTTTTGGATACTTGCTTCACCACTATTTTTACTCTAAGAATGAATTTATAGAAAGTGTGTAATGATTGTTGATGCAACCTTTGTAAATAACTATATTATACTTTTCTTTATTGGATGGATTTTGGCTTGTAAACTATTACAAATTAATAACTTGACATAACCTATATCACAGAATCCATGTACAAAATATGATTTACAGGATTCTAATAAAGAATAAAAACTCTCAGAGAAATGGAAGTAAAATATTGGTAGATGTTCAAGGTTCATTTAAAACCTAATGGGGCACTATGCATTTCCCTCTCCTGCGACATTGCTGGATTTCCCCAATCCTGGCTGCTGTTGTCCTCGGGAGCTAGAGATGTGCACTCCACTTGGCAGTACTGTACCGGTCACCAACACGTACAGGTGCTTGATTCTAGAGCAAGGCATTGTCATGTATAAATGGTCGTGTTTGCAGAGAGTATATTCAAACATTCCCTGGTGAAGTGCATCCTTCCAGATTTACAATTCATGAAGAAATTAGAAAACACTGGTTCTGCGGCAAACAACAATAAAAGCATAAAAGGAAAAGTACCACATGCACATGTTTTGAATGTTCACGAACCAAATCCAGTATCACGAATACATTACTGTGAATTGTTTCTCTCATCTGTGAATGACGGTTTAATTGATCTACAGCATCTGTTCTTTTCCAATTAGATGTGGTTTCACCTTAGTGTATGTCTCAATACTCATAAGTCAGTACTGGGCCTCTGAAAATCCACATCGCATTCAAGAGTTTAGTGTGTTATTAGTGCTAGATGCATAATTGGTCCAGTTTTCTACGAGCAGACTGTAAGTGCAGAGAGGTACCAAAATGACATTTTGATGCAATTTTAACAGGAACTGACAGAAGAGAAATCATATAATCAAGATTTTGCTACTGTACATAGAGCAGAGGAATCCATGAATAAAATGAAGTGTTCAAAGATAGAATGATTAGTGCTGGTGTATGACCCTCTCACTCCCCTGATCTAACAGTGTATTTTTACTTGTGGGATAACCTTAAAGATAGAGTTTACAAGATAAATCCTCATACATTAGAAGAACTAAATCAAAATATCAGAAATTAAATCAGAAACATTACAGTGGCCCAACTTAATTGGGTGAATCAAAACGTGTTCTCCTGATATAATGCTTGTTTAACCGATGGTAGACAACAATTCCAGCATCTTCTATAAAGTAAGAGTGTTATACATGCTTTTACATGTGGAGTTTATGTAGGAGCAAAGCTGGCTGTGGCACACTCAATTGCATACAGGTGAAATGTTTGCTGTGTGCCTGTTAGGTTTTAAATTAACAACCCTATACATGCACATAACACAAGGAACAAAACCAAATTTCACAAAAAGGCTCATAAAATAAGATTTTTTAGAAATCATTTAAATACAGCAGAATAAAAACTTTAACCATATGAGCTATATTGATAAAATTTTAAAGATAGTATAAAAATAATCTGGAGCATTTATCGAATAACTTCTGTTTTCTGTTTATGTGATGGAGAGAGTTAAACTATTACAAGTGAATAATGAATATTTCTAAATGAATAAAGAATTATTATTAGTATTTTATCGCTGCTTTACAGATATATTCTTGTATTTTAATTATCAAATAATTGTATTTCTTGATTGATATATGATTGTATTCTTTTAAACATTATATTGTGTCACTTAATTATGTATTATTGACTTATTGTGTCATTTTGTTCTATCCATTAATGCATCCCATATCATGTACAATGATCAGAGGATAAATAAATATAAATAAAATTACTACATCATCATAATATGTCAGTTAAAAAACTGAAGTCTGTTTTATATCCAATTAAGATAAGTTTCACCTTTCCTTAATTTGGTACAATACAAAGTTACACATGACTGTGGTGTCTTACAGAGGTGAACAGGAAGACAAACATATCAGATATTTAAAGCTCCCCCATAAAAAAAGCTCATTTGCTGAACATTCTTTCAAAACAACTCATTACACTCACTTTGATATAATTTTGAGATTTTAGAATAGTACAAGAAAGTATAGACATTTTTAAATATAAAAGTTTGCTTAATAGAGGTGGTGGAAAATCCTTTAATGATATGACGGTGGTCTGAAAAGTTCTCGGCCTTACCCACAGACTGCCAAAATACTTACATGATGTTTCTTCCTTATATTGGTACACATGTTAATAGACCCTGTGTAAAATTACAAGTTATTCCAGGCAATACTTGACTGTAGGCAGTTGTTTGAAGCAGTAGAAGTGCACATTGCTATGAAAATGGAGAAATTTGAGTGTCTTGCTGTGATAAAATTCTTCGTAAAAGAAGGTTTAACACCTACAGAAATTCATTTGCAAATTGTAAATGTGTATGGTGACTCTTCACCTTCAATTTCCACTGTGAAGCAATGGATGGCCAATTTTAAAGCGTGCAAGACGATCCATGCGAAGGATGTCCAAAAACTCTAACCACAACAGAAATCATTGAAAAGTGCATGACATGATTTTGGAAGGTTGGCATACAAAGGCGCATGAAATTGCTAATGCTTTTGGAATTTCAATGGAACGTATAGGTCACATTTTGCATCGGGGCTTAAATATGAAAAAGCTTTGTGCAAGATGGGTGCAGCATATCCTCACTGTGGATAACAAAGACATTCGCACGACACTCTGAAAAGTGCTTGGCGCATTTTCAGAAGAACAGAAGAGACCTTTTGCGCCGATATGTCACAATGGATGAAACATGGATTCACCACTACATACCTGAATCTAAGCAGCAGTCGAGACAGTGGACAGAAGCTGGTTCTTCAGCTCCAAAGAAGGTGAGGATGTTGCCATCAGTGGGTAAAATCATGGCGTCAGTGTCTTGGGATACCAAACGAATTTTGATTGACTATCTTGAAAAAGGTAAAACCATTACTGAAGAATACTACTCTTACTCTCAACTTCTAACCAAACTAAATGGAAGCATTTGTGAAAGCAGGCCTGGGTTAAAAAAGAAAAAAATTGTTTTCCGTCAGGACAATGCACCTGCCAATAGAAGTGTCTTGACAATGGGGAAATTGAGAGATCTGCACTATGAAGCGCTGGAACATCCACCCTATTCTCCAGATTTGGCTTCCTTGGACCTCCCTCTTTTCCAAAACTGAAGAAATTCCTCACTGGTAGGCATTTTTTGCCCTATGAAGAAGCAATTGCAGCTGCAAATGGGTACTTTGCAGCACTTAAAGAGGAACACTACAGAGAGGAGATAATGGCATTGGAACACTGCTGGACAAAATGTATTGATATTAGAGAAGATTATGTTGAAAAATAAAACTACTTTGAAAGCATGAATTGTCATTTTTCACTATCAGGTTGACAATTTTTCAGACCACATGTAAATCATTCTCCTAAAGTAACATAATTGCAGGCTAACAACTAACATGAGTATTACTAGGGGGACCGTATTTTGCAGTATATGAAGTAATGCCTAGAGGGAATTCTCAGCTGTGAACTGTTATCAGTTAAACTGTGACAAATGTTATATTGGTTTGACAAAGAGAAATTTAAAAACTAACACTGTAAGAACTTAAAATATAAACAAACAGAAAAATTGGCAGTTGCTTTTCATTTCTGGAATGATAACCACCACATCAGAGAGGAGATCAAACTACTAAAACCATTGACAACAAAACTTGAACCTACAACATGGGAAAAAAGTTTTATTATTAAAAACATTCCACATATTCTAAATGTTGATGTGCCATCAGTGAGTGGTCTACTGAACTTATGTGAAGAATCTTCCGAGAGAGGGAACCAATTACAAGAGATCCAGACAACAACCAACTGTGATGAGTTGCTAATCAGCTGATGATGAGACTGCAACAGTCTCGAAAACGTTCCGGATTTCGTAAAAGTATGTGAGTGAAGTTACCAAGTTTTAAAAGGTATGACTCAATTTTAGTCTTTATACATGAAATTAGCTTCACTGTTAACAATGCTTTTATTTATAACTATTCAAGTTATATATTACTCAAATGTAAAGTGGCCTTTACCACAAAACAAATTAATGTGTGTTTGGAGGAATTTAGTAACAGTGACGTCAAAATTAATATAAAAATTATTTAAAAAATTAAACTAAATTTCTTTCTTGATGATGGAAGCATTCAAGATCAACCAGAAGCCACATTTATTTCATATAAGATATAAGATATTTCATAGGTTTCAAATAGATAACTACTAATCAGTTCCTATATTAAATCAAGATTTGTCTATCACAAAAGAGGAATCTATCTTGTAGAAAAGCTGTCATTGCTTTAATGTACTTGATGTTACATATAAGGCCAGACGTAGCATATAGTATGGTGTTTGGGTGCTGAAATCTGAAAAATCCCACGAAAGATGACTGCATCAAATGAAATGAGGGTTTTGATATATTGCAGGTTCAATTAACAAGGGCATCATCATATTCGTATGATGAACAACTCCTGAATCATTAATTTTTATGTATTCAAATATACATATATTTAATAAACTATGAAAAATAAGTTAAGTCAATCTTGAGCATAGCAAATCAATATTGTCACCCAGGCATGGCCAACTGACGGCTGAGTGAGGGCTGAGAAGCACTCGACCACACCCACCCATTCATCTTGTAGCGCCAACTGAAGGGATCGCAGGCAACTGTACCGTCTCTTTCGCCTCCCCCTGAGTTCTCAAACATTCAGGATATTTCATCTAACCCGGAACCTTCTAGATAGGTCAGTTGGTCTTATATAAGCGACGCGCCGGGTCGGAGAAGAGTTCAGTTCAGTTCTTGGCGAGCAGCCGTAAGGAGCGCCTAGCGAGAGAACGGACTGTGTACGTGCATCGGAGGAGTGTACGTAACTGCGTGCAGTGGACCTGTGACAGACAAACTGGTGAATCGTAATTGTGTGCATTACGTAATTCTGTGTAATCAGCAAGTATTCCGATTGTAATTCGGTGGAAATAAAGGACATTTTTGAGTGGGGCAATTGAACTTTTAATTTCACGAACCCACAAAGTCACAATATCTAACCGGTTATCTTCTAGTGAGTTTCACCCAATGTTAGTTCTGGCTTTTAAAAAATATGTTGAGATGCAAAGCAGAATGTTCCTAAAACCACCACTTAATTTTAAATCTATTAAATGTAATGGATGATTTTGTCCCTTTCAGAGTCAGATTTATAAATGTACACTGTGCAAGGAAAATAATGAAAGTTCTTTGCATTTTGCTTTTTCTGTCTTGGGAAATATTACAATTTTAAGTTTTATGAATAAATATTCAAAGATAAGAATTATCTCACCAACAGATTTGGTGAAGTCTGTTTAGTGAATGCAAGTGCAATTGCTTCATCAAAGGAGGTGTACACACACACACACACACACACACACACACACACACACACACACACACACACACACACACACACACACATGCACACGCACACATGCACTAAAGCCTTTAACTGCATAAATGAGGCTAGTACGAAAGCTTTGCACACCATTACCAGAACAAGAAACCTTGCAAAATATAAATCAGTCCCATGGTGGACTACAGAATTAGCAATCATGAGGAAATGCATTAATGCACTTAGAAGAAGATTTCAGCGCACCAGAAACAATGTACAGCTTCAAGAAGAACGAAGGATAACGAGAGTACCAATCCACCATAAATACTAAAAGATTTACTTCATGGAAAAATTTCTGTTGTGTTGGGGAAGGGTGTAACCGCAGTATCAGACAGCGATTAGGAGGCGGCGAATGAATTGAAATCACGAGAATTAAAAAAGAAGATAAATTAATGAAAATGCTTTGCTAAACTAATATAAAATATTGTTATATTAATATGAAATTAGAATGAAATTAGAGTAATGTTTAAAATAGCGGTTTAATTAAGAATAAGATGGGAAGAATATAATTTAAGACAACTAACATGCTAAAATCCATGTAAGGGAGAGAAAATATTTCTGTAAAATCTGAACACAAGTCGGGGAGACAGGAAGAGGTGACCGTTAGCCTCTTTGTTTAAGGAAAGGTTCAATGTCTGAGAACTATAACTAAGAATGTGTAGGAACAATAAGGTTTGCAAGATGCGGTCAAGCGTAAGAGCTAAAAGGATTTACTTTGCTGAGGTGATAACGATGTATACCGTTACAAAGAGCCCAGGGTAGACGTGACCCAACTCACGGTGGGATGTAACGTCAATGAGTTCGATGAGTTTTGCTAACCAATAAAGAAAAATCGAAATAAAATGAGAAACCAATAATAATGTAAGATTTGAGAAATGGGAAGAAGGGTGAGTTATTTTGGTCATGTGATAAGAGTTAGGGTGGGGATCAGAATAAAGTACGAACTGAATCGCAGAGTAGACGAAACATCACTTCAACAGTCATACTACGAGGGGAAAGATGTGTTAGTGCGCGTGAAGAAGAAGTAGCAAAGATTTCTAAGTCCGAAATGTAGGGAAGTCAAGAATAACGCAACCAGCGTAAGACAAGCAGCAGAAGAATTTTATAATAGCAAAGTATTCGCCATATAAAGAAGTAAGAGAATTCTGTTAGGAAGTTTAGTAACAGGTGGTCACCGCTACAAATCAATCTGAATCAACGAACTTAGTGAGAATTAAATTAAATCATTTTTGCAACGAACCAGTGTATTATTGAGACAACTGAGCAGCCAACAAACAACAAATCCATTTCCTACAACCATTCACCTGAAGATAAGAGATCTCATAGCTCCAATTAGAACTCAAATCAAAAGTAAACACCAACCAATTGAAATCTGACATGCGGGTATGCCGCATAATGGCGCCGACACGTTGGGGCTTCGAATTGTAGGAAATGGGTGAAATGTAACGACGACAACGACGAGGAGAAGTGAGAAGAACGACGACGAAGGACGACTACGAGGAGAAGTGAGAAGATCGACGATAACTACGATGAGGACAGCAGAGACTACGAAGAAGACGGCAAAAACAACTACATAGAATTTTCCCCCAACCAAGAGAGAAGTTCAAGTTCTTTCGACATCAACTGAGCCTACTAGACGACGAGCAGCACGACAAAAAATTGGTAAAGACATCACATAAACACCACAGCCGTACAACAGAACTGTGAGTTACACATACTCAATTTATATTTCTTGTAAATGTAATATCATTCATTGAGATGAATATCTATGTAATGTCTTAGTAATAAGTATTTTGGAAGGGAAATTAGAAAATTTAAAGGGGAAGTTCAATGCTTTTGAGAAATAAGAAGATCGTACAGAATAAATTTAAAATGGAAAATTCTGGGGAACAAATAATTATGGAGACAGAGAAAGAGTTGGAAGTTGTTAATGAAGAGATAATGGAAAGCAGTGTTATAGGATCAGTAGATGAGGGTGTAAATGGTGTAAGTAGCTTAAATGTAAATAGAAGTGACAATCCTGGGGTAATGGAAAATCTACAAGAGATGTTCCAGAAACTCATGGCGCAAATTACTATTCAGAGTCAATCACTAGAGGCTAAATTAGTAGAACAGAACCAATCACTAGAGACTAAATTAGTAGAACAGAACCAATCACTAGAGGCTAAATTCGTAGAACAGAACCAATCACTAGAGGCTAAATTAGTAGAGCAGAACCAATCACTAGAGGCTAAATTAGTAGAACAGAACCAATCACTAGAGGCTAAATTACTAGATCACAGCAAAGCTATGGACAAATCACTAGAGACTAAATTACTAGATCAGAGCAAAGATATGGACAAAAAATTAAGTCAAATTACAAGCCAAGGGAAAGAAACAGAAGCTAGAATCACTGTCAAAATTCAAGGAATAACAGGAGAAATCCAGACCGTAAAAGAGGCCCTGCAGCGAGAAGTAGGTACTATAAGAAGTGACCTAGAAGCTACCAAATCTCTCGTTGCAGGAGTAGAAAATAGAATAGGGGAGGAAATTAATAAGGAAAGAATAAGATTAGATGAACTGACCACGACACAGGTAACTTTTGTACAAGAGATAAAGGACCGGTTTGACACTGTAAACAATAGTATAGCAGCTGACATGGAGAAGTTAAAAGAAAAGGTAGCACGTGTAACAAATATTCAATCAGAGAATACACAAATGTTGAGGGAAACAGTAAGCGAGATATCTCAAATCAGAGATACTGTAACTGGCTTACAGCTGGGACAGCAAGGGCAGGTACCTGAGAGTTCCAATTGTTCTATACATACACACAATGGAGAGAGGCAGAACGAACAGGTTAGCGCCCCTTCTGTCTCTCCTCAAATCAGCAATAATTGCGAAGTAAATATGCAAAACGTAAATATGTATCCACCAGTGCACATGAATTTTCTAAGCGAATTGCCCCTCCCGAAATTTAATTGTCGCAATGACAACGCAGTACAATTTTTGGCCGACTTAGAAAAGTATTTTGCCATCAGGGGCGTACCCGAGCAATATAAGATGATAATAGTTCAAAGGGCGTTAGAATCTGCCGAACTTAATTGGCTACGAGTAACTGTGGGAGAAGGATGCAGCTACGAGTTGTTCAAAACAGCTTTCCTAGAAAAGTATTGGAACGCCAATGTCCAATACCAAGTAAGGAATCAGATAACAAATGGCCGATACCAAGATAGTAATGGAGAGTCTATTACTGATTATTTCCTGAGATATTCGCAAATAAGTAAATATCTACAACCTCCATTACAGGAAGCCGAACTGATTTCTCTTCTCACGCCCCACCTTCCTGAGAACATTAGAAATCACATGGTGGTAGCAAGACCTCAGACATTGAGAGAGGCAATTACATTATTAACAGCTTTACAAAGCGTTGGGACGCAAAATTCACAAAATAGACATGAGAATCGAATGCCAGTGAGAAATCCACACAGACCGTGGAATAATAATAATCATGACGGGGAAAGGGCACACAATCCCCGAAATTTTAACACAAACCATATGGCTACTCGTCAAAGATACGATGCCCACGTCCCGAGGGAATTCCCTAACAACAATAGAGGGAGACAGGGACCACCAAATTCAAATTCATATAATTTCCCTATGAGATATGTACATGTAACTAGGAATGGAAATAGGGGTCACCCCCCATTTCTTCGAAGAGGGAATGCAAGACCGACGTTCCGACTACCAGAAGCTAATAGACAGTATCAACCACGTGACGCTGGTAGAGAGAACAATACAGACAGACCTGAAGTAAGACAGAGGAATCAACTTCTCTCAAGAGAATGGGTGCGTTCTCCTCCACCCACACCGAGGGACGTGGCGCCCGAGGTAGATGAAAGGCCAGACACGACACAGCAGACGGGAAACGACTCCAGGGTGCGATAGAAGACGTCCCGCATCGGACCCGGATGAACACGCTAGTTCTTAATTTGAACAGGGACACAGCTCTGAGTAGGGTGGTACAGAATAAAACAGAAACAGAAATAGAAAACGGTACTCAAATAAACAATCACTTAACAGAATTGCAAGAAGTGAGAGATGCTCCACGTATTGCTGCAATAATAAACAAAGAAAAATGGCACATTACCATAGATTCAGGATCCTCAGTTTCAGCTATAAGTCAAGCATTCTTTTATCACTTAAAAAACAATGGAATGAAATTGCAAACATTGCCCGTGAAAAGTGCATATTGTACTCTGGCGGTAGGTCGCGCCAAACAAAAGATTAATACATAAATGCTTTTGAAAGTCACCATTGGGGAGGATACAATAGAATTTGTATGTTTTGTTATTAATAGGCTATCTGTAGACATTATTATGGGTAATGACGTGTTGTATGCGCTTCAAGCTAAGTTGAATTATCAAATGGAAGCCTTGGAAATCAAAATTAAAGACGTCATAGTTAAAGTTCCGTTTAGCTCAAGGGAAGCAGAAAATGAGATAAGATTGACAGATGAAGAAAAAGAAATAGATGGAGAAACATTTTTTGTAGAATTTATACGAATAGGAGGGATGGAGCTAGTTAAGATGAATCCATTAGAAGCAGAAGAGATGGGAAACTATGATAAGGAAGTGTACGTAGCGGCAGAAGAAGGGCTTTTAGAGATGACGTCATACGGACTTGGGCAGGCAGAAGCAGGTGAACAGGAGATAATTACCCTACCAGATGATTTCCAGGTAGTTGAAAATAACGTAAACATGACCTATAGAATAAGAGAAACAGTAGCAAACTCGAACCTACTTAACGACCACCAAAAAGAGATTTTTATGACATTTTATGTAAACACAGAAATGTATTTTCGGAACACACTGGGACCTATAGTGATTTTGAGTATGAATTTGAGATACATGATGTTCCCCCATTCAAATATAAGTGCAGACCTATTCCATTGGATTTACAGGAGGCAGTGAACCTTAAAATACAGGAAATGTTGGAAGATGGAATTCTGGAGATATCTACATCAAAATTTATAAGTCCCCTATGTATAGTCAGAAAAGCAAATGGAACAGTACGACTGACGATTGATGGACGTCATATAAACCAATATATTGTTCCGGATAATTTTCGAACCCCAGCAATAGAGCAAATTTTGGCCGGTATTGGGGCACAAAGGTATTTTACTTCACTAGATGTGACCAACTCATTTTTGCAAATTAAGTTGAAACCTGAGTTAAGGCAATATACCTCATTTTTGCACGGAGGATATCAGTACCAGTTTACCAGAAATTGCTTTGGACTAATTAATTCTGGAAGCGCATTCCTACGGGCGATGCAGAAAATACTCAACACGCAAAGGGAAACATATGTGTCACAGTATGTAGATGATTTATTGATATACAGTAGAACAGTGGAAGATCACCTTACATATTTGGATTTAGTGCTCGGGAGGCTAGCAAATGCTGGATTAACACTGAATTGGGCCAAATGTAAATTTTTCCAGGAATCAGTTAAATATTTAGGATATATCATAACAGGCGAACATATAGCTCCTGATCCAGAAAGAGTGGAAGCCATTTTGAAAATACCACGACCTAAGACACCAAAACAAGTAAAACGTTATCTGGGTGTACTTGGGTACCAATCAAGGTTCCTGATAAACTATGCAAAGGAAGCCGCACCGTTGCGAGCACTACTGGAAAAAAATCGAAAATGGCGATGGACTATGGTAGAAGAAAATGCTTTTAAAAGATTACAAGAACTCTTCAGTGAATCCGTATTATTGACATGGCCTGATCCAGATTTACCTTATCTCATATACACGGATGCCTCCATGGTGGCGTTAGGAACTATTTTAGCCCAAGAGACACCGACTGGAGAATTAAAGGTCATAGCCACAGCCTCCCGAGGGTTAACGAAAACAGAAAAAATTGCTTGCATAACAGAACAGGAAATTACGGCTATTTATTATGCCATTTGTAAATTTAGACAATATATATATAATAAAAGGATTGTGATATTCACCGATCATATCAGCCTATCATTTATACGAAATTGCAAATTGACCAGTACAAAAATTGCGAGATATATCCACGAGATCATGGCTTACAACCCAGAGATTAAACATATACAGGGAAGTCTTAACATCTTTAGTGACATGCTTTCACGTATAAAGCCACAGGGGAATCTTCCAGAAAATATCAGTAGTCATGGTACAGAATTACCAGTGTTAAAGATGGATGTAACCTTCAGTATAAAATTAACAAAGGAGATGAGAAGATTGTCGGAATTACAACGCCAGGATTGGAAATTAAAACAAATTATGGAAAAGGCATTGCCCATAGATCAAGCAAATTCACAGAAATACGGAGTGCTAAATAACGTATGGTATAAGTTACAGGGTGTTTCCAAACCTGTTTCGAAAGCATATATACCCGCAGCGCTGGAAGAGTTAGTGATTTCTGCTTACCACACAGCTCTTATACATGCTGGCGTTGAGAAGACAATGATTTCCATAAGCAACCATTTATATATATTTAGATTAGGCAAGAAAGTTAGAACCTTTATATCTACATGTGACATCTGCCAGAGGGCAAAATCATTAAATTATAAGATAGATCGACCCCCTGTATCCATCACCAGGAAGGAACCATTAGAATTAGTTGCAGCGGATGCATATGGTCCACTCCCTGCAGGAAGAGGAGGATTAAAATATTTATTTGTACTTATCGACGTGATGTCGAAATTTGTGAAAATATACCCTCTCAAGAAATTAACAAGTGCAGCATGCGCGAATAAAATAGTGAAAGACTATATAGTCAAATACGGGAAGATGAAAGCACTATTAGTAGATAACGCGTCCATACACCATGGAAGACGATTCGTGCACACCATTCAGGATGCCGGAATTCGCATCTATAATACAACGTCGTACCATCCATGCTCTAATCCAAGCGAGCGCGTAATGAAAGACCTAGGTGTTCATCTCCGAGTCCTTTGTTCATTGAAACAGACTACCTGGCCAGACCACATCAACTATATTGAGTTTATATTCAATAATTCAGTCAATCTAACCACAGGATATGCTCCTATCCAATTGCATAGGAATTTGACACCGGAACCAATAATAGAGGGTGTTCCGGAAAGTATACAAGTGACGACCGAGACAGATCGAGAACGGATCCAGAATGCTGTTAAAAGAATAATGGAAAAAGTAGAGAAAAGAAACGCAAAGAAACTGCGGTATAAGAAGAATTGGGAACCAAAGGTCGGCGACTTAGTTCTAGTGAAATCGTTTGACAAGTCAGATTTGTTAGGAAAGAAGACTAAACAGCTATATATGCTATGGAAAGGCCCATACCGGATAGAGAAAATATTTGGTGACAGAGCGTATGCTCTAGTACACCCAAGAAATGGTAAACCGATAGGCAGATATAACATCTCCCTAATCAGGCCATATCGTCAAAAAAACGTTGTAAGCAGTACAGAGCAGACCCAAGAATCACCGGTGTGAATGTGATTGAAATTATATACGAAGATGTAAAGAATACCAAGTAAAAGTTATATAATTAGTACGGGTAACGTTTTCGTTTGAAATTCAAACACTGCGTGGGAGTTGCAAGTTCCAAAATTCCTGTGCACAAACAAAATGATAATGTAATAAGAATAACCACAGCTAATGAACATGTTAGAAAGATCTTTAAAAATAATTTGTGAAATGTAAATATAGTATAAGTACTGATGTATTCATGTGCCAAAAGGCTATATTGTTATTGTAAAGGTCACAGACTTAGGCGTGACAAAGTGAAACAAAGTTTAGAGTGAAAAGTGAAGTGGAAAGACAGGACAATGAACTGCCAATGTTTACTGTCAGGTAAACGAAACACCTGATTACAGGTAGACAACTGAGTGCAGGTAGAGGTAACCATATTTGGACATCATTACGCAAACTATAATAATGTGAGGACGAATGTTCTTACGTGAAGGACTGAAAGATAAAGAAACGTCCCAATAAGTTAATATAGTAATATTAAAAAAAAAAAAAAAATCATTGAATGTAAAATGTAATATTGTAAACTGTAATATAGTAACATTAATGTAGTACTTAAGGAATGTAATAAGGAAAAATCAAGTTGATGTCAAGTGAGACAAGGATAATTCAGTGAAGTGTATATATAGTTGAGGTATCACGAATGTTATTTGTATATAGGGTAATAACCACATATACGACAGTGTACTTGTCTATGTACGTAATGTATCATATCTATAATTCTATGTATATGATGTACCATATTGACCATTCTATGTGTATAAAGTAACACACTGATGAAGATGAGGGAAACGGTGACCACCGAAAAATGTTTCGAGTAGGGAATGAGAAATTATAAGATATATAAGGAGGAAATGTCATGACGGGGGTTTGACAAAATTTAAATAATGGGTATTTCATTTTTGTCAAACGGGCATTATGTAACCGCAGTATCAGACAGCGATTAGGAGGCGGCGAATGAATTGAAATCACGAGAATTAAAAAAGAAGATAAATTAATGAAAATGCTTTGCTAAACTAATATAAAATATTGTTATATTAATATGAAATTAGAGTAATGTTTAAAATAGCGGTTTAATTAAGAATAAGATGGGAAGAATATAATTTAAGACAACTAACATGCTAAAATCCATGTAAGGGAGAGAAAATATTTCTGTAAAATCTGAACACAAGTCGGGGAGACAGGAAGAGGTGACCGTTAGCCTCTTTGTTTAAGGAAAGGTTCAATGTCTGAGAACTATAACTAAGAATGTGTAGGAACAATAAGGTTTGCAAGATGCGGTCAAGCGTAAGAGCTAAAAGGATTTACTTTGCTGAGGTGATAACGATGTATACCGTTACAAAGAGCCCAGGGTAGACGTGACCCAACTCACGGTGGGATGTAACGTCAATGAGTTCGATGAGTTTTGCTAACCAATAAAGAAAAATCGAAATAAAATGAGAAACCAATAATAATGTAAGATTTGAGAAATGGGAAGAAGGGTGAGTTATTTTGGTCATGTGATAAGAGTTAGGGTGGGGATCAGAATAAAGTACGAACTGAATCGCAGAGTAGACGAAACATCACTTCAACAGTCATACTACGAGGGGAAAGATGTGTTAGTGCGCGTGAAGAAGAAGTAGCAAAGATTTCTAAGTCCGAAATGTAGGGAAGTCAAGAATAACGCAACCAGCGTAAGACAAGCAGCAGAAGAATTTTATAATAGCAAAGTATTCGCCATATAAAGAAGTAAGAGAATTCTGTTAGGAAGTTTAGTAACAGGTGGTCACCGCTACAAATCAATCTGAATCAACGAACTTAGTGAGAATTAAATTAAATCATTTTTGCAACGAACCAGTGTATTATTGAGACAACTGAGCAGCCAACAAACAACAAATCCATTTCCTACAACCATTCACCTGAAGATAAGAGATCTCATAGCTCCAATTAGAACCCAAATCAAAAGTAAACACCAACCAATTGAAATCTGACATGCGGGTATGCCGCAAGGGTCTAACCCCTGGAGCCTAGTTTACAAAATAGCAGCAGGTAATATTCAAAAACCAGTTACACTCATTACACTCCAAAAAGAAGATGGATTTTATACCACTGACATGGAGAGCACAATCAAGTTAATGGTTGAACACTTTGTACCTGATGACGAATCAGAAGACGATGACTACAACAAGGCGATTATACAAGCTTTTGAACTGACGGATACCATAGATGATGCCGAATTTACTCAAGAGGAAATTTTAGATGTCCTGGAAGGATTCAAGCCAAAGAAAGCACCAGGCGAAGACGGATTGACCAGTGACATTATCGCAAGAGCACATCAGAAATACCAATTATTTTATACAAGAATATATAATGAATGTCTCAGACAGGCAGTTTTCCCAGCAATGTGGAAAAGGACGATAATGATACCAATAACCAAACCAGGAAAGGAGGACACAGCGCAAGTCTTAAAATACAGACCCATTAGCCTAATTAATGTAGGGGGCTGGAAAAGGCTTTCTATGTTGGAGAATGGGATGCACGTTGACTGTTTCAAAGACCCAAGTTGAGAAGCCAGATATAACAGGGTTAATTCATTGTATTTTGAGTTGGTTCTTGATGATTGTGTTTGATTAAATAAGAGGCATGCGACTTCTGGTTTTCAGGTGTGGTTCGGAATTAAGTTTCGGAGAAGTCAAATTTTGTAACAAATAATTTAATTGTATTATCTGGATTACATTTTACTTGAACTTCCTTTCCTAGTCAATTGTTGTTTACCTCCAGCATATCCATAAATTCTTACTTTGTTAATAAATACAGTTTCAATTATTACATAAAACTTATTGATCCTGCACGACTATTCATCACTCTCCAGATTACAGAACATATCTACCAAGATTATTGATTTTCCGTTACTATCGTTACTCCTATATTAATTTTGTGATTGGCCGAATTAATGCTACGTCACCACATTACATCATACAATTATTACTACGTCCAATCACAAAATTACATATATTTTTACACATTTTTTTATTTATAAATTTATAAATTTTTCACAGCTTTTCTAAATATAAATTGAAACTACTGTTACAAGGCAAAGTACTGGAGAAACTGCTCATAGGAAGAATATCCCACCAGATGTACTCAAGAAATCTCCTGAACAAAAATCAGTATGGCTTCGCGCCTCAGAGAAGCATAATTGACGCGATAATGGCCTTGAAAGAATTCTTAGAGGTAAACATTAAAGAATACAACTACACAGCCATGACAAGCTTGGACCTTAAAGGTGCATTAAATGTATCATGGTGGCCAGGCATTCTTAAAAATTTGAAAGACTTAGGGTGCTCCCAAAGCTTATAAAAACTAACCAAAGACTATTTTAACAATAGACAACCTATACTTCATATAAATGGATATAAAATACAAAAAGAAGTGAAGAGAGGCTACCCACAGGGGTCATGCAGCAGGCCAGGCTACTGGAACATACTCTACAACACGCTTTGAAATTTGAATTACACTAACATGACACAAGTCTTAGCATTTGCAGACGATCTACTCATTTTAACTAAAGGCAAAAGTATACTGGAAGCCGAAGCTTATGCAAATGAAGATATGAGGAATATAGAAAGATGGGCTAAGGAAAACAAACTGCACTTCAACCCAAATAAATCCAAGGTCATGGTAATTTTAAAGAATTGAACAAGAAATAACAAAGTAATCATTCTCTATATAAACAATAAAAAACTACAACAAGTAGAAGAGATCAAGTACTTAGGTATATACATAGACAAAATTTCAGTTTCGACAGCCACATCAGCTGTCAGAAAAAGCAACAAATCTAATACTTTCACTGAGCAAAACAGCAAAGTTACAGTGGGGTCTAGGCCCAAAGGCATTAAGCGTCATAACTAAAGGGGCAATCACACCTATTCTCACATACGGAGCACCACTATGGGTAGAAGCTGCACAGAGAGTCAAGAAGTCCTTAAAACTGCAAAGAGTCCAAAGATTAATTATTATCATGATACCAAAAGCCTACCGCACAAACTCATACGATGCCTCCTGTGTTATAGCAGGAGTACAGCCTATAACAATAACCATAAAAGGGAAAGCAGACCTATACAAGACACTGAAAACTAAAGAAGACTATGACTCACCGCTGGAACTTAATAAATGGAGCCATCCAGCTCATACAGTTAAAATCAAAATGACAGAAGATGCAGACAACTCTACCTACTTCAACGTCTACACAGATGGCAGCAACATAGCAAACAAAGTTGGAGCAACAGTGGCAATTTGTAAAGGAGTAAACCTAATCAAATCACTAAAATTCAAGTTAAACCAGAATTGCTCTAATAATCAAGCCAAACAGATAGCCATCCTAAAAGCTATGACAGAAATCAATAAATTTAATGTAGCAGAACTAAAGAAGACAATTACAGTCCATACTGACAGTCAAGTAACCCTGTCACTGCTTGAGAAAAGTAAGAAACATAATTCCATAACAACAGATATACACAGCATTCTAGCAGCACTTAGTCAAGAAAACTGGAAAATATGCTTCAAGTGGGTAAAAGCACA